>OY744521.1:172998665-173051165 GCA_963556195.1 Sepiola atlantica | reverse complement strand
GTTAGGCATTGTGCAACCATCGCTTTCCTATAGATTTCGTCCACAAGCACTCTTACAGGGGGCATCCATTATGTCTCGCGACTGAAAGGAGGTTAAGAATATACATATGTATAGGTAGAGAGAAGGAGAGAGAAGTGGAAAAAGACCACTTCTGTCATGCTGATCATATTTATATAGGTTCCATTTATGCTATTAAAATATGTATTAGTGTGTATGATGCCATATAAACTCTTAACACGTTGCAGCAGGTAAAGTCAGTCTTATATTTATACTCAAATATTCATTTTTCTTATATATTTTTTAAATATTCCTATTTGTTTTAAAGGGATAGTTTTATGCTAAAATTATTGTATATATGGCTGCTGTGATGTTGCAATCATTTGTAAGCTTTCTGAGATCCTGCTTTTGAAAAGAAATGGAATAGAAATAAACAATGTGTGTATACAAGAGAAAAAGAAAGAGACTGTATATTTCTTCAAAAGATAGAGAGAGAGAGAGAGAGAGAGATAAAGTGATACAGAGAGAAGGGGAATGTCTATATGGGCAAGAGAGAGAAGAAAATATTTGCATGCAAGAGAGATAGAAAAAGATTGTATATCTTTATGAGAGGAGATGAAAGGAAAGTGAATGTACAAGAGAGATAGATAGATAGAGTGAGAGAGAGAGAGAGAGAGAGAGAGAGAGAATCTTTATATGTATGAAAGAGTGAGATAGAATGTTACATATGTGACGGAGGTATGAATAAAAATGCTACTTTGGGATTAATGTTGATGATAATAAAAAAATTTTTAAAGTAAAAAGTGGATTTGAATTGCTTTCGCATTCCGATGAATGCTAACATTGCAAGAAGTTCTTCTGATGTGACAAATTTAGAGAAATAACGCCGGTTTTTATTAGTTATTGTTTACCTGTTATCTTTGTAGAATTTAATAAGTATTCGAAAACTATGAATTAAAAAAAAATTCAAATGGCAACAGAGAATTACGACATGCACGGAGAGAAGGAGAGAGAGAGAGAAAGAGAGAGAAAGAGACAGACAGACAGACAGACAGAGAAAGAGAGGAATATCATGAGTTTTATTCTAAATTTTAAATTTTTTTTAATGGAAATCACCCCAGACAAGGCATGAAGCCACTTGATGTAAGGAGCTAAAACAATACTACTTCAAGGTCAAAAACTAGCCAACGATAAATGTTATATGGATGGATTCCTACCCAGAAAACAGCAATCCTTCCCCCTTTGTCAGCAACATCGCCCATGGAATGTGAGGACTAAAGGTCAAAATAAGGGAAGCAAGAGTTACGAGGCTGCTGTACGAAACACCGTGGTCAACTTTCTACTCTCCTATCATTTGCTATCAATACAAGATTCCCATTTTAATGAATATTCAACATACCTATCAGGATCAAATAGCCACACAGTTTTTGTCCGCCACTTGAGACTTGGGAAAAAGTGCATATGCTGACTGCCATGTCGCACGCAAAAGACAAAACATGCAAATTCAAAGTGTAGTTAAACGACACAATTTTTAGTTGGCCCAAAAAAACTTCCACTGTTACTACGAAAATATTGGGACAGGTGAGAGAGAAAAAGAGAGTGAAAGGGATGAGGGAGAGGCTGGCTACATTTTAGTATCTAGAAAAGAGAAGAGAAAAACCAACCTTGATTGTAAAACAAACTACAGGTGTTAACAGTAATCATCTTTCACCTCTCCTTTTATTAGTTACTAGCGGGTACCCGTCGCTCGGCGTTGCCCGGGATAAATGTAAAAGAACGAAATAAAATATGTAAACTGCCAACCGAACGCAAATAGGTCACAAGGGATAGTTTTAATGTAAAGAAACAAATGTCGCTTTTGGATTATGGAACATCTTACCTTGGAGTGTAACAAAAATACATATTGCCACAGTGTAGAAGGATATCTCCAGTGTAGAAGGATATCTCCTTCAATGATCGATTCTACAGAAGTTTAACCGAACCGAACCAAACAGACTTTTGCCGAACTAAACTTAGAACTTAGATTAGGATTAGTTTAGGGTTATTTTAGTTTTCCAAAAAAAATAAATAAATAACAACAACAAAAAAAAACCCAGTTCGGTTCAAATTCTGTTGAAGTACGATTTTTTTTGTAAAATATAACAATAATTCTACGTTTTATTTAAAACGTAGAATTATTGTCATATTTTAATTCTCAAGTCTTGTTTCTGATTTGTTTTAAGCAAATTGTTATTGCTATTTTGTTTTTAATTTAAGTTTATGTAAATAAAAACACAATTGATATTAAGTAATAAGGATTTGAATAAATCATTCCAACAGCGAGAAGCGATTTTATTAAGTAATTTTATTAAAGAATATGTAGACAGATACCTATAAGTAATGACGAAATAGTATTTAGGTCACTGCTACCTACCTTGCAATCATTACGGTACTTATGGGTAATGTATATTTCATCAAATTAAGTCAAAGTTATGAAAATATCCAAGTGTTCAGCGTTATTATGAATGTTGGTTACTCATTGGCTGGTTTGCTAATTCTGAAACCGGTGTGTCTGTTTTTTGTTCTTTGTGAAATAATAGATCCACTATGCTAAGCGGTGTTGTGAGTGTTGTGGGAGGACTTAATTGTTAGCGGGAATATAATTTGCTACCCTCTCTTTGACTTACTTAGTTGGGAGAAGCTTACAGGGGGGATGGGACTAATAATAAGGTTTTTGAATAGCTTTGAAAAATAATTTTAATTTTCTGGAAGCACGGTCGAAGTTAGTAAACAACTTAAGTGATGTGTTTCGATGCGTGTGATACATTGTTTTTATAGTCTACTTCTAACTGATTTGGGAGGAGAAAAAAACGTCTTAACTTTATATAGAAATCTCTAACCTGACATCACGTTTATTATTAACTTGGCTAATAACAGAAGAGAATACTCATAAAAACTATAATTGAAGATAAAACAATAACATTTATCACTCAACGCAAATACGCCCAACCCACCCGACTAGCAGGAAAATAGCAACCTTTCACTGTAAAGGTATTTCTACCCTGATAGCTTCTTTTCTCGGACCGTTTGCCTTTAGAATTACCTCCCTGCTCCCTGTTTCTCCGACCGTACTAACATGCAGACATTTAAGTGTTATGTGAACAAGCATCTTGCTACCAAACTCCCAACCCAGGTTGCACCTCTATAAATGTGACCTCTATCACAGTATGCTTGAGTGGCACTATGCCTGGGTTGGGACAGTCAAAAGTAAAAAGAAACAATATACATATTGATGATATTTTTATTTCTCATGCCCAGACATAAATCACAGCATATTTCAATTTGCTAAATCATTGTTTTATGATCGACGATAATTTACTCATTTTTTCCTGATTATTCATACATCCATAAAAATATGTGCCCTGACGCATACATATTGTTCACCTCTCTCCTTTGTATGGGTCATCGTGGTGCGGTTTTCCAGTTTCTTCTCTCGGACAGGTAGCTGGAACATATTCAAATACGAAGAAGGAGATAACCATTTTCATTTAAAATATATTTATATTTAATATTAACTCTGCATCCATTTTCTTTAAGGATGCGTTGCATTTGGCTAATTAATTCATACATGAGTATGAACGCCCCTAGCTAGGTAGACTTAACATTAGTTAAAAAAGTTCGTCAACATTCGAAGTAGTGAAACAATATTTCTCTCTTTCTTCAAAGTAAGTATTTAGTCTTTTCAGGTAACAAGGAAAGGTTGGTCAATTGTATAGAAGTGCTGAAGCAAAACAGACATATAATTGTTATAAATATATTTTCATACATTTCTACATATATATATATATATATATATAGTAGTAAAGTAAATATATATATATATATATAGATAGATAGATAGATAGATATATAAATTAATAAATGCGAAAGTTGTTTTTATTTATCAATACTATATTATCATCAAAACGGCATACTGTCATTTAAATCGATAATACAACATATAACTTTGTAAATTCCATATATATAGTAGAGATAAACAATCTAAGGACAGTTATTGAAATGGCTAATTAGCATATCTATGCTTTAAGAGTTTACAATAAATTAATATTTTATGTTATTCATTTCTAATTTTACTGTACTACTTTATCTACCTATGTGCAATAGTTTTGTCGATATTAACAGTAATTAATTAAAAGATTAAATTTTAAAAATGGATAACTTCAGAAAAAATATTTTTAACATTGCTCATAAGAATTCTTACCGACCCGGCATGAGTGAGAAAGAAAAAAAGAGGAAGAGAGTAGCTAGCTGTCTCTATCTACCTATCTCTGGATGGCTATGTGTCTGTTTCCCTCTTTTCCCTTCCTCTCGCCACATAACGACGACGTGTTGTTTATTTCACGTTTGATGTCGCTGGGATGTTGAGAACAGATACTATACTTTGATCTCAGCCAAAAGGCAAAAGAATTATAAAAAATAATTTTCTTAATGACATGTATTTTTAAATGAATTTAAAAAAATGATTTAATCTATTGTATTACCTTTTAATGGGAATAGATAATGTAGTATCGGTTCTGTCGTCAGAAGACTGTCCTCCCAGGACTTACCTCCTCATTTTTAAGGTGTGGAGCTAATCCTTCTAAGTATTACATTCTCCTTTGAAGGAGGGTTAATATAGTATCTGTTCTGTTGTCATGAGACCATCTTCCTAGGTACTATCATCTCTTGGGGGGGGTAATGTAGTATCTTTCTTGTTGTTCCTTCTCTTTTCTATGGGGAAGATCCTCCCAGGTTTTACGTCCTCCATTTCGGAGAAGGTATTGTAGTATATATTCTGTTGTAATAATACAATCCTGCCAGGCATTACCTCCTCGTTTGAGGGGCAGTGCATGTAGGTCGATCATAAGTACATCCTCCCAGCCGAGCAAAAATATGTGACCGGTATGATGATGATGATGATGATGATGACGTCGGCTACAATGGTTTCTACATTAGTAAATTTCTTCAGGTAACAAAACTTGAAATGGCATATCGGAGTGGACTTATTATTATTATTGCTCTATTAAAAATATATATATATCAAGTTCTTTGTTTTCACTAGATATTTAAATTCTCTCTCTGTCTCTCTCAATATATATATATATATATATATATATATATATATGCAAACAGAGAGAAATAAAGAGTGTGTAGGCAGATGCATGACGGATCAACATAAAACAAAGAGACAAAGATAGATTTCTGTTTGATAACGATAGAAAGTGGATGTTTTACACTCTGCAAATAGTTGTCTAGTTATCTTTGGAAATATCTGGCGGGTTCTTTGGGAAACAGCTGGAACCATTATGAGGCAAATAATTATCAAGGCACTACAGCTTCTCTCTCTCTCTCTCCGTATATATATATATATACATATATGTTCTCTTGATTATTGTTTTTTTGTTTCCATAAGGGAAAATACTGCCAATTTTTCCTTACTCTTCTGAAACACTTATTCACAATCTGAAATAAGTGAATTAATCAAATTAACCAGACTACAATAAATAATTGGTTTTCATTTTCTTACGGAAATGGTAAATAGATAACATACAGAGATAAAAACAAACTAAAATGAAGTGATGTCGAATACTGAAGAACAACAAATAAATAAAACAAAAGTAAATAAAAACTAAGTATGTATTTATAATAACAAAGAGCATACATACTTTTTCATATATTTATTTTCTGCTTGTAATAGACTTTTAATAAGAACATAAAAAATGTAATTCCATGATTTTCTGAAAAAGTAATATATTAAAACCCCAACTCGCTATATTGGAAAGACATTAAGCTCTTCGGGTATTTTGGGAAAAAATTGTAAAGTTAATTGAATAAACAAAATATTAACAAAATATACAATATTTTCATAACTGGGTAACGTTCCCATATGGGAACATATCCTCATCTCATAAGGGTTTACGGTGGAAGCATAACAGTTTTAAGAGTGATATTCTAGCACGCAATGACTAACTTATCATATTTTCCAGCAATTTCAATTGCCAAGTATATTTAAATTAAAAATTATTTTATGATTTAACATTAAAAAAAAATTAATATTTTTATATATTTTTTAAAATTTTAAAACATACATACATATATATATATGTGTTCGGTAATACCTGCTACGGTATTTTCCCTGGGAAATATCAAATTTTTGAGGGAATATCAAATTAATATGTGGTCCCCAGCAACATATATATCCAAGTCAGAAGAGAAATGATATACAGCACCTAGTAGTCCCAAATGGTCACCCATCTGATACTGACTAGTCTTAAAGTTGCTTAACTTCGCTGAGCTAGCAGGAACCGGTGTGTCAACATGATTATGTCGTAAACAAATACATGATTATGTCGTAAACAAATACATGAGTATGTCGTAAACAAATACATAATTACATATAATTAAGTCAACAGTAAACATTTCATTCCACTAAATAAAGATATTTAAAATAGATATTATATAATTTTAAAAACTAACACGTTTTTCTAAATAATTATCTTTATTTGCAGTATTTTTTGAATTCATAATAGAACGAAATAACATTTTTAATTATTAAACTTTCCCAACTTCAACGAAAATCGTAACATTATTCCTTATTCAAATCTATCATAATAAAACTCATAAATGAACAGAGCATGGAAATAACCGTAAAATCATTAGATATTCCTAAAGATTTCTGAACAGTTTTAATAGTTTGGATTATTTTGATAACTATTTTCATCTTGGATATTATCATAACAACGTTTTCGTTGCTGTAACCTCCGAGTTTTTTCATGTGCGTCTTTTCGAACTCAGGAATCTGTACAAACACAGTTAAGAATGACTTAAGACTTTTATCCAGTCATGTGAATTAAATAAAGTGTTCTGTTTAAAATTCCGTACGATTTATTCTGAATCAGAGGTTACATCGTTGTGATAATAACACCCAAGATGAGAACAGTAGTCCGAATAATACAAATTATCAATCGTCATCTCAAAAATTCTGAAACAATTTTAATAGTGTTAGGACATTTTTATTTCAAACTAGCTGCTCCCATCCGATGCAACAAAGTCATTTTAGTTTTTTAATCTCTATTTGTTTGCACATTTATAAACATGTATAGAATAAGCAAAAAAAAATTTTAGTTGTAGGCTACTCCTATTAAATTCTTCAAGTTAAAATATGAATTATACCCATTGATGATTTTATTTGTAATGATTATTTAAGAATATGTTATATTACCAGTAGTCCAGGCCAGACCAAGTAATTTAAAAAATAAAATGTAGTGAAGTACGTTACTATATTACCAATAACAAATGCAAATTGGCTAGTTAGAAGAAAAGTTTTATTTGCCAGCTTAAATGCTATTTTGGTCTGACTTTGAAAATCTGTCTAGATGAGTTTATATGTTAGATTGTTCTTAAAACAAATAGTAGAATACACTAGAATTGAATGAACTTGAAAATCTCAGGACCAATGTCACAAAAAAATGCCACAAAATAAAAAATGCCACAAGATGTTACAAATGAAAATGTCACAGATAAGGAAATCATTAAAGTTCACTTTTGTGATGAAGTTCTGCAGAAACAATTAAGAGTGTTTCGCAAAAATATGGTGAGGGATCGTCTGGTAGAATCACTTGTTTCTGTAAAGGCTCTGTATAACAGCTGTAAAGTTGGTTAGACTGATATGTTGTCATCACTAGCAACATGGCAAGCTACCAGCTACATCACAAACAAAAGATTAGTTCATCTCATAATTTTGTCAGCCTTTAGCAAAGTCACAATAGACTACCAACAATTGCATTTTTAGCACATAAGAAATACTTCTTTAAAAATGGTGATGCTGTGGCAGAAATATACAAAAAATATTTCTGATATGGATGAATCAACGTTTTTGAGATGGTTTGCAACATTCAGTGAAGGAATCTTAGTTTAGAAGAGGCAAGTCGTTCTTGAAGACCTTCAAAGTTGGGCGATGAATTTTTGGAAATAAACATTGAAGTCAAACCAAAATTCCAACTACAAAATTTGCAAAGATATAGGCAGTTCGAAAACGTTCTGTTTATCAAGGCTTACTCTGAATCTTTGTAATACAAATAAATTATTTTATTTCCATCGTTTTAAAAAGCTAAATTCATTCCAACCTGATCCGTTCACACTTATTTATAACATGCCGACTTTGCCAGCTCGCTATTGCTTTACAAAGTTTGCTACTTGAAATACTTGAAACGAATATTTTAAATAATAAACATTTAATTCATAATTTTCTTGTAAACACGAGACTAAAACTTTCACATTTATTCATATAAATTGATAAACATTAGCATTTTGGTAATTTTAGGAGAAAGAAAGAGAGAGAGAGAGTGAGCAAGCAGCCGAGCAAGTGAGCCACCCTCTTCCGTCCCTTTTTTATGCCTTGTGATGAGCGATGTTATTACAATTTAAGAAAAGATTTTATAATTTATCTGTTTTTTTTTTGTTAAATTACTTTAATTCATTACTATTAATATCGAGAAAATTATTCCATATATATATAGGAAAATAGGGCAATTAAATTACACTGTATAACACCAAACATTAATTTATTATCAGCTGTTTAAAAAAATAGTTATGCAAATAAGGTAAACAAATACTTGTATTTGATTTTTTGCTTGTTACTATATATATGAAGTATTTAAAAGGAGTACTATGTATTGTTAATTTAATCCGTTTTGATGGTAATATAGTTGTGATAAATGAAAAAAAACTTTCGCATTTATTCATTGAGATGATAAAATATTATTGAATAGATTGTTAGGATTTACTTCATTTTTAATTGACAATACTTGTTTGGCCAAATATTTTTATTATTATTATTATTATTATTATTATTATTATTATTATTATTATTATTAAATGTCTATAAGTTAATTTTTCTGAAAATCTATAAATTCATGCATCTCTCTTTTTTTAAATTCTTTTTCTATCATACACAATTTTCAGAAATGTATAATTTGACACAAGATGGCAGCACGATTCAGTCAAGAACTCCATTCTCTCCCATTTTTGTCTTCTCCCTTCCTTTCTTTTTAACATTTGAGACTGATTATTTTTGTCCAAGAAAATTTTATAATCTTGCAATCAATATTTGGCAAAGCCAGCATATAGTTATCGTTTTGCTATCATTTTTTTTTTTACTTCAGCCAACAAAGTTCGAAGGACTTTTAGTTTTCATTTTTCTTATCCAAATCATGTTTTTTTTTGTGTTAAAAAGGAAACCAAAATTGAAACATTCAAGTGATTCTTTTTCCATGAAATTTTTGAAAAGGCTGTAATTTTTAGATAAATAGATAAACAGTAAAGCTTCTGCAGCAACACATTTTAAATAGAAATTTGAGAAGGCAAAACTTATAATAATAATAATACACATACACTATATATATATATATATATATATGTCTAAAGAAGCTTTCAGTCATTTTAAACAAAGAAAGAAAATGCAGTTTAAATTCCCAGGGATACTAACTAAATATCGCAGACTCAGCACTTGCATAAGCCGACTTACCGCTGGAAAACTTACAAAATAAAAAAGGGGATTCAAATATATACCAGTGAAACTAAAACAGCGGACCTTAACTTGAACATGAAATATTAAATGGGGATCATCAGCTGTTTACCATGTAACTGTTTCGGAGATTTAAAAACAGAACAGCTATAACATTCATGGCTCTCCAGTGGTACTGATCAAATGACCACTTCCCCAATAATCAAATGTAGAAATAATTAAGTTTTAATTTCACTAATATATAAATAATAATACATTACCCTTAAGACTACAGTGTGATATGGTAATTTGCATATCAAATAATACTAATTATAACAATAATAATAATATTAATACTATCTAAACACAACACCAAGAACCATTCTGTGATATGGTAGCTAGCAATAAAATTATATAGTAACACACACACAATATATATATATATATATATATATTATATATATGCATTTCAAGGTTACCAACAGGAAGGAGCGATTACAAATCCTGAAAAAGATACTCTATATTAAAACTAGCTGGAATGACTTTCCCAGGACAGTTTCATAATATTTTAGTCATCCTTAGACATTTTAAATAAGTGGAAAAGAACGAACTCCAAAATATTTCTAAACGATCAAAATATCCCACTCTGGTGAAAATTATTTGAAAATGGAGTTTACACAAATTAAGGTATCTGCTTAGATTTTTGTTGTTGTTTTCAATCCACATTAAAATATCTAATAATGATCAACATTTGCTGGAAATTTCAGTTTTCATGTTTCTTCAGGGTCCTTTTTATAAGATATATATATATATATATATATATACATATATATATATACATCTCACTCCCACCACAGCAACTGACAATCTTCTGACTCTGTTAATACAAAATATTTTTTTGACAAATTTCCTTAAATGAAGGAAATATTTATAGAAACCAGTACGAACCGGTGTTAATCTAGTTTTGTTCTATTTAATTTGTCACTTTGCTTATATCACTTTTCTATTATTTACCTATACATTCTGGCGGATATTTATCCTCTGAACATACCTTTAATATATATATATATGATAAAAAAATGGAACTAATATTACAAGGTAATAGAAAATGAAAAAGAAAAACCAAAAATATTACTTATGTATTCATCAACGTTTCCTCTTTATTTCAAGACTTTCTCATGATGATTGGTCTGAAGAAATAATACACAAGTACAAATATTTGAAACAGTGTTGCACTTGAGGGTATTCTGATGAGGCGTTTTCTGTCTTGCACAGGGTTCGTTCGAGAAATCATCTCAAGATTCTCGAAGTGGTTGCCATAAATTTGCGTCACCCGTCTCTATGCAAGCAGAAGGAGTACACCAACAATTTAGAACTGATGGGTGTACATTGAAATACCTATCTCATATAATCTTTTTTTTTAACCCTCATTCCTCAATTCGTTTTATGGTTCTTTTTGACCATGGTCTCATTCGTATTTTCACCTCCATCATTTAGTCGACGATTACCTTGAAAAAGAGTCAACTGAAAAACATCTCGGTAGGAATAGCACCTTTTTCTCCTTCATTCATTAATTTCTTTTCTTTTAACTAGGTTGCTTGAGTAAATAGAAAAAAAAATCACTGCTTTTTTTTAAATCTGAAGAAACAGATTCTTGATTCCCTCTATCCGTGTTTTTTTTTTTAGTTTTGGTAATAAAAGATTTCTTGTCTCAGCAATTATAGCAACTTCACCAATATTATGAAAATATATTTTGAAATTTTGTGTGTACAAAAATCTATATATCTTTATATACTAGCAAAATCTACCCGCCCTCCGAGCAGCAATTAATTGAGCGAAGGAGGGGGGTAATTAAAAAAAAATGTTTTTTTACTCAGAGAATTCCAATAATTTTAATAAACTTTGGTAAATTTGTAGATTAACATCCTCAGCTAAATAACCCCTTTTTAGGGTCATTCTAGATTTTTAGGGCAGTTAATATATTTTTAACACTAAGTCTAAGTTTGACTGGCAAGGTCGTAAAACTACGTGTAATCGCCACAAAAAGATCCCCCCTCCCTAGAAAAAAACCCACAGAGAATTCATCTTCAATAGCAAAAAAATGATGAACTGCCATAAAACCCGAGAATGGCATGAAAATAGAGGATTATTTTACATTAAATTTATATGCTAAACTAATCCCCCATTCTAAATTCTAAAATATTTTGTTGTTTCTCTGTCGGCCACGTTTTTCAGGGTATTCACATGTAACTGCCTAAAAAATAGAATCTCTTTTTTTCTGTCATAATTGAAAGATGTTTCCGTATTACCAGTTGTTCGGGTGGGACTATATAATGTTGTAAATAAACTGTAGCAAAGTACCTTATGATACTGCCAATAGCATGGTACAACAATAACAAGCAAAAATTAGCTAGTCATAATCAAGGTTTCATATGTCAGCTTAAATGCTATTTAGGTCCAACTTTTCAAATCTCACAAGATAACTTTATATGTGATGCCAATAACATGGTCCAACAATAACAAATGAAAATTAGCTAGTCATAATCAAGGTTTCATATGTCAGCTTAAATGCTATTTAGCTCCAACTTTTAAAATCTCACAAGATAACTTTATACCATAGGTTTAGACCATCAATCACTATAAAAGTCTGAATACCATGAATAAATGCTTGTCTCGTCCGCATACATTGTAATTCTAAGCAAAGACCACAGATACTTTAACTCTTGGCAGAAATTCCATTTCTTAAATGGAATATCTTGTCATTTTGGTGAGTCATATGCGACTCACTATGCATTATTGTACCTTCTAATACTCATCTCATATTATTCTGACATAAGTATGCACAAGTAATAGTGATTCAGTTTCTCATTTAAAATCTTTCATATTACGAGTAGTCCAGGCCAGACTAAGTAATTTAAAAATGAAAATGTAGTGAAGTATGTTACTATATTGATAATAACATGATACAACAATAACAAATTAAAATTGGCTAATCAGAAACAAAGTTTGATTTGTTAGCTTAAATGCTATCTGGGTGTAACTTTCAAAATCTGTCAAGATTACTTCATATATTAGACTGTTCTTAAAACAAATAATAAAATACACTAGAATCGAATAAATTTGAAAATCACAGGAACAATGTCACAAAATAAAAAAAATGCCACAAGTAAAAATGTCACAGTTAAAGAAAACCATTAAAGTTCATGTTTGGTGATAAAATTCTGCACATACAGTGTTTTCCCTACGGTGGAGGATCGTTTGGTAGAATTACACTTGTGTCTTTAAAGGCTACATATAAAAGCTGTAATGTTAGTTAGACTGATATGTTTTTATCACTGGCTACATGGTAAATTTTGTTACGTCTGTTATACCATTCTATCACAGAGAAGAGCTAGGTCTGATGTATAAGCAAGTTTTCAGAGTACATAGAGTCAGTTTAGAGAACTTCTGCCCTTAGTAACCAGCAGATCATGTTCACCAAGGGAAATGTCTATCAGACATGTGTGCACAGTTTGATTATATATTGAAGTGAAACCAGGTCAGTGAGGGTTGAGGATATATGTTGCATGGGAGAAACGATATGAGAATAGTATGATGAATGTGTAATGTTAGTCTTAGACAGACCGATCTGATGACCTCAAAGGAATATTAAATCTGACGGTATAAGGAGATGTGTGCAGAATAGGAGACGTCGTTGGCTTGATCACATTGAAAGAATAGATTAAAGAACTTGAGTTAGTCTATGTAGAACAGTTAGTAGTGGAAAGTCATGGAAAACATGGGAGGAAGTGATAAGAATAGAAAGAGGGATAAATAAAGACCTGGTCAGAAATTAGTTTTGAAGTCAATTTCTAAAAGTTATCCAACACAAGCTAGCATGTAAAATAGAAGTTAAACCGAATATGATAATGATGAGTAAAATAAAATATCGTCTATCATTTACTCAATAGATAGTAGTTGATGATGATGATGATGATGATGATGATGATGATGATGATGATGAGATTCATTAAATTTTACAGCTTTTGACTATTGAAAGAATTCTGCTGTCTCTGAAAATACAAGAAGAATTCGAAAAGCTTTTATTTATTAATCAAAGTTTTAGTAAGAAGTCATTTTAGATTGGCTGCTCTACGATATTTATCTGTTCAAAGATTCAGATAATGAAAAAAATCTAATCAAATGCATTTTCATTTCATGGTTTCACTGTGCCTTCTCATTGGTTGTTCACCTCACCTTTTACTGAATCGTTACAAACAAAAACCTCTATATAAAACCTTAAGGCAGAATTCTCATGACTTAAGTCTTTTGAAATAAAGTTCTAGAATTTGAATCTTCCCGACCTTATATAACATCTTACCTTGTGGGAGATAGATAAATGAATTGAATCAATAATCTGCTTACATTAGCCAAGAAATTAATGTACCTTTCATTATTGTGTTAAATATTGGTATTCTTCATATTTACTTTTTCATAGTATAAGGAAAATCTATATTTTTTAAGGTGAGGGTCTTATTTATTTCTTGTTATCATTGATATTGGTATTCTTCATATTTACTTTTTCATAGTATAAGGAAAGTCTATATTTTTTAAGGTGAGGGTCTTATTTATTTCTTGTTATCATTGATATTGGTATTCTTCATATTTACTTTTTCATAGTATAAGGAAAGTCTATATTTTTTCAGGTGAGGGTCTTATTTATTTCTTGTTATCATTGATATTTTGCTAACTCTGAGCGACCTTAAAAAAATATGCTTTACAATCAAGTTTTAAAATGTAAGCTATTGGCAATTATTTGAGAAGGACTATTGTCATCATTTTAATATACTTTCGATAAAAAATATTGTCTATCAATTCTTTATATTATTTATCTTCTCTATAAAAGTCAATGTCTGTTTGTGTGTTATAGAAGTCGCGATCTTAACAGTTATAACAATCGAATGAGTTTCAATAAAAGATAAAATTTTCACAGAATTTAAAGACACCATCCAAATTTTTCTTCGATTCCATCTGGAGTCACTAGGGTCAATTATCGGTTAGATCTATGAATTAACTGAAATATATTAGAACGTAAAGAAACGAAATAAATGTTTTTAAATAGATTTTCTAAGTTTTATAAAACAAAAATAACCAAAGAATATTTCAGTGAAGAATGCATTTAAAAAAAGGTCTAAATATTTAAATAATTATTTTGTTGGTATTTTTTAAGATTTAAAATAATTGAATAAAACAAAATAATCCAGTTGCCATTTTACAGCTGCATGATTTTTTTTCAAAATAAGGCTATTTTTTGTTTTATTTTTTATGTAGTACTTAACTCGCTCTGATGAAAATAACGAATTGACTGTTCCTGTTGAAATTAAATTCAAACAACAGATTTTTTTTCCATGTGTTCATGTCTGGTTTTATTTATTTTAAGTAATTCACGATTATGTCAATGAAATGTCGACTCTTCTTTTTAGTTATACTTAACTCGCAATGTTGCCAGCAAGAAATCGACTGTTATTTTTATTGTGCTTTAGATACTCTTCTCCACCCAAACCCCCTAACAACGCCGAACGCTTTGCTAGTTCCCTATAAATTGGAAGTTCATAGAATTGAAGTATAGGTGGCACTTACAGAATACTGACGGATTGTTTCACTTGTTCGATTGGCATTGCAAAGGTTGAAAAATAGATAATAATATAAGATTAATTTGTATGGCAGGTACAGAAAAATCATGGAAGCCATTTTGAGAGGAGAGAGATAAGACCAAGCAATGACATTTAACAGTTTTCGAAATGATTTTGGAAGTGATTTGAACAAGACTAATGCTAAATTATCAGGTTCTTGTTAATGGCTGGTCAGGAAAATATAGATGTTAGTTGTTCAATAACATTCCAGGGTGTCATTAAACAATAAGGTTATCATTGTAAGCCATCACGAATAAGTAGCCTGAGAGCAAATAGGCAAAGGTTCAGTATTTAGCCAAAAGAGTCAAACTCACAGCTAAGTGCATGCCCTCTAGAAAGAGATAGATTTCGAGAGATCATTATAATTGAGCAAAGAAAATAGATGCAGAACAATCTGGTATGAAGATCCAATAATATTCGATGCCATTTCAGTATTGATCTCCAGGGTTTAGAAGAGAATTCAGAGCTCTAAAGTCGAAGATGCCTACTTAAAGTCACCATGTAAGAAAGACTTAAGTGTTTTCTGACATTAACTGTCAATAAATTGATTACCAGAAAGAAAATAATAATTCCTGGGACCAATAATCCTGATTTGAAAAATAGTAAAGGGAAAGAAAAAAGCCTCTGGTTAGGGTTTTACTATCATAGAGGGCAATAAATCAAAATAAATGGATTCAAAACTGATTCCCAAAAAATTGATTAAGACATATGTAATGTTCGCTCTTGATATGAAAATACCTATTCAAAAGTCTCTTAGATAATCTCTTATATATATATATATATATATATATATATATATATATATATATATATATATATATATATATATATATATATATATATATATGTTTCGAGGTACAAAATTTATAAATGGTTTTAAATAAAAGTGGAAAGTTAGTCTTGAGAGCTCTTTCGACCAATATCTCATCAGGAGAAATGGTTGGTATACCAACATATAAAAAGAGCTCTCGAGACTAAATTTCCACTTTAATTTAAAACCATTCATATATATATATATATATATATATATATATATATATATAAGTGTAAATTAGTCGTCCAAGGCTATAGCAATGCGATGTGGTTGCCGTGAGATGGAAAAGTGAAAAGAAATAAACGCAGGGAGAAAGTGAAACTCAAAACGATTTATTAATAATTTCACGAAAACTGATTAAATGCCAAATAGTATTTTTTTTGGTAAGTAACAGATCGGCAAAGGGTAATCTTAAATTTTCGAAAGAACAACTTTCATTATCAGAAGACAACAATAGAAGACCGAGAGGGTCGGAAAAACGGGAAAAAAAAACCGGTGTCAGATCATCGTAATACAGGGGAAAACAATTGGCAGTAGGAACGCAGAAAACGTCAAAATTCCATTAAGCAATCATATAACTACGGTTAAAACATTATAAACATTAGTTTAGTAATATACCAATTTTTTTAAGTTTTATTATGTTTCATTTTACATGACTCATCAATCTTTATTTATTTATTTATTTATTTATTTATTTTTTTTCATTTATTCTCTTCAAATCTAAATTTAAATTTACTGTCAAAGGGAGATAACTTATTCTAAATAATATATTCAGACTTTAGAAATGAGATTGGAAACTTGAAAAGGAATTTGAGTTGTGAAGTGGATTAGGAACGCAGAAAACGTCGGTCTTCTATTGTTGTCTTCTGATAATGAAAGTTGTTCTTTCGAAAATTTAAGATTACCCTTTGCCGATCTGTTACTTACCAAAAAAAATACTATTTGGTATTTAATCAGTTTTCGTGAAATTATTAATAAATCGTTTTGAGTTTCACTTTCTCCCTGCGTTTATTTCTTTTCACTTTTCCATCTCACGGCAACCACATCGCATTGCTATAGCCTTGGACGACTAATTTACACTTACATTTACCAGCAATGCTTCAAGCAAACTACAATCTCCTTTTATATATATATATATATATATTATATATTGTGTGTGTATTTAGGTAGTATTCTTTTATTTAAACATAACAGAATACCATGCTTGATTATACCTTTTTTACAAAGACTTTATCACTATTCTGACTGACAACACTGTCACAATTACAAAAAAATATATTGTTTCTTATTTTGGTATGATTGCAGATTAACATCCTCCACGAAATTATCCCCCATCCACCCTAAAAGTATTCGACCTGTTTTAGGCGATCACATGTGAACACCCTGAAAAACAGCACGGAAACATGAAAAAGAAAAAGTATTATTTTGTAATTTAAAGTGGGGAAAAACTTTTGTATATAAGTTTAATACTTATTTATGACCCTCATTTTTTCGGCCAGTTTTTTTCTCTAGTAGTTAAATCCGCTGCGTTTCTTTTTTTTTTGGGGGGGGGGGGGGTAGCTACTTTTTTAGGTAATTACATGTCGTTTTATGACCTTACCACTCGGACATAAGGTTAGTAGTAAAAACTTTTGGTAAGTTCCCTAAAAAGATAGAATGGCCCAGACATTAGGAACATAGTACGTTTGATATATATATATATATATATATATATATATACACACACAACTGATCACCCACTAAATTCTAAAATATTTGTTTTTCTTTGTCTATGTTTTCCACGGTGTTAACACACAATCGTCTAAAAAGAAGCAGAATGTCATTTTTTCGGGTGGGGGGGTGGTGATATCAGAGAGCGTTAATCTGCAAATTTACCAATATTTAATTTCTAAAAATCTTATACATTTTTTTTAACTATACATCCCTCTTTTATTTTAATTTTAACTAATTGATTTTAGTTGTGTTTACTTTTCCAATGCAAATTAAATAAAAAACTTTAAAATAATCTTACTAATTAAATACCTTATTTTTATGGCATAAATAAAAATATTGAAAGTTTGGATATTATTGTAGATGAACACCCAGCTGCCGATAAAATGAGATTCTACTTTTTTAGGCAACTACGTGTGAATACTAAAAAAGTGCCGGAAAGAGAAACAACAAAAAATATTTTAGAATTTAGACTGGAGGATTAGTTTTGCAAATAAATTTAACGTAAAATGATGCTCCATTTTCGAGCCATTCTAGGGTTTTATGGCAGTTAACCATTTTTTCCATTGGAGATGAATTCTGTTCGTTATTGTTTTGGGGCAATTGCATGTGGTTTTACGACTTTGCCAGTTGAACTTCGGATTAGTGTTAAAAATATATTAGTTAATTGCCCTTATAATTTAGAATTACCGTAAAAAGAAGAATCTCATATTTTAGGGGGGTGTAATTTAGCTGGGTGTGTTAATCTACACATTTACCAAAGTTTGTTGTTAAAATTTTAGAATTCTCTGAGTAATTTTCTGTTTTTTTAATTAACAGCCTTCCATCCCAATTAATTGCTGCCCGGAGGGCAGGTAGGTTTTGCTAGTATATATATATATATATAAGCAAAACAAATATTTATTATTTGTAGCCCCTAAAACACCCCCTAGATGGGCACTGTGAGTGTAGTATAAACACAGCATGACGTCGCTAGCTATAAATGCATCGTTCCTTTCATTAAGTTGAATGCTTTCTCTTGACGTCAAGCTGCCGAATAAGTGTTAACATTTATTAGGTTATCTAGCTATTCGGCCATGGGAGTCTAGATGTCCGGATTTGAGTTGAAACATACTCGGAGCCCAGGGTTTCGAATCACGCCACCATTAGTGAATAGTTATATCTCTATGCTGACGAGTTCCGATTAAAGGACGAAACGTATACATACATAGATAATAAACAAAACAAATATATATATGATGGACTCTCCCGTCGATTTCGACGTATGAGTGCCCCACATGGGGCTGCCCATGCGTGAATTTGTAATTGCAAGGGTTGCGCAATCTCCAACAACCGCTCTCTTCAGTCGGTATTGCTTGATTCCAATGGCAAGTAGTAGTACAAGACGACTGGAAACAATGCCGAGATAAGCAGAGAGCACATACAGCACCTGGTATTCCCAAATGGTCACCCATTTAGTACTGGCCAGGCTCGACGCCACTTAACTTCGGTGATCTAACAGGAACCGGTGTGTCAACATGATTGTGCCGTACATTATATATATGTATATATATATATATATATGTGCATATGAAACTTTTTATTACAATTTCGTGTATATACACATATAATATGTTATGTATATATATAGTCAGCATTTACTTCAACAGTGTTCATTATGTGAGTAAAGCATAGTAGCAGTATGAAAATATATTATATTTATGGCAAGTAAGCTACACAGAAACGTTCATGTTTCATTTGCAGGGAAATTATTAGGCTAATTGCAATTAGCCTGATGTAGCTTACTTGCCATAAATATATTTTATACTACTATATATATGAAACACATGTTGTGTATATTTGTGTGTACGTGTCTGTAAAATATTCTTTATTATACATGTGTGTGTGAGTATAAAATACACTCTATCTCATATATATATATATATATATATATATTAGGGGTAAGATGCACAATAAATCATGAAAATGTGTGAAAAAAAAAGACTAACGGAAAACAGGTTAAAATGCAGGAGAAAAACAAAAATAAGAGATTTGACCAGTTTCGTTAGTATTAAAAGAAGACAAGGAAGGACTTCCTTGTCTTCTTTGGTCCGAAGAGGTTTATTCTATGTGAAGAGTACAACCGAAACATGTATGCACATATGTAACCAATAATGTTTGTATAAATAAAAATTTATACTATATATATATATATATATATATATATATATATATATATATATATATATATATATATATGAAAGTCAATGTTTGTGTGTTGTAGAAATGGATATGTTAAGAAAACATTCAAATAAGTTTTAATAAGGGATCAAATTCTTACAGAATCTTAAAACATGATTTAAATTTTCCTTCGGTTGTATCTGGGGTCAGTAGAAGCAATTATCCGTTTAGTTCATAAAACCACTGGAATATATTAAAACGTAAAAAACGAAATTCAACTTTTTAGATATATTTACTTCGTTTCATAAAATAATAAAATTAAACAAAAAATATCTCAGTGAAATATTTGTAATTTGCAAATGAGAGGTTGTGACAATATTATGCCCCCCCCCCTAAAAACCTTTTAAAATAGTCCAAATAACTGTAATATCGGGAATATTTATTAATTGATGTATAATACCTTTTCTTAGAATACTCCATAGAAACTTAAATTAGGAGAATATTTATTAATTGATATCTAATTCCTATCATTAAAATTTCACCAAAAAATCGGTGATATCTAAATTTTTATGAAGGGCTTCTTCCTCTTTTACCCCCGTTTCTTAACACAAAATTAAACTAATCATAGCTCAGATTACGACTCTTTATGCCTAGCAACTGTGTTCCAAAATTCATAATGATTGGTTAATTAGTTTAGGAATGAATCCTGCACATATAAATATATATACACACATACATATACCTAACTTTTATAAATATATATATATATATATATATATATATATATATGTACAGTTACATGGTAAACAGCTGATGATCCCCGTTTTAATATTTCATGCTCAAGTTAAGGTCCCCTGCTTTTGTTTCACTGTTCGATACTTGAATCCCCTTTTTTATTTATGAATTTTCCAACAGTGGGTCGGCTTATGCGAGTGCTAAGTCTGTGATATCTTGGATTTAGTAAGTTTCTCTGATAATTTAAACTGCATTTTCTTTCTTTGTTTAAAATGACTCAAAGCTTTTTTAGACTATATATTGGGTATTTAGATCTGTATGGCTAGGTTTCCTTCCTTTTATCTACCTGCCTATCTGGTACCAAAGGTACTTAAGCTTTCTTTTAATGCAACTTTTATTCCTATATAATTGTATTGCTAGCTACCATATCGCAGAATGGTTCTTGGGTGTAGTGTTTGGATAGTATTATTCTTATTATTGTTATAATTAATGTTATTTGATATGCAAATTACCATATCACACTGTAGTCTTAAGGGTAATATATTATTATTATTATTATTATTGTTATTATTATTTATTTATGTATATATTAGTGAAATTAAAGCTGAATCATTTTTATATTTGATTATTGGGGAAGTAGTCGTTTGATAAATATAATTGGAGAGCCATGAATATTATAACTGTCCTGTTTTTAAATTTCCGAAACAGTTATATGGTAAACAGCTGATGATCCCCATTTTAATATTTCACGCTCAAGTTAAGGTCCGCTGTTTTTGTTTCACTCTTAGATACTTGAATTCTTTTTTTTTTTAATTATGAATTTTCCAACGGTGGATCGACTTATGCAAGTGCTAAGGCTGGGATATCTTGGATTTAGTTTGTTTCTTTGGGAATTTAAACTGCATTTTCTTCCTTTGTTTAAAATGACTCAAAGCTTTTTTAGACTATATATATATATATATATATATATATGTATATATATTCAACTTGTTTTATATATATATAAAAAGTTACATAATGTCCAGAATATTTATTCATACTTTTACCAATAACGAATAATTAACCAGAGGGTTTGACTTTTCTATTAGACAGACCAAGAACTGTGAATAAAAGTAATGCTAAGAAAGGAAAAAGACAAAAAAGTGAAACCGAACTGATTCTTCACCTCTTTCTTCTTTTGTGTAGAGTTTTGCCTTCAGAGAAATATCATCTTGAACTCATTCTCAAGTATGATGCATTTGAAATCAGATTCACTTTGGGATACAAATCGATTTGCCTAACATTCTTTACATCAAAGAAGGGACTACAGAAACATCTGTCAACACTTGAATCTTCCATTAATGAAAGAAACTATATTGATAAGTGTATAAGACCCTGGGGATGAATGGATTTGGGTACTACCATTTTGGGGGGCAGCAAGAATAGAAACATTAACTAAAGAAAATATATGTACTTATTCCATATCTGTTGCATATTAAACATCATATTCGTATGCTTCTTATGCATGATAGTAACAACACGAGCTTAAGTCAGTTGTGAGACTGCATACCCCCACCTGAAAACGTAAGAAATAGGCCAAAATCTCATTTTGTCATACTTCTACATATTGTATGAAGTATTCCCAAAGTAATGCCAATGAAACGTTGATAACTCAAAAACTATTTATTTGATCAGGCTGAAATTTTGTATCAGATCCATACATCAGATTTGGAAAAAATTGAAATTGAAATTCCATAAAAAATTTCGACCATGACCAAACTTGTCAAAAGTAAATGTCAAATTCATATAAGAGGCAAGACTTCATTGGCAGCAATATGGGTAAAGTAGCGAGGCTCTACAATGAACAGAACCAAAGTTATCACCAAAAATGTGACTTTCACCGTTTCAGTAAACTTGACCTTTACCTGTGACCTAGATATTCCCAAATTAAATCAGTTCTAAGTTAGACCATAACCAATATTTTGATCAAGTTTCGTGACAATTGATCAAGTAATTTAAGTATTAGGCTGCACACAAACAAACAAACATAGTCACAAACCACCACATAAACTCGACCTAAAACATAACCTCTTTGGTGAGTGAAATTATTGACCTGTAATTCTGCTGAGACTAAGAACACATACTATTATAGGAATGACGGTTTCTTTTTGTTAATGTATCATAAATCCTAGGAAATATTCTTTAATCAATTCTTTCTCCAACAAAACTATTTATGTTGCATCTGAGCACATCATGAAACAGGAAATCTGTATCCGTCTTTTAGGTAAAAAGTAAAAAAGCAAAATGTCCAAGACTTGCCGTAATTTCAAAATCAAAAATTGAAGGCTGTAATTACATTTGTACGGAATCATCTGAGATGTAATTTCATTTATGGCAAAGAATGAGAAACTTATAAGTGGCTGGCACTTTTCGTCCTTGGCAGGCAACACACCTTCGTTTGTCTCATCTGATAACACGTTGATTAGCTTTATTCTCCGTCTGAAAGGGGAGAAATGAAGAGCTAATAAAACACACCAAGGCTTTCAAGTGACATCATTTAATGTAATTATATGTGATAAGAACTTGGTGTAAATTACAAACACAGAAATGCCTGATATAACGGCCAATGAAAAGGGGATAATGTTTTTATTTTCTTAGTGCAGTCTGTTGTTTCCTGGCTAAAAACCAATGATCACATAATGCTACAAAAAGATACTTCACAATTATTGACTTGTAGTTTTTTATTTACTTTTAAATAATAACAATATCAAATATTACGCCTTTTCTTTGTTATCAGGCTAAGATCAAGATGTAGTAACTGTTCTGGTTTGGTTTGGTTTGGTAGTTTTGTTTTACGGCATATCAACCCTTTTTGGGTTATTTAATGCCGAATCTGGTCATTATAGTAAAAGATTTATGCTTCAAGTTCTAAAAATAAAATAAAAAAAGGGAAGGGAGAAAGGGAGAGGGGCTGTTGTTTTTGTTTTTGTTTTTGGTTTTGTAGAACATAATTAAGTTTTACAAAAAAAAAAAAAAGAAGAAAAACAAAAAACGTCAATGTAGGTGAATTTCGTCTCAGGGAGCCACAGGGCAGCCTGATCTGGTATCACCAGTATCTGTTCTGTCTGAGGTCAGAGGAGGATAATTCGTTTTTGACTGGGGCAATTTTTATTTTTGTTTCATCTAGAATCCTCCTTTTGGGAATCTGGATATATCCCACATAAAAAAACGACCTTGTGTCTAACTTTCCCCTACTGCAGAGGCAAGTAAATGGTGGCAACATCAAATACTACACATTTTGGAAAGAAGATATTATTATTAGTTTCATATTAACTCAGAGAAAATATTTTTTAATATTTTGCATACCATCATTTTTACAGATACTTAATTGGGAAGTCATTTTGAATATTGAGACATTTTCGGACCAGTATTTCTATTTTTGTGTAGATGTTTGTATTTTAACAAAAATATTTGTACTAATGGGTCATCACTTATCAATGCCCAGAGACCACTTGAGGATAAGGGTTAAAAAGATTGTCAGTTGAACGATGATCGCCTCTGCGAGAGGATCAGAAACAATGGGTGGGATGGGCAGAAGATTATTTTGAGGAATTAATTATCCAAGAGAACGGCTCAACAAGTATTTGCTTACATGACTTGAAGACGACCATGCTGTAGTCGCTTGGGAAGAAGACTAGGTAACTTGTCTCAGAGATTGGTTGTTCTCGGAAAGAAACGTTTATAGAAGTTTTGTTTGATTTTTGGTAAAGAGAGAGAGAGAAAGGAAAGTTCTTTGCTGTGGTTTAGATGAGAGCTTATAGGAGATGCCTTTATTTCTTTACTATATTGGATTGTTGATTCTATCTCTCTGAACCTCTGTTCTGCAGAACTTTGTTTTTTCTGGATTTCTTTCCCTTCTGGGACTTTCTTTGTCCGATACATGTTCTTGATGTACCTCTTGGTCTTTTTTGACTAAAACAAGTGAAAACATTTTGAGTTAAAATATCAATAATTTTTATTTCTATTTTATATACAGATACGTTCTCATGGCAATGGAAAGAGAGAAACACATTCTAGGGATGAGCGAACTGTCAACTCTGTTTGTTATCCTCCTCTTCTGACTTGTCTATTCGTGTGTCACAACCTTTATCATTGTCTAGGGCCCCAAAGCACCTCTCTGATCAAGTGTGATAATTACTCACCTAAAAATCATCTGTTCATTCATTTACTCACAAGAGTCAAATTTGTTGTTCCCTTAAAACATTCATATAGTCAGATCAGACAAGTCTGGCTCAAGACAATTGAATTTTTCCGTAAGATGGTCTCATATGCTTGAATACACTTATAGTGTGTTGTCCAAGCATATTAACATAATTGATGATTATAAAAGAGAGCTTAATTGCAGATTATCATTGAAAATATTGTTTTACAAGCTAAATGATACTATTGGCATGATCTGAAGAAAACAATGACAAGATGCGATAAAATCAAGATATATATATATATATATATATATATATATATATATATATATATAAGTGTGTGTGTGTGTGAAAAAAACAAACGAAAAAAAAAAGTTCTCCTTTATAATCCCATATCTATTTCCTTACATAAGCATTTCAAATCTGACATAGAAATAACAATATGAACCTCTAAAACAATTAAGGATTTACTCAACACCAAACCCCGTCCCCAACTACCTCTTAAGGACACTTCTTCCCTAGTCGGCATTTACAAAATATAATGTGCTGAATGTCCGATGTTTTATATTGGTGAAATGGCCAGAAATATTAAATCCTGCATTTATGAACACAGACATTACCTCAGACACAACAATCTCACTAACGCACTAGTTATACACAGAAACACTTTTACCTACAATTTAGATTCAAACAGATGCATCCTCCTCAAGACCGAATATCTTCTCCCACGTCGCAAATGCATCGAAAGCGCTATAATACTTCTCTCATCACCATCTTATATGAAATTCAGACTCGGATCTTATTAAGCAAACATTTGGCAAAACCGCACCGAAACACTGCAATATATTGCGCCACTTCGATCCCGGTTAAAGTAACTTTTCTTTTTTACTTCACTCCATCCATATTTGTTCCATTTCTTTTCCTTCTCCTTCTTTTTTTCCTTCTCCACCCTTTTCCCATTTTAACACCTCTCCGCACATGCGTTTTATTATTCTCTCTTTTTTCAAATAGTTAAATGCGCGACAATGACGTTTCTCTGTGTGTTTCTTCTTATTCCTATGTTTTTTTTTACCGTTATCGAATAAATTTAAAATGTTCACTTTTTCCGAAGACGTTTGTCGATCAGAACAAAACCAGTAAAATCTCTCGTTTCTTGATGATTTTTTCTCCTGTATTGAAATTTGTTTTCTTCCGTTTGTCTTTTTTCAGACATCTTGTCTTTCACGGCATTTCATTTTTATGATATATTGTGCATTTTATCCTTATATATATATATATATATATATATATATATATATATATAGAATATAGAAAGAAAAAATTCACATACACATTGTAACTGTCAGCATTTATAATTTATTTCAACCTCCTAGTCTCTTCAGAATGCTAACGGGACATATATATTCTTGCTCTGTTTTCTACATTGAGCTCTCTTAATCGGATTTCTTACCAAAATTATTTTCTTTAACGCTATATATATATATATATATATATATATATATATATATGCAAAACTTTTCTTATTTATCAATTTTTCTGATGGTCTTTTTTGTATTAAAATCAAAAAAATTATAAATGTTCCATAGTTTTCACAGGTTTCACGAACGTTTTCGATTCTTGGTCGAATCATCTTTAGGTGTAAAAAGCAAATGAACAAAAAAGCTGGAGAAAGAAGAGAATTAAAAAAAACGGTGGAGAAACGCGCATAGAACGTTTTTCGCATTGTTCCAGGAAGTCGCTGACGATTTAAATTCAGTAACGCTGGACGGCATCACAGAACAAAATCGCATTACGTTAAACATTTTAAAATGTTACCACTGGTTTCCTATGTGATGTTGTTAATTTAAGGTTGTTGGGTTTTTATGTAGATAGCTTCCAGTATTTTAAATTTTTTGAAATTTGTTTCGGAATGTATAATTTTAGTCTTATTAACTAGAATTTGTTTTAAATTAGATGGAGGGAAGTTATGTTTTTGTAGATGTTGGTTAATTGAGCTAGAGTTTACAAGATGCATGGTGAGGTGGCAAGATAGGGTAATTCTTGTAAAACCAATGTAGCTATTAGCTCTCTCTCTGGCTGTCTGTATGTCTGTCTCTCTCTCTCTGGCTGTCTGTATGTCTGTCTCTCTCTCTCTCTCTCTCTGGCTGTCTGTATATCTGTCTCTCTCTCTCTCTCTCTGGCTGTCTGTATGTCTCTCTCTCTCTCTCTGACTGACTGTCTGTCTGTATGTCTCTCCTCTCTCTGACTGTCTGTCAGTATGTCTGTCTCTCTCTCTCTCTGGCTGTCTGTATGTCTGTCTCTCTCTCTCTCTGGCTGTCTGTATGTCTGTCTCTCTGTCTCTCTCTGGCTGTCTATATGTCTGTCTCTCTCTGGCTGTCTGTATATCTGTCTCTCTCTCTCTGGCTGTCTGTATATCTGTCTCTCTCTCTCTCTCACTGGCTGTCTGTATGTCTGTCTGTCTCTCTATGTCTCTCTCTCTCTCTATGTCTGTCTCTCTCTCTCTGTCTCTCTCTCTCTCTATGTCTGTGTGTCTCTCTCTCTGTATATATATATATATATATATATATACCCGTGACACATTGTGTCACAATCATTACTACTATTTAGTCTACCTTGATTTCATTTAAAAGTTCATAAACTGCAGCATTTTTTAGACATTCTTCTTGCATAACTAAAAATAATAAGTCTTTTTATATCTATATTATCTCTATTATAATTATAATTATTATTATTATTATTAAATAGAAGTAAAATAGACTACTTTTTCCATCTAATTTACATATATGTGTTTGATGTGTACAGACACTATGTAAATGAGATGGTCATGCTGAAAAACAGAGAATCACTCTTTCTCTATTTTTTTCACAAAGACATTAAGAACTATTAGAGAGTGGTGAAATCAACATTGATTGAGAGACGGCGATAGAAATACGTAGATAGCTAAAAGAGAGATAGCTAAATTGTTGAGTTAATTATAGATTATGACTAATTAGAACAATTAAAACAGAATTTCTCTCAAATATAACTATATTTTAGCCTGTATTCTGTCTTATTAATGTATACGGGGAAATACACTTAAATAAACAAACGTTGACTAATTCACAGTTAGTATAATAATAGATATAACATGAAAAAGTCAACCTTTTGAATCAGAAGTGAGCCAAATCAAGACAATATATCTTACACACATAAATAGCTTTATAACAATAAAAACTAATTAAAAGCGGCTTATCTTAACACTTCACTGCACTTTTATGGTAGCTCTAATCGTCAGAAGTACATCAATAACGTTATTTAACATTTGAATAAAAAATTCAATTCACTTAAGTAAATTAAACTATTTAGTTTTATCATAGGGTTTCTAGTTCGCCCACATCCAATAGTTTTTTACACTTAACTTGAATAGTATATTTATATCTAATAGTGTCAGCAATAAGGGCCTATAGCAGCCGGAGACAACTCTCTAAACTAATCAAAGTGTTAATGCTTTTAATCACCAAATATCAGAGAATAATGAAAGGACATTTTTAGCATTTACTATACAAATTATGTATTTTAAGTTCTTAAATTTAACATCAAAGCGATTTTCGAAAGAGTGGACATTTGCACTTAATTTAAACAAAGTTCAGATCAAAACTCATGCGCATTAACTCTTTTTAATATGTTATTACTGTTAAAAGCGACTCTATATTATTTGTTCCATTAACATTTGAAGTAAGAGCCAAAGAATAAAATTAACGACCCCGAACGAATATGAAACAGATAAGCAAAAACAAGAAACATTTTGTGAATTATACTAAAAGTTTTTCTAATTACCTCTGCCAAAGAGGTTATGTTTTCCGCAGAGTTTGTTCGTGAACAGTCTAGCGTCAGTACCACTTGACCAATCGTCAACAAATTTTGTTAAAATATCGATCATGATCTAACTAAGAACTGATTTAATTTGTGGATATATAAGTCACATGTAAAAGGTCAAAGTCGTACTTTTGGCGAGAATTTCAGTTCTGTTCATCATAGAGACTGGATCTGTGACCAATATTATAGCCAATGAAGTCTCACATCTTATGTGATCTTGAGCTTGACTTTGTAAAGTTTAGTCAAGATCGAAATTTTGATGGAATTTCAGTTCTGTTCATCATAGAGACTGGCTCTGTGACCAATATTATAGCCAATGAAGTCTCACATCTTATGTGATCTTGAGCTTGACTTTGCAAAGTTTAGTCAAGATCGAAATTTTGATGGAATTTCAGCTTCGAATTTTCCAAAGTTGATGTATTGATCTGATGCTCTTTGATAACAGTAACCCACTATACAAAGTTTCAGCTTGATCAGATAAATGGTTTTTGAGTTATCAACGTTTCCATATCATAACATCGGAAATAGTTAATAAAATATGGAACAGTAAAGTCTAGATAAAACTTTGGCTCATTCTTACGTTGTCAAGTGAAGATATGCAGTCTCATAACTGACTTATGTTCTTCTTTCAAATTGTGACCAATTTGTCTTAGAAACGCTAATTGATTAACTTTAAGAATTCGAGAACTGAGACTTTGAACTGACGCTAAAGTTTCTGACTCTTCTAAGATAAAAAAAAAATATTTCAGACTAAATTATCCAAACTTTCCCTGGAATCATTCTTATTCCCTATTTACGATGAAGAGACCTGAGCTAGGATGTCTATCTTCGCTTTAACCAAAGAATAGACTTCCTTACTTTTTTTGATTTCTCTTGAGAAAGAAAAGAGAGACAAATTATCCAATCTTTAGTGTTCTTTATATAAGTGAACCATTGTTTGAATGCTCGACTCACAGTCAATGAAATTAAGACATTGGAGTGACTGTCAAGCAAAGATAAGAAACCAGCTTAATTGGAATTGCCAGAATCTCTTTGTACCGAAAAAAAGAAATAAAACTGACTGACATGTTTTGTTATGATTACAACAGGAAAGAATTAAAAAGAATATTCTCTTCTTTTTTTTAAATTCTCTTATTCCAACGAGAATCCCCACACCAGCCTAAAGAACATGTGTAAGGTGAGGTAGTTTTTACACACATATTTCATACTTTAGTATGTAGTAAATTATATATATATATATATATATACACATATATATATATATATAGACATCCACCTAAAGCCTCAGTGCAATGTTCCAACTCTGTCATTAAGTTCTATCGAATGTTTGGATATTTATGCTCACCGCTTTCAGTGTAAATATCACTTAATTTCTCATGTGACAAACTCTTGTGGCCTCATTGATTAAAGCAAACGCTAAAAGATTCAAGGTGTCTCTGTGAACCAGGTTTGCACCCTGTGACCGTCTGAGATTTTTATTTCCCTGCGCTGATGAGAGCCGTAAGCTCGAAACGACATTGTACGTAGGTAAAATATTAAAAGTATAATTTAATATTATTAAAAGCCCCATTCAAGTAAACTTAAAAGTAAAGCACTATCGGAAAGATTAAACATAGACATTCACCTAAAGCTTCAGTGCAATGCTGCGACTCTGTTGTTGAGTTCTATCGAATGTTTAGATATTTATACTCGCTGCTGTCAGTGTAAATATTACTTAATTCCGCTGTTATCACGTGACAATGTCTCATGGACTAATGGGACTAAGTGAACGCTTACAGATTCAAGGTGCCTCTGTGCACCGGGTTTGCACCCTGTGACCATCTGAGAATATTATTTCCCTGCACTGATGAGAGCCGTAAGCTCGAATATATATATATATATATATATATATATATATATATATATATATAGTATGTTGAATTTGTGAAGGATGGAGCGTTTTTGGTAGGAGATCTTGAGTGAGAGAACTCAATACAATGCAGAGCAAGAATAAAGTTAAAAATAAAAAATTCAAACCAACATAACCCGTCTAATAAACCGGTATCGTCCGGGCCTTTGGGTCTAGATTTATGCCGGTGTATTGGGGGTTGCCGGTCCTGTGCAGTTCTAGGAGGTTCACCCTCCCAGGCTTTGCCTCCACTCTTTGGGGAGGAGTAAGTTTATTGCTTACTGTCTGAGGCGCCTCTACCGGGGAATGCCGACGGGACTGCCCAGGCAATTTTTAAATGGCCAGAGTGCTCACCTCTCGAGCGCTGGCTTATCTAATCCCACTTTCCCGACCTTGTGTCACATCTTACCTTGTGGAAGGTTGATAAATAAATTAGCCATTTGTACTATAATTTATTTCATCTTAGAGCTGAAGTAATCAGGTACATTTTCAATGGCTTGCCACTTGTCTACTGAAAAATGAGAATAACTGACACTGTTTTGGAAATCTTGTGGGGGGATAGAATTGGGGAAGGAGGAGTTTATTGTCCCCTTAGAGTGGGGTAGCTAGCAGCAGGCCACAATAGTCTAGTCAGAGAAATCCTATTCCCATACCCTTCTAGTCACTAGCCGGTCACTCACGGCTAATTTCCTTAATTTATTTTAATATTAGATTTTGAAAAAGTATTGAGTTTAGCTTATTGTAATTTGTCATGTAATTAATGACTGTAACTTTTTATTTTCTTTTGCATTTCTGTGAGATTCTTAGATTAAAACTAGGTCAGGTCATTTTTCCAAATATGCTGAGTGATCGGTTAGTGACTAAAAGGGTAGGAGGGTTAGATTTCTCTAACTACTGTGGCCTGCTTCTAGCTACCCACCTTAGGGGAACAATAAACTCTTCCTTCCAGACCCCCCTCCCCCAACCCCGAGATTTCAAAAACAATGTAAGTTATTCTCATTTTTCAGTAGACAAGTGACAAGCATTCGAAAATGTACCTGATGACACCTGCTTCTGGACTGATGTGTTTGGGAGGATGGAAAGACCGAGGAGGGAGAGCACCATCCCCGCCTACTCTTATGTCATGGAGAGTGTTGGAATTGAGGAGGTTCTAAGGAAAGCCAACAACAATCATCAGCGAGAACTCAAAAGAAAACGGCATTTGCAGAAATGCCAAGTGATTTGCAATGGCATCAAAAGAAACATATTACTAGAAAATTGGGGAGACGTCATGCAGACTTTGAGAGAACACCACCTGTTTCTGCCAATAAGTGATCACTGATATTGACTGTTGTAAGAACTTTAAAGAAGGAAGAAATAATAATAATTATTATTATTATTTATATAATAAAAGTGAACGCATGTGTGTCTAGATGGCTTCAATAATCACATATGCAAATTTAAATTGTATGAGTAAACAAGGAGAGGCTTAGTCTTAATAATATCTGATAATAATAGGAAAAAAGTACAGAATAATGATGTATACAAATTTTAATGCAATGGGCAAATAAGGAGAGGCTTAATCTAAATAATATCTTATAATAATAAAAACGAAAGGAAATAACTTCTTTCACTTTTAATATAGACACAAACACATTAATTTATCATTATTATTATTATTATTATTATTAAAACAGAATAAAGGGAGAGATAGAGATCTTTATCTTCTTTTCCTTATTTTTGCCTTCTTATCGATAAAGAGAGAGAGAGAGAGAGAGAGAGAGAGAGAGAGAGAGAAAGAGAGGGGTTTGTCTTTTTCTTGTCGATTAGTTTCATTTCAATGATTTCAAGTAATGAATAGGAATTAAATTTCGAAGCAATAGTGAGTGGGCGAAGCATGATAATTAAAATAAATGAGAATCACTTTATTTTTACTACAAATAATACTAAGACAATGGTAACCGATCCTCCAACACCCATCCGTTTTGAAGCAGGGTCACATGTATCTTGTCACAAGAAAACTTAAAGCAATGCACGTAGTCTTGTAGTATGTTCTCTTGTTTTTCATACATCACAGATTTTCTTGACTCTCAGCCGAAGTATGTCTTTTAAATGATGGAAAATAAATAAACTGCATGAACAGGTATTTCCAAGAAATGTATTGAACTATGAACCAAACAGCAAGCTACATATAGATTGCATGCTGAAAGAAATAACTAAACAGAGACTATTATTAAAAAGGAAAAAAAGTTTTCTTTGCTCAAAGGGAAACTTCTAGTTTAGTGGAAGAAAAGATATAAAAAGAAATTCTGCTTTTCTGTTCAAACATATCTTAATTTATATCTGCCTTTGCAGAGCCATATGTGAATATGATGCTTCTAGATACTCTATTATTCATTGCATTTGTCTAAAACAGCAGGACTTCAATGTCTGTCTGTGCTATTCTCTGTCACCACGTAAGTTATCTACTGCTACATCAGTAGCATCATACAGTTTTGATAGCACTATCAGACCTTTTAATAAAATGGATTATGGTCGAGTTGTTTATGCCATATTTCTATTACCATTTAGCACAGTACAACCTGATTAGTTGATCGGTAACTATGGAGCAAAATTAAGGACGGATGTCTAAAAATAATGTCGACAACAGTAGTTTTCCACACAAGGCCAGAGTAAGCATAATATTAGAGTAGTGAGAAATTCCATAAGAAGTTAACAGACTAGAGTTATGATTACGTAACATGATATTATGTCATGACAAAGAAGCAAAATCAATTCTGCTTCCTTTTGGGTTTACGACGTCAAAGTGAACAGACGTCTTTTTCGAAGTCCACTGTCCCAATGGAGGTGGGCTGGGAAATTACAGCCTATTTAGATGTAAATTGCTGGGGAAAAAATAAACTAACCCCCTGAAGCAAATAATGGTTTATTCGTAGTTTTTTTAATTTCTCACATTATTACAGCTACCAGAAAGTGAGAAAAAAAAGAAGCTGAGTGACGAAGTTTCCACAGAGCAATTTGAGACATGTCAACAGAAAACTACTTCAGACAGAACACTGACCAGAAATGGTCGTTGCAGTCTAGTGATCGAGGAACACCCCAGCTATGCTGGAACTAAACTGATTTCCACACTAATGAGGTTGAAAAATAAAACATGATAAAGGGTGAGCGGCTGTTGACTGTGCAGAAGATTTCCTCTACAAGGTCAGTAGCCATCTGAGACCGAATCGTGTGGTGCTTTTGTAGCAGATGACAATCGACACGTTATGTTTTATGACAGAGAATTGCAGCGACTCTATTCTTCTATAATTAATTATTTCCTTGCCATTGGCTTATTAAGAAAGGTGGCCGAGGTATTCACAGCCTCTTCCATGTGTACATTTTTTCCACTCTACTCTATGTTAGTTACTATTAGATCTACTATTACACTATTACAACGCAGTCACATGTAGAGTAGAGTGGTTTCTGTACATATTCATATATATATATTCAGATAGGGGACCGTGTTCACAGCCCCTTCCATGTGTACATATTTTCACTCTATTCTTTTTTAGTTACTATTAGATCTACTATTACACTATTACAACGCAGTCACATGTAGAGTAGAGTGGTTTCTGTACATATTCATATATATATATTCAGATAGGGGACCGTGTTCACAGCCCCTTCCATGTGTACATATTTTCACTCTATTCTTTTTTAGTTACTATTAGATCTACTATTACACTATTACAACGCAGTCACATGTAGAGTAGAGTGGTTTCTGTACATATTCATATATATATATTCAGATAGGGGACCGTGTTCACAGCCCCTTCCATGTGTACATATTTTCACTCTATTCTTTGTTAGTTACTATTAGATCTACTATTACACTATTACAACGCAGTCACATGTAGAGTAGAGTGGTTTCTGTACATATTCATATATATATATTCAGATAGGGGACCGTGTTCACAGCCCCTTCCATGTGTACATATTTTCACTCTATTCTTTTTTAGTGACTATTAGATCTACTATTACACTATTACAACGCAGTCACATGTAGAGTAGAGTGGTTTCTGTACATATTCATATATATATATTCAGATAGGGGACCGTGTTCACAGCCCCTTCCATGTGTACATATTTTCACTCTATTCTTTTTTAGTGACTATTAGATCTACTATTACACTATTACAACGCAGTCACATGTAGAGTAGAGTGGTTTCTGTACATATTCATATATATATATTCAGATAGGGGACCGTGTTCACAGCCCCTTCCATGTGTACATATTTTCACTCTATTCTTTTTTAGTGACTATTAGATCTACTATTACACTATTACAACGCAGTCACATGTAGAGTAGAGTGGTTTCTGTACATATTCATATATATATATTCAGATAGGGGACCGTGTTCACAGCCCCTTCCATGTGTACATATTTTCACTCTATTCTTTTTTAGTGACTATTAGATCTACTATTACACTATTACAACGCAGTCACATGTAGAGTAGAGTGGTTTCTGTACATATTCATATATATATATTCAGATAGGGGACCGTGTTCACAGCCCCTTCCATGTGTACATATTTTCACTCTATTCTTTTTTAGTGACTATTAGATCTACTATTACACTATTACAACGCAGTCACATGTAGAGTAGAGTGGTTTCTGTACATATTCATATATATATATTCAGATAGGGGACCGTGTTCACAGCCCCTTCCATGTGTACATATTTTCACTCTATTCTTTTTTAGTGACTATTAGATCTACTATTACACTATTACAACGCAGTCACATGTAGAGTAGAGTGGTTTCTGTACATATTCATATATATATATTCAGATAGGGGACCGTGTTCACAGCCCCTTCCATGTGTACATATTTTCACTCTATTCTTTTTTAGTGACTATTAGATCTACTATTACACTATTACAACGCAGTCACATGTAGAGTAGAGTGGTTTCTGTACATATTCATATATATATATTCAGATAGGGGACCGTGTTCACAGCCCCTTCCATGTGTACATATTTTCACTCTACTCTATGTTAGTTACTATTAGATCTACTATTACACTATTACAACGCAGTCACATGTAGAGTAGAGTGGTTTCTGTACATATTCATATATATATATTCAGATAGGGGACCGTGTTCACAGCCCCTTCCATGTGTACATATTTTCACTCTATTCTTTTTTAGTGACTATTAGATCTACTATTACACTATTACAACGCAGTCACATGTAGAGTAGAGTGGTTTCTGTACATATTCATATATATATATTCAGATAGGGGACCGTGTTCACAGCCCCTTCCATGTGTACATATTTTCACTCTATTCTTTTTTAGTGACTATTAGATCTACTATTACACTATTACAACGCAGTCACATGTAGAGTAGAGTGGTTTCTGTACATATTCATATATATATATTCAGATAGGGGACCGTGTTCACAGCCCCTTCCATGTGTACATATTTTCACTCTATTCTTTTTTAGTGACTATTAGATCTACTATTACACTATTACAACGCAGTCACATGTAGAGTAGAGTGGTTTCTGTACATATTCATATATATATATTCAGATAGGGGACCGTGTTCACAGCCCCTTCCATGTGTACATATTTTCACTCTACTCTATGTTAGTTACTATTAGATCTACTATTACACTATTACAACGCAGTCACATGTAGAGTAGAGTGGTTTCTGTACATATTCATATATATATATTCAGATAGGGGACCGTGTTCACAGCCCCTTCCATGTGTACATATTTTCACTCTATTCTTTTTTAGTGACTATTAGATCTACTATTACACTATTACAACGCAGTCACATGTAGAGTAGAGTGGTTTCTGTACATATTCATATATATATATTCAGATAGGGGACCGTGTTCACAGCCCCTTCCATGTGTACATATTTTCACTCTATTCTTTTTTAGTGACTATTAGATCTACTATTACCTTCTGTACATAAAGAACTGAGTGTGAGTTACATCAATACAAGTAATCTATAAAAAAATTTTTTTATATTTTGTAATTTTTTAGATGAGGATTGATCATTTGTATTACTTGGATTATTCGGACTACTGTTCTCATTTTGAATGTTATTCTCACAACGTTTCGGTTGATATAACCTCCGATTTTCGTCAGATGTATCTTGTCGAACTCGGAAAGCTTTATGTCAAACTCGGGTATCTGTATGAAATTTCGAACAGAACCCTTTATTTAATCCACGGGGGTAGCTTGTTCTCATTCCGTCAGCCAGTAATTCGTAAATGTATACTTAGTATCGCCTAGTATAGAATTTAATACAATATGTGAACCATTAATTATAAATAATAGATTAGAATATAAATATATATATACATATAGTAATATGTAGTAATATATAGTAATTAGCAGTAATATATATAGTGATTAGTAGTAAGACTACACGTTTAAAACAAGAATAGGTTTAAGGCTCCTAGAATTCATACTAAAATTGCCTGCAAGGACCTGTGGCATAACGGATATAAGTGCTAAGTTATAATCAGTTCTAAGTGGCAGTCTTCTGGAGGTTAAAGGTTCAATCCTTAGTGCGGGTGAAACTAAGAATACAGTTACAAATTACCGAGTTCGACAAGGTGCGCCTGAAAAAGGTTGGAGGTTACATCGGCCGAAAAGTTGTGAGAATAAAATACAAGATAAGAACAGTAGTCAGAATAATCCATATAATAAAAAGGTCTTTTTGTTCGAGTATTTATTGTGTTTTAACCTGCTGTAGAAAATGACTAGACGATCCATTGTTGAAAGATACCAAGTAAGTTCAGATTTCCAGTATCTTTTTATACATGTCAACGAAGATAATGGCTACATGACAAATAACCAAAAGAAGCAACGTCATGCATAATTACATGTAAGATATTACAGACATTCATATTTAGAAGCCTCTAAAGTAGAAGCAAATGGGGTCATGTTCTTATGACTAGTTTGTTCCACAAGGTGACATATGTTATTTAGTGCTGCATGGCAGCTCTACAGTTCTACTTCTACATTATTAAACACACACAGATACACACAAATTTGCAGAGACATGCAGATGAGCAGTGGCACGAGATATCACAAGAGTAAAAAAGGATCACATAAGAGTGGACTATATCTCCCCTAAGAAATTATTGAATAAACTTATTGAAAGTCTATCTATAGAAATTTAATTAATTTTATTTGACAACTTGTTAAGACAAGGAAAATGAAGGGTTGGTAAAGATGGAGAGTTCAAATAGTCCAGGGAAAAGAGTTGTTTAGCATGTAAGAAGAAATTCAGTAAACATGTTCATTTCGGCTGTCGCCAGGAGTGTTTACGTGTGTGTAAATTTGACAGGCCTGAGGATGTGTGTGTGTACTAGTATGGTTCAGTTTTGTTGGTGAGAAAGTGTGTGCATCTATGACCGTTTTTACATGTGCGCTTGTTGAGCAGTGTGTGTGTGCTTCGCTGGCCGTACAGATGTTTGGGAATGTCTCTCGTCATGTGTGTGCTATTGTTGAGAGCCTATTGTGTTTGTTTTTTTTATAATATGCGCAATATATTCACAGTGAATATTTCTTGCATTTTGATTGGCTGAAGGAAACTGCTGATTTTAGCTTTTATTCAATTGAGAGTCGATATGTAATAACAATATTCGCTGCTGCTGCTAAAAATTATAAAAAAATTCTTAAATAGTTCAAGTAATATTTTCTTTTATTGTTATTTATTTGATACAGTTATACAAACGAGAAGAAAATCTGAAATATTTTTAGTTGATGTAAGTATAGGTTTTCTTCATACATGTACTCATAACTGAAGGAAGGAAAAATATATATATGATAAAATGTTTATCTGTCACTAAACAGGTCCGTCATTTATAGTTCACGGCACAGGTTGATATAAAAGTTGATTTGTCTCTTTTCAAATTGTGTTAGCACCTGCGAAATCTTGTCTGTACTTCTCTTTTCAAAGAATGCACTGACACACTTTGTCTTTCTTGCCATTGCAATTATAGCACCGAAACATGATCTAATTTGATTTTTCACCAACTTGCTGATGCATCTCAATGGAACACTATAAGACATATCTTACGAGGTTTAAAGTTTCATTTACTAAGAACAGAAATAAGCACTCATATAATCTCAAGACAAATAGTTGTTTTACAAGTACTCAGTATTTAAACATTTTACAAACAGAATTTGAAATGCTATTGTGTACATCAGCATTTAAAATTCTGCCTACTTGAAGACTAGTCATCGATAATTGACATTTTTCAATATTTGGTCTTTAGTTGGAATAATAGACTTGTAAATGACTGAATTTGGTTGGAGCAACAGCAGAAGTCAATGTGGTTATTACGTATCGAGTTTCGATTGGACAAAAGCTCAAGTCAGCAGTTCCTTTTAACCAATTAAAACACAAGAAATATTCACTTCGAATATTGGTGTGTAGTATGAAAACACAAACACAGTGGTGTTCTGCCTCTTTCCTGTTCTCCTCTTAGAGCCAAGTCATATGCGTAGATCACAATAGAGCCTGGCCTTTTTGGGATCCAAAAGGCTCTCAGAAAGTAGAACATGCATGATGGGAGACATTCACGAACTACTGTACAGCCGACGAGGCACACAAACGCTACTCAATGAATGCATATGTACCCAAGTTCATAGATGCTCACACTCTCACTAACAAAACAAGGGCACATTAATATACATACACATATCTCCATACCTTCCCATTTACACACACATAAACACACACAGTCCAGCCGAAACACACATGTGTACTCAACTTCTCCTTACAGACAAAGCAACTCTTCTCATACCCAGGAACGTTCCTTGGATACTTTGAACTCCCATTTCTTTATGAACTCTTTTCTTCTCTTGAGTTGTCAATGAAAATTAATTATTTAGTATGGATAGACTTTGTTATTTTTACATTTTATCATGTCATATCTCCTACAAATTGTTTGCCTTCTTACTCGACAATGGATATTCCCTGAAAGGATGAGTTTACAATGAAGCAAGGGTTCGGCATTCTTAAACCGCACTTCTGATAAGTCCTAGTGGTACGGAGAAATTCAAGGCAACTGCAAGAAATGCTGTGATAATCTGAGAATTGATGTTATTTCAGTTTTTGATTTCTCTTGAACTAGTTGGCCTACCAAGGCTTGGGAATGTAGTCTACCCTACTTATAACTAAAGGAAAGATGGAATCATACCTTTTCTAAGAGTATTAGAGAAAGCGACTTTACAGACACTTCTATTTCTAAACTACGGCAAGTACTGATCCAAGTACTGATCAGACTCAATTTTGCTTAACTTCAGTGATCTGATGTAAACTGGTGTTTTAATGTGATGTAAATCGCAATACTGTAAAATGATTTCTAAATATATCTAGAATTATAGTTTTCTACCACGACTGACATACATATCGGCCCATTAGCATAATGGTAAGACTGTTCGCTAATGGACTGGAAGACCGGCGTTAAATCCTCGGTTGAATCATACTAAAGACTCAAAAAGTGGTAGTTGATGCCTCCTTGCTAAACACTCAACATTATAAGGTGAAAATCAACGGTAAGTGGAGTAGCCCTACGAAAGGAGTTGCACCCTCCCGTACACTTTGGTGTAATAGCCAATGAAAAGGGAGCCTTTGAGTCGCCCTTAACTATGGTCGACCACTTTACTTTTACTTACCATAACTGACACACTAACTGCCTCCTCAGTGGGTATATATTGATAAGGCATTTCTATTGCATACCAAAGAAAAAATTCCAGTCTGTTTACTCTTTGAAAATCAACATCACCATCGAGATATACTGTTGTCATGTACACAGTGAATCCTGACTTGATTTGAATTTGTCTATTTTACAGCATATGAACCCTTTTTGTAGATTATTTAATGATGAAACACAGTGTCTAACGTAAATGATTCATTGAAGACAAATAGCTATCTGATCCATCGTTTTATGATTAGGGGAATGAGTGCTCATGCCTGTCTCAATTATTAGTGTATATATAAGATATTTTCTCTGATCTATGAATAGAGTTTCATTCGATTATAAGCTACACATAATCCCAATAGTTTTTTTAGCTGGAAAGTAACATGACTCACAATATAATATGACCCCAAATAATTGACATCAGCTTGACTATATTGCTTAATAAATTACTAAGTGAGCTTATCATTTTCATTCACCTCATAAGCCTAACTCAATGCTTCAGCATTTCAAGGTTGCTGTTTCCCAACCTTTTTATTGAATATAATCATACATTTTTCATGAAGATATGGAAGACGTTCAGGTTAGACCAGAGGTTTCACTTTGTTTTTGGACAACTCTCTGTATTTTACTTCAAAGAATAGTTTACTTGCCAATATTCTAATTTGAATTTTTTTAAAACCAGATATTGGCAGTAATTTCAAAGGCAAAAGGGATAGATGGGATTGTAAAATATCGATATTGCTTAAATGGTAAGATGTGGAAAACCATTTATTGTCTGTTTATCAGTGGCAAACACAACATTTTGATCCAGATCGATATGTGTCACAGGAATGGTTTTCTGACATTAGAGGTATCTTTCTCATATTTATAGAGATTTTAATAATTTAATATTTTTATATCTATAGACAAGTTTGTTTCATCTTTAAAAGCTCATCAGTGTGGCTATATAACTGATCCGCTGACCACACAATTCAAACCTTTGACCTAGGTCTGATAACCTTACATCTATATTCGTGAAGCCAACCGACCAGCTGTGTGAATGAGAAGTGGAAATACTGCTTTTAGTCAGTATTATTCAATTGTTTCTAAGAAGGTTAAACTAAGGAAGGGAACCTTTGTATTACTGCTTAAGCAAAACAATTATTCCCAAACAAGATGCCCTAAAGCAGAGTTAATCAACGTTTGTTTCTTAAGGCTTGTTTCCTGTATATTTTAATTATACAAAATACATGTTAAAATATTCCCCAATTTTGAAATTGAGTTGCTATTACTCTCCCCTCCACCACAGGAAAATGTAATACAAGGTCAAGAGGTGGGGATTGATAAGCCAGCACACAAGAAACGTGTGAACTCTGACCCACAAAAAATGCCTGAGCAGTTCTGTCAGCATTCACTGGTAGAGGCATCTCAGGTGATTGGCAATAAACTAACCCCTTCTCAAAGAGAGTAGGTAAAGCCTGAGAAGGTAGATCCATAGAACTGCACAGAACTATACCGCAGCCTGACAAAAACCAGGTCGCTAACTAAAAAATGGCCCAGCCTCTGTCAGAGTGATTGTCAAGGACGTATTTTCGACTGGTATGAACAACAACACAGAGTTCAGGTCAAGTTGATCCCCTGGTTGAGTTTTGAGATTGAGTTATGCTTGGAAAACGTTCCATTTTAATAATTCTAATAAGCCGTAATTTGCAAATATCTCATCAAGTGACCAATCTTTTATTAGGTTACTGTCTATCACTTTCACCCTCACTCAATGTATGTTGTTTGACCACGAAGCTCTGATTCTATATGCCGTCTATCACTCCTGCATCCGTCACTCTCCCCTTTTACCCTCTCTCTCTCTCTTTATGAACAGTCAGAGCAATAAAGAAAGGAAAGAATAAAAAGATTTGAATGGTCCATTATAAACAAAAGAGAATATCACTACAAGCAGGAATACTATTTAACCTGTAGCATGGGGAGAGGAAAAGAGAGAAAGAGTGTATGATAAGAAATATAATTGTAGAAGAACTAGTTACAGAATGTGTACTCTTTAAAATAGCAAACAAATCAGCTATCATGACATTAAGATATTAAGGCTTTTTCCCCTCTTCTTCATTATTATAGCTCACCGCCATATGAAGGATCTTGCATCATTTATACACTTTTTTGCAGATGCTTTTAAAGTAATTACTTGAGGGTCTGATTTGCACAGAACTTATTTTGCTACTAATCATGTTTTCGATGTAGAAATTTAGAATACAAGCCCTCAAGTGTTCAGTTTTAAATTACTAAACTATTTCCAACATTTTCCATTATGTAACCAATCCATTTGAATCTTTTTATACCGAAAGTGTAAACCTCGGTTTTTGTTGTATTGTGAAAACCGACGATTCAATTACAGTAGGATGCAGAGACTAGCAAGGTGCATTAGAGTTTCCAATCTAAAAACTTGGGACGGCATTTTTACCCGCCACATAAATTTGTATTTGAATAATTTGGCTCATATACTTCTAAATGTAATGTTTGTTATTATAGTCAGTGTTACAGCCTCTTTCTGCTCGTTATAGCTCTTTCTTTCTTTTCCTATCCAAGTAAGGCTTTAATAGTATTACTGTCTGTGGTGATATTCCCTCTATTTTTATAATGGTCTATTCCAATCTTTTTATTCATTCTTTTCTTTATTACTTTCAACTGTTATACTAGATTATTTAGTTTTCGAAACTGGTAGCAGTTCATTTAGAAATTTATAGAAATATGTTGATCATTGAATAGTTTGAATAAACTGTTTGAAATATTTTGAATAAACTGGTTGAAATATTTTGAAAAAACTGTTTGAAATATTTTCAATAAATTGTTTGAAATATTTTGAAAAAACTGTTTAAAATAAGGAAGTAGAAAAATTGAATTATAATTTCAAATTATATCGACTTTGAAATCTATTAGGGCTGATCTGTTCTCTTCCTTACAACCTCCTTCTCACAGAAGAGACGTTGATACTCTCTCTCTACTCTATCGTTATTTTCATGGAAGGTACTCGACTGAACTCCAGTTTTTGGTTCCTTCTTGTAAGACATTCATAGTAACTCGTCTTCCTACTACAATGAAAAAAGTTTTTCTTTTCTCCCCCCATGTGCCTAACACCAGGCAGAATTTCCATTGACATAGCTTCTTTGCCAGGGCTTCACACATGTAGAACACATTACCACAGGACTGCTTCCTTGCTGAATAAAACTTGGTCGTCTTCGAATCCAATGCCAACAAATTCTTGTCATGGACTTCTCCATAAGTACTTAAATGCAGTTCATCCATTGATCAGTGTTAGAAGTGCTCCTCATCATTCGGCTAGCAATCATTCTTCATTAACCCTTATCCAATAGTGGCTCTTGGCCTTGATAAGTGGTGACCCTAATAGTAAAAAAAACAATACATGTTGAATAATGGGAGCCATGTTTCAGTGAAAGGGTCTTAAAGGTCGGAGGTCACCTCCGGCAGAATTTTAGGGGGTCACGTGACTTCTGGTGAGACCTATCTCACTCTCTTAGCCAGTGAGATTTCAACCAGAGCAGGTGTGTCAGGCGGCTCTCCCTAAGAAGGGAAAGAGGGCGCGCGTGTCGAGCAGCTGATGTAGTGAAACGAACTATCTGGCTCTGTAAATCTCTCTCTCTTTCTCTTTATCTCTCTCACACACACACACACACACACATACGAAGTCAACCTGTTTTCCGTTTCTGTCCTTTTAAATAGATCCTGTTAAAAACTGAACAACCAGTGTTGGTGTGAGTTTTACCAAAAGATGAAAAGCAACCTGGGTTCACAGCGACGACGAGACGGTCAACACGTATCCATAAAGGATTTTATGCACCCCTTGGTGAGGCATAATATAACATATAATGACTTCTTTTGGAAGATAAACTAAAAGAAAGAGACGACATGAAAATGGTGCAATCTTATTTTATTTACTTAGAAGTGGATCTTAGTAAACTCTAAAATGGTTTAACGGTTCGCATACTTTTTGATTCACTTACGATAAAATGATTATATTTGATGTCTATATATTTTCATAATAAAATTTGATGATGACGAGGGGATCTAAGCATCATTACTATAATAGATATTATGTGTATGTTTGAGACCAAAACTCGGAATATTTTCTTTTTCACTAATGGGTCACCGCTTAATAAGATCCAGGGGTCACTCAAGGGTAAGGGTTATAGAAATTGTCAGTTAGGGGAGTAGCACCACGACGAGAGGACTGGAAACAATAGTTGGAATGAGCAGAATTTGATTATCCAAGATAACGGCTCATGTTGTAGTGGGTTTGGAAGCAACCTCCTGGTATAAGATGTTCTAAAAAAGGAACATTGCTCATGGAAGTTCCGTTTGGTTTTTGGAGAGAGAGAGAAAGGAATGTTCTTTGTACTGCTGTAGCTAGGCAAGTTCTTGCAGTGAATGTTTTACAAGGGGATCGGAGACTGGAGCTTAGTCAAGCGCCTACTATGAACATAAAGATACAGTAGAGAGAGGCTAGCAACATCTCTTCTGTGTAAAACGGCTGTAGGGAAGAGACACTTCCCCACTAGATTGCGAAGTCGGTTTTGTACTCTGCCGAAGCAAGAAAGAGTGCTCCGAGTGGCACATCTCCAGATGTGATAGCAGTACTCAACCTAAGAGCATTTACAAAGAAACACGATGATATATGTGCTTATGTCTACATCAGCATATAAATATGAATGTGAAGTGTTTCTATTTTTATACAAAGTTATTTTAAATTATACGTGCTGGTTACAATTATGCAGGCACGAAATATCTATTATAAGATGAAATTGAGCTTTAAGAGTCCCGAAAAAATGGCAGACTAATAACACTAAAAAACGAGATATTTAAAAAATTTTCTTTTCGTATTGCCACCAGTACTTAGGATTAGTAGTATAGATAAGGAATGACATGTAGTCTTTTATGATCACATCTTTAAGTAACCAACATGGTGGGATAAAATTTGATATTTAAATTGTCTTAAGCAAAAATTAACTTTTAAATTTAATTTTAAATTAAAAGTCATGAATAAACACACGCCTTTCCTTAACACTACCACTAACCCTAAGTTCTGGTGGCAATACGAAAAATAAATTTTTAAGAATTAATTGGAAAAGATGTGCCTGACGTGAGTGTGATCGGACTGTTAAAAGTCAATTTATAGTCAACGGTACTCTTAAATGTCGCCCTATAATATATATATATATATATATATATATAGATATTATTTTTAATATGATCATGAAAGCCTAAAAAGGTGATCAACAGCATATGTGTAATGAGTTTAATTCGAATAGTGATATTTAATGCTAGCTTTCCTTGGGTAGTCACTTCTTTCCTAGCTTTTAAATGCTTAAGTATTGTTCTATGATGTATGTGTGCCGGAGGGGGGGGGGCTTCAATATCTCTTTATGAATTACTTATCTATCTTTATTAATTTTTTGTTATTTTAAGAATTTTAATACTTTTGGGTCGTTTAAATTTCATCAGAAATAGAGATGAAACAATTCTCGTATGGAAGTTATAACGACCTATGTGACACAATGGCGTATCTTACTGGTGTGATATTAGTTGGTTACACTAAAAACTTCAAAGTAAATAGGAGTTGAACCGTCCCGAACAAAATGGCCGACCTAAAACACCAAAAAGTGAAAGATTTTTCAAATTTTGTTTTCATATTTCCACTGTACTTCGGGTTAGTGGTATTCTTGAGGGGGGGATATGTAGTTTTTATGTCTTTTAACACTAACATGTTGAGTTAACCAACACGTGGGCTAAAATATGATTTTTAAACCGATTTAAACAAGTATAACATTAAAATTAAATGTTTTAAAAGAAAGAGGGCTCAACACACATCTGAGTGAGAAGTGTAGACAAATATTGTTTTTAGTTTTGTCATTTAAAACAGATGATTTGAGTTTTCAGTTTTTTTATGAAAAAAAAAACAAAATTCGCTCCTGTAAGTTGAATAATTAAAACAATAATTTTAAAAAGTCATTTTCATTTGCAATTTTAAATTCTGATTTACATTATGCAGGTGACCAAATCGCATTTACCAATTAAAAAGTCGCACAGTGTACCAGTCCTTCACCTGATAATCAAAATAGGCGTTTAATTATCCAACTACATGTGACCAATCGTAAAATAGCAGAAAATTCAAAACAATCTGTGATTGGTTAGCCAATCAAAATAAGCACCTTAAGTAAAAATTTTCTTTAAAATGAACAAACTTTCTAAGGTGTCGTCAGGGAAACAGAAGTTGGTAATCGATCGAAACCAGGAAGATAAAAGAACTAAGAAAATCTCTCCAATTAAAACTTCTGTTAAGTAACCAAAACACAACAAAAAAAATCATGACTCAGCACTTCTGGTCAACATCAATAGCATTGCCATCCAAATATACCTTTTCAGCATAGCAGTCAGCTAGTTTGAGTTTACATACACTTACTTACAAACCATTCTCATTAAGTCTACCTTAACAAAATAAATAGACTTTTTTCGTTATTCAAAAATAACATTTAAACATTTTCCTCTTATGTTTTTCAAAATGTTTATATAAATGCTTGTTTTTTTTTGTTTTTAAATTTTATTTTACCCAAACAAGGCATAGTGTCACTGAAGCGTAAGTGGCTACTGTGATAGTGGCCAGGTTTATAGGGGACACGCTTGATGGGGAGTTGGGCAGCAAGATGTTTGTTCACATTATATTTAAATTTCTGCATGTTGGTATGGTCGAAGAAACAGAGAGCAGGTAGGGAATTCCTAAACAAGCGGTTCAAGGAAAGAAGCTTTTAGAGTAGAAAATCTTCCAGCATCTTCAGACCTATCCAGTGAAGGGATTGTTGTTGATCTACGATCTGCTTTGTTCCTTTAATCTTCATGTTTATTTAGATAATTGTTTTGTTAGAAAGTGGATGCTGTGAAAACCTGAAAAACGGATTTCTATAAGTCCATCTTAATCTAATCATGCAAAATGACCGAAGGTTTTGAAAATGTTAACAGATTATCTACTACTTACTTGCATAGGGGTACACAAGTTTAAATCGGTGTTATCCTTTAAGGTATTTTTAACTCATTTTCCCTAATTTAATTTTTACCTCAAATGATGAAATATTTTTATTTACTTTTCCCGCTTTTTTCATGCATGTGTAATAAAAAAAATGCAAAATCATTTCGCTTATAATTCACAGGTTTTACATGAAAATGTTGGCTGCACATAAATCCCATTAATGGCTAAAAAAAAGTTAATATGAATTATATTGCCACATTTTTTTACAAGTTTAATAGAAAGATGGTTATTTTATGCAGACTTTTTACTCAACAATTTGTTCTCATTGCAAAATACTTTTTTTTCAAAAAATGTGTTTCTCAGAACACCCTCGTTTTCAATTTTCATTTTTTGGCTCTTAGTAGAATGAAATAGATCTAAACTTCAGCAAGAAAAAGTCAGGTGGTTGCGACCCAACATTTGATAATAAAGATGCTGGATCTGGAAGATAATTCAATTCTGCCAATGTCAATGTAACCTGAGTGCAACACAAACTAAGAATAGTCGTTCCACATGAATGCATTACCTGGAAACTCTCCTCTATTTTAATCAATATTTTTGGAAAACGTTTTATTGTTGGATGCGTTCACTCGTCCTTATGAAAGCTTTTGTCTATCAGAATGTCAGTTTGTCACGCTTCAATTTAATATATGACATTTTCATTACCATACATGCATCTTGAAGAAAATGTTGTTTTAAATGCGTCAACACATCTCTATAAGAACCTTTGTCCATACTTTGGTCTCGCATGCTTAAGTTTGAAATCGAATTCTTATTGGTCTTCCATGCTTAAGTTTGAAATCGCATGTTTATTGGTCTTCCATGCTTAAGTTTGAAATCACATGTTTATTGGTCTTCCATGCTTAAGTTTGAAATCACATTTTTATTGGTCTTCCATGCTTAAGTTTGAAATCGCATGTTTATTGGTCTTCCATGCTTAAGTTTGAAATCACATTTTTATTGGTCTTCTATACTTTAGTTTGAAATCACATTTTTATTGGTCTTCCATGCTTAAGTTTGAAATCACATTTTTATTGGTCTTCCATGCTTAAGTTTGAAATCGCATGTTTATTGACTTCCATGCTTAAGTTTGAAATCACATTTTTATTGGTCTTCCATGCTTAAGTTTGAAATCGCATGTTTATTGGCTTCCATGCTTAAGTTTGAAATCACATTTTTATTGGTCTTCCATGCTTAAGTTTGAAATCACATTTTTATTGGTCTTCCATGCTTAAGTTTGAAATCGCATGTTTATTGGCCTGGCCTGCGTAAATCTGAAGTAGCATTTTCATTTGTCTTTCATGCTTAAGTCAGAAATAGAAAGTTCATTGCGAACTGCGTTGATTGAATGGATTCATCGTAAGAAAATCTGTTTCATGTTTTTATCCACTTTCAGCTTTTTGTTTTGTTTTCTTTAATTGCAGCTGCACACGACAACATAGAAATACCCACCTCTAATCCTACTTAAGGCATGTAACTTTCATATTTAGTTAAAGTTGTGGAAAATGTCAATGATGTAATTTCTACTAATCTGGAGAGTATAGGAAGATGTGTGATGAACAGGAGACTTCCATGCTTTGGTCACATTGAAAGAATGGGTGAGAGTTCTTGGGTTAATAGCTATAGTACAGTTGAAAAAACACGGTCGGTAAACAGGGGAAGGCCAAGTAAAAACTTGAAAGAAAGTGATAAGGATAGATTTGAGAAAGGGGAATAAATAAAGACATGTCCAGAGATAGTTTAGTTTGGAAGTCAATTTCTAAAGGCTTCCAATAGATGCCAACATGTAAAACAGACGTTAAACCGAATATGATGAGAGGATGAATTAGAATATTGAACATTATACATTTGCATCCAATTTTTATCATTTAGATTTGTATTTTCAACTATGGATTTAGGAAGCCAAGTAGTAAACTTGATTATTTCTCTTCATAATGAAATTATAACTATTTAAAGAAAATTATTTAAAGATATACAAACTTCACTTTTACTTACTTTTTTTCTACTTAATATATATAAAAGATTTTAGAATATTCAAATTTTCTCATTTAGTAATTTAGTCATGTGTAGAAAATAAAACTACAATCCAGCTATAGATAAATGGTTGTTACTGATACCGAGCTTCTGAATCCTCTTAATAGTACGCACCAAGAGTATTAGCACCACCCATTTTCCAAGACCTTAAATGACATGGAGCTTAGCTAAAATTCTTGCAGCAATTGAATTTACCTTCAATCTTCAATTCCCTCTTACGTCACATGGATAATCTAACCAATCAACTGTTTGTTGTGTCTATAGGATTAACCTGATACTAAGATCATGGCCTATCCATCATGGATAAACAATTGCTCTAGGATATCTGTATACTTCATTTTAAAAATGTATTTTATTTACCTCCTTTCCAGGAGGTTAGACACAAGGTCAGGTGTGGGTTTTAATGAAAGTGTTTTCGTGAAACGAACTGGATTCGAACCCGGCACACTCAGGTTCTCAGTCCGCATCGTATAACACTTAGCCACCATGCCATGAAATGTATTATTGCGGAAACATATGCAAAAGCAATTACAATATGATAAAATAAGATTTTTTTTTCCTACAGGTATTCATAAATTTAAATCATTTCAAAATCAAAGATTTCCACAAAATGAAAATATCTTCTAAAACAGGGTGTCCACAAAATTTAAACCTTTCCCAAAACAAGTTTCCTCACAAAATAAGAAACATCTTCTAAAGCAAGAGTGTCTACAAAATTTAGAACCCTTCTAAACAAATATTTGCACAAAATTAAAACATCTTCTAAAGCAAGAGTCGCCACAAAATTTAGAACCCTTCTAAACAAGTATTTGCACAAAATTAAAACATCTTCTAAAGCAAGAGTCGCCAAAAAATTTAGAACCCTTCTAAACAAATATTTGCACAAAATTAAAACATCTTCTAAAGCAAGAGGCGCCACAAAATTTAAACCTCTTCTGAAGCAATGATTCTCACAAAATATTAACCTCTCTCGAAACAAGGGTGTCCACAAAATTTAAACTCTTCTGAAATAAGGATGTCTATAAAATGTAAACCCCTCCCAAAACAAGTGTGTCCAAAAAATTAAAACCCTTCCATAAGAACTGTGCCACGGGAATTTAAACACCTTGCAAAACAAAGGTGTCTACAAAATTTAAACTCCTTCCAAAAGAAGTGTGTCCACAAAATTTAAACCTCTTCCAAAACAAGAGTGTCTACAAACTTTAAACTCCTTGCAAAACAAGAGTACCTACAAAATGTAAACCCCTCCCAAAAGAAGTGTGTCCACAAAATTTAAACCCCTTCCAAAGAAAGTGTGTCCACAAAATTAAAACCTTTCTAAAACAAGGGTGTCCACAAAATAAATGGTTTCAAATATGTTTAAAGTCATCAAATCGCATTTTCAATCCTATGATTGAAAATGCGATTTGATGACTTTTGCAAATTAAGAAAAAATGTAAAATAGAAAAAGAAAACTACCCGAAAAACTCAATTTCATCGATGTACAGATTCCTTCTCTTCCTGCATACAAATATGGCCGTTGAGAATATATACAACCAGCAAATACATACACAAACTGATTTAATAGGCAATCATGTTTAGAAATATTGTTTTTATAGGAGTGAGATAAACAGAAGGTTTGATCTGTTCGACTTGGCATATAATTTTTTTCGTTTTGTACAAATATAAAAGTCTGGTATGGCAAACATTACTTTGAAAGAAGGGCAATTATTGCATTTGATCAAACCTTGTTGGGCCACCCATTTGGATGCCAATCATTTCACACTCACTAATAGACACTTGTTTGTATGCAAACTCTGTTTGCTGCTGCCAAATATTTACTTTCAGATACAACAGGGTTTTTTTTTTATCAAATATGATCTCGTATTTATTTATGATCAGAAAAGTCTATTTAATTTACTAGCAAACATATGCAGCTCACCGATGCCAATTTATACACATAAAAGGGGATGGGTGTGTATTTATTTGTCTGTATGTTGAACAAAAAAACACCATACAAAAGAGTCATTCAAGAGTGAGTATAAATGTGGTTAGAACTATCATGTTGGTGATGACCATTATTTTGGCAACGTCCATGTAAAAGATTGCCACCATGTCGATGGTGTACTTGTAGCTTATATGCAGTTTCTTTTAAACAAATGACAGCTGCAATAACATTTAATGAATAAATTAAAAAAGAACTCCCTTCTATTATCTAATTGGATAATCCTCATGGTGATACTCCCTTTCGATTATCTAATTAGGGGATTCTCATAGTGATACTCTCTTCTATTATCCAATTGGATTATGCCCAGTGGTGGGATTCAAATATTTTAGGAACAGGTTCTATCTTAAATATTAGAACTTCTCGTTTTATTATTTTATAGATTTCTTCCAAATTATTTTATAGATTTCTTCCAAATAAAATGATTTCTTCCAAATAAAATAATTTCTCGTTTTATTATTTTATAGACTTCTTCCAAATAAAATTTTAGAGATTTCTTCCAAATAAAATATAGATATTTTATAGATTTCTTTCCAAATAAATTTTTTTTCCACGTTTCCTACGTTTAAAAACAAACTAACACGTGCATAATTTATCAAAACAAAAAAACACGTGACCTCCCGGTGTACTTTGGATATGTGAACCTTACGGAGTTATCGAACTTGACCTAACTTTGTCGGGCCGTATGACAAAAATGCCACGTGTGGGGTGCATTGTGAATTTTTTTTTTATCAAAGTGTCACGTTTTCCAAGATTTTAGTAACCGGTTCGCAAACAGTGTGACTGTCTAGGAACCGGTTCGCGCGAACTGGTGCGAACCGGCTGAATCCCACCACTGATTACACCCTTTTGATTATCCAATTAGATGGTTCTTATGGTGATACTCCCTTCTATTATAAAATTGGATGATTCTCATAGTGGTATGCTCTTCTATTATCTAATTGTATGGTGCTCATGATGATACTGTTTTGAGACATGGTATTATTATCATCATTTTTTACTAATATTACGTCAACCAAGGTAAGAGTGTCTCAGGCATGGGTATGCAGTGTGATGAATTATAAAAGTATAACTTGGCCAATAAGAGTTGAGGACATTCGTTCCATGGAGAGAAACGGAATGCGAATGATGCGATGGATGTGTAATGTGAGTCTTAAAGATATTTCTGATGATCTCAGAAA
>OY744521.1:172806165-172993665 GCA_963556195.1 Sepiola atlantica | reverse complement strand
TTGCATTTATCAATTATTTTATGATATTATAAAATTTATAAAATTAATTTCATCTTTCTAATGATTTTATTTGAATCTTTATTCTTTTAAATCCATGTTGCTTAAGCAATGTTACGTTTAAGTCCCCGTCTGCCAATGGTTTATGAACAGTTTATCAACGTGAGGACGTAAATCACCAATTGCCTTCCTTTCTAATGTCCAAAAAGTGATAAGAGGTTAAATTCAGTTTAAAACTTTCAATTCTGCTGATAAATAAAAATCTGCCATGAATATGACGTTACCATAATTTGATTTATAGTCAAAGAGATGATATTTTTATGAGTATGTTGAACTGAATTATATGGCAAGCCTTTAACCTCTAGCTCTGAAGATTTATGTGCTTTTCAATTTTGAATTAGAAAAAGTCTGCCAGCTCTAAAAGTTAATTATGTGAAGAATGAAATTGGTGAACGAATTCAAAACCTGGCTGGTAACGTGTGCAGTAAATTCACTTCCCAAGTTAATTCTATTGAAGGTGAGGGATATCAAATCGCTGAATAGTAAAAGCGATAACTGCAACCTTCTTTATTAATCTAATAAATGTGACATGGGTGGTCCTCCTCTTTCTTCTTTTTCTATCTTTTTTCTCTCTCTATTATTGAGGAACATAACAAGTTGTTTTTCTTCTTCTTTTTTAAGTCTATTTAAATTTATACTAAATATGATTCAGTAGGTCACACACTATCATTTATTTATATATCTAACAAATAAGATTATCCTGTCGAATTTTCAAAGTCAGACCCAAACAGCATTTAAGCTAACAAGTCAAACTTGGCTTCTGACTAGCTAATTTTCATTTATAATTGCTGTCCCATATTATTGATGATATAATAATGTACTTCGCTAAAATTTTTTTTTTTTAAATTACTTCGCCCAAAGTACTGCTAATATAAAAGATTTTTAAATAATTACTTGAAAATAAAAATCAGCAAGAAGGATAACTCATTTTTAATTGAAGAATATAATAGGATTTGTCTACGTTAAGTTGAAAGGGTGCAAACAAATAAAACAAAATTAAATCTAAAATGACTTCCTTGCATCCCGGACAACGCTGAATAGCTACATATATATATATATATAGTATAAAAATATACTTAGGACAAATCGGTGATACACAAATGTTTGTGTTTTATTCCATCAAAGGAAATTGTTAGAGTAACAGTTAGACTGAAAATGTCCTTCAATGAAATGAAACACAAGTGTTTCTGCATAACTCACTTGCCATAAGTATATTTCCATATTACTAGTAAGTTCTACTCAAGTACTGAGCACTGTTGAAGTAAATATTGAAACACAAATTATCTTATAATATAAGTGTACATTAAACAGTTATACATAATATACACTATATACTTCTAAATATATATAAGCCGATTCAACAAAAAGATAAGTTTAATTTGAGAGGGAACATATTTTATCAATAAAATGATGGGAAAATAAATGAGAGAAATGCTTAGCAAAAACTCATTTTGTTTGACCTTCTTCAGAAGAAAACATTAGAGAGCGATACCAATAACAACTCAGAAAATATCAAATAAGAGCAGGAGTAGAAATATGTAAGTTAAAAATAATATACGTAGTATACATTTCTCGTTATGTAAAATTTAGTATATTAACATGCTTATATATTTGTATGTATAGGATTCACTCATGAACTAATTAACCGATCATTATGAATTTTGGAACATAGCTCCTAGGCATAAGTGTGCGTAATGTGGTTTATATTTATGTTCATGCAAAGAGGGGGTTGAAGCGCTTTGTGAAAATTCAGATATCTCCGATTTTGTAACAATAGGTATTCAAAATCAAATAAATAAATATTTTCCAAATTTCGTTTTTTTAAGAGTATTTTAAAGGGACTTTATGGGGCATGATATAGACACTATCTCCCATTTGAAAATTCAAATATTTCAGATTTTCATTAAATTTGATCCATAGTCATTGGTCCCCAAATTAAACAAGGTCCTCGATTTTTAATTTCGTCATAAGACCCCTTAATCTTATTTTCTAGAATAAGGATTGTAGACATAAGGTATGGTATCATTATATCTTGATTTTAATCTTTGTGAGGCGGCATAAAAGTTGTCCAAAACTGTTCTGTTCATGTAATCAATTTTACCTGTTCGATGACGGGTATTCTTGTATATATATATATATATATATATATATATATATGCTAGCAGAAAGACGCGGCATTGCTTGGGATTGAATGAGGATCACTACTATGTACTTTTTCACTATTACTTATTTTGCTTTGCTGTCCCTTCCTCCCGTTTCTCCCCCTCCTAATATAGTCAGTAGAAGCTGAAAAAACTCTCTTAATGTTTTAAATTTCATTAGAATCTGATATACGTATTTGAAGTTTTCAGGGTATTCTGTCCCATGGGTCACTTTGAGGTGGGAGCACATAGATATTTGGCACATATGGGGATAATGTAGAGATTCAGGACCACTTATGATTGTCTTCCCCAGAGAATTTCATACATATGATATACATTTTATCAAAATAGGATATATTTGAAGCTTTGAAGGAGGTGTAATCCCCATAGCTCCCTTAGATTAGGAGGGCCCTTAGAGATTCGGGACCACTTCCATTGTCTTCCCCTAGAACATTTTATAAACGAACAGAGAACGTTTTCGCATTGTTCCAGGAAGTCGTTGACGATTTAAATTCAGCAACGCTAGATAGCATCACAGAACAAAATCGCATTACGTTAGTATATATATATATATATATATATATATATATATATATATATATACTATTCTTATTCATAAAATATTTTTACCTGCATTGAGAGGAGTCTAATTTTGCATCTTCAAGTGTTTCCGGTTTTCAACGTCCCAATGGATTAAATAATGGCTTCAATTCAAAATGCCAGAAGGTTACAGACTATGACAAAATGCACCTGAGTAAGACCGGAGAGTACATCAGTCAAAACATTGTGAAAACAACCAAGATCAGGACAACAGTCTAAAACATGTGAATAAAAACATTTACATATTAGTGTTTGGGTGGAAAGAATTAACCGACTCGCATCTGCTATCTGATCATAAATGGAGCCTTAATGATGTCTGGAGCAAAATAATCAGATTGAATCCATTTATAGTTTTCTGAAGAAAACATGTTTGTTTTTTTATAATGCAAGAGAGAAAATGTCAAGGAAGTTATCAATCAGTGGAAATATGAAGAATAAAATGGTCTCAATAGAAGAAATCTATCCTATTAGTGTTTTCTCTGTCTCCGATGTTGGCTTGGTTCAGTCCAATCGATTTGTATTCGACTGCATTTATATTTCGGGAGACGACAATTGACTTAAAGGGTAGACAGTTGTTTTTGCTAACAAAATCTTCATTTGACAAATGTGCTTAGCGTAACATTTTCACAGTTCACTGTTCGCAATTGGTTTTCAGCATCTGTGAAAATTGATGTGAATTGGACAAAAATTTAATTTGTAAGCAAAGATTAGATTTGACCTCAGTCCAAAAAATCAATACTTTCTCGCTGAAGGAATTTTTAGCATGTTAAAGCTCTCTCTCTCTCTCTCTCTCTCTCACACACACACACACACACCCGTGCATATATACAAAGAAATACTGCTTATATTTGATTGAAATTGATTGAAATAAAAACAAATATTCTCTGTTAAATTTTGCTGATTTATTTCTTAAAATACTGCAGACATGCACTGTGGAACAAACAAATTAAGTTCAAGCCCCATTTGCTTACACTACTAATACTGTTAACAAACTTAGCAGACTTGACTCTCAGTCTTTCATTGTGCAACGAGTCTAGGAGAAAGAAAACTCTGAAATAACACCAGTCTTTCCATGCTTATTCCTCCATTGTTGCTAATTGTCTTCGACTTCTTGTGCTAGACTTAAACAATGCAGGTTCGGAAAAAGTCCGGTTGTGATTGCGCACGTATCCTTACAGGGATTACCCATTCTTTTGGTTTGGTTTGGTAGTTTTGTTTTACGGCATATCAACCCTTTTTGGGTTATTTAATGCCGAATCTGGTCTTGTTTTCTTCTCTTTTTTGTTTCCTTCCCCTTTTAATATCTGTTTCTATTTAACCCATAGTTGGGACCCTAACAGGTACTACCACTCCGGGTCAGGGTGGACCTGGGAGCAATGGTAATTAAGAGGAGGCTCCACATTCCCCAAAGTCCGTAAGCCGGATCTCACCATCGGATGTAGTTTAAGGTCATATCCAGGACCGGGAGTAGGGTAGGAAAAATAAAAATAAAAAAGGGGAGGGAGAAAGGGAGAGGGGCTGTTGTTTTTGTTTTTGGTTTTGTAGAACATAATTAAGTTTTACAAACAAACAAAAAACAAAACAAAAAAAACGTCAATGTAGGTGAATTTCGTCTCAGGGCCATTCTTTTGAGACTGAAATGAGGCCTATAATCTGCTACATATATAAAAGTCAATATTTGTATTTATGTTATAGAAATCGATATCTTAAGAGAACATTCAAATAAGTTTCTATAAGGGTTACGGACACAAGTGAAATTTTCCTTTGATTGCCTTTGGGGTCACTATGATAAATTATCGATTAAATAACAAAATTATATTAGAATGTAAAAAACCGAAATTCATTGTTTAAAATAGATTTTCTTTTGTTTTATGAAACAAAAATAAAAGTAAACAAAGAATATCTCACTGAAGAGTGTATTTAAAAATAGGTTTAAATATTTAAATAACTATTTTTACTTGTGTTTTTAAGATTTAAAATAAACGAATTCGCTTTTTATTCATTAAAGTCGTTTGCCGTTTAACAGCTCTCTGTAAAAATATGTATTTTTAAGAAAACACCGCCGTGCTAACCGTTTTTTCTGTTACTTGACCTCATATTGCAAATGTTCTTTTTAACTTTTCTTTCAAGGCAAAAATCGTAAACATTAAAATATATTTGAGTTAGTTCTTTTATTATTCCCAGCTTATTTTTGACACTTGACAAAATTTTGGAATCCTTTCAGAGTAAAGCAAAGAAACACAACTAATGACAAATTACCAGCCTTAAAGATTATTTTTTTCCAAAGAATAAACAAGTCAAAATACTGGTTTTCTTCGAACCAATTCCAAGAAATCCAATTCAAATTTGTCAGGAACTAAAACCAAGAAATTATTACTAAATATTGAAGTTCTTAATTTCCCCTGAGAAATGTGCAAGGACAATTTGGTTATGATTTTCAGTGGGTCGTCCTATGAATTTGTTTTCATGCAGATTATAGTCTAATCAGACCACCTTATCTTCATTGAAACTGTTAATGTCAAATATTACTGCCAAACGCTGTCAGTGTTTAATCGGGCAGAAAATGAAGAAATTACTTGATAATTCAGAACTGTTTAAATTTCTTTGCATTCATGCATTTAAATATAAAATTATATCCATGTCAAACACTTGAGACACATGCATACATGCACATATGCATTGATATACATACATTATATATTTATTCAACTAAGTGTGAGTTATGAAACACATGCACATGCAAAGTGATGCATGCATAAATGCACATGTGCAGTTACAAAACTAAAAAAAATAGATGCATTTAATCAGCACAATGAAATTTAAAAATCAAAATAAACGTGTACATTGTCAATTAAGAATATACACTTCCCACATACACATGCATTGGTTTCATACATTTAAGCCGATCAACAAGATGTACAAATTCAACAAATAAAAAATAATCCAATCACCTATTATCGTCAGACATTTTAACATTATATATATATATATATATATATATATATATATATATATATATAGTCATCCACAGACAGACTGTTTCGCTGTATCACAGTTATTCAGTGCGGTTAAAGAAGCAACTGCCTCGAACCGGAATCGAAACTTGACCGTCTAGCGCATCTCACCACTTGGCGATCATCTGGCTGCTGCTCAGAGTAAGCAAAATCACGATGATAAACATTGTCAAATGTTGAAAGCTCTGTTTACATAAAGAGCATTGCTAGTGGCATTTACTTCTTTTATATATATATATATATATATATAGAAATGTAATATTTAGAAGGCAATACAATGCAGAGGTGTGACGGATAGACACAAATTGGAGCAAATAAGACATATAATGGTGGAACAAATGAATTAGTTTCAACCTTAATACAATGTGTACATACACATATATATATATATTTATTATGTTTTCTTTTTTTTTCCCCTTTCAAAACACACATATATCTGTCTATCTACACAATGTTACAATGTTATGTAATACTTGTATCAAGATGGTCTGGTGGAAATTCCGTATGATATAATATATTTTTTTAATTTTCGGGAACTCTTCCCTTCTTCAGAAACGTGTTCAACTCAATTTCAAGCGTGCATATGAAGGCCGCTGTAAGATATAGTCTCGCAGAAAATACCGGTTAAATTTAAATACCAAACCAGATTCAAAAATAAAATAAACTTTAAAAAAAAAAAAATTTTTTTTTTTTTTTAAATTATTATTAATTTATTTTATTATTTTACTTTTTTTATTATTAATATTTTATTTATCTACTTTTTATCTAATTCATTTATTCATCTATTTACTTTATTAAACTTTTTATGTTTGTTTGTTTTTACTTTTTAGAATCTTTCCTTTTTTTTTTGTCGTTAAATTTTAAATTCTAATCTAAATCTTTTTTTTTTTTTTTTTTTTTAACCAAGTCTATTCGTTTAAATTAATATGTCGGTTAATACTGCCATTAAACATTCTCTGTTCGTTTTAAATTATTGTGTGTATTAATATTTAGTTTATTTATTTATTTTATTCTATTTTTATATATGTATATTTCATTAATTAATTCAATATTATCTTTCGTGTAACGCTAAGACAACAATGAAAGGGAGGTAATTCAGTCCATTTGTTGTTTACGTCGCTTGTAATTTAGTTACTTCTAATTGTTAGGCTAAAATATTGTTATAATGAATGTTTCATTCCTTTTTTTTTTTTTTTCCCCTTTTTTTATTTTATTTATTTATTTTTTTAAATTATTATTATTAATGTTATCTGGGGTGGTTCCGGTATTTCAATGAGAAATTATGCCCAGTGGAATCGTCGGCGTTCTGAATGAGGTGAAACCACGATGAGAAATGTAAAAAGTCAGCTCATCTGGATGAAACCGCGGTACGTTTCTGAAATATGTAATGTAGTTTTCAAATAAACTATATTAGCTCTCACTCCTTTGCGATCGAGCACTTTATGATTTCTTTTCAATATAACCTGACACACACACACTGTGTGTATGTATATATATATATATATATATACACACACACACACACACAGACAGTAAATAGACTTCCCATAAAAATAATTGATACATGTATAATGTTTCTGTTTCCTTCGCCGACGGCCAGCACTCAGAGCTGGACAAAGCAGCAATAAAAGTTTGAAATATCGATATTTTATACTAATTGACATTTTTTTGCATTTAAGACATCAATGTGAAATGGGAATATTTGATATTCTCATTCTATTAAGATAGGTAAAGTGTGATAAGAAACTGAAAGATAATCTCCTAGAAACTTATTTTCTCGTACACATACGTCTGTATGAAAAGACTATACAAAGTAGCTGGTTAAATACGTGTTTGTTTATTCATAGTTTGTCTTAACAAACAATGGAACGACGTAAAATAAACAAACAAACAATTAAGACACGTCCCAAAACAATTGGACAAGCATAATTGTAACACAAGCAAGGAAGTCATGTAGAACACACAAAGAATTTACATAGAATTTACAAAGCTATTGGACATAACTATGTAAATTCTATGTAAATTCGGAGGTTATTGGTCTATATATCATGTCTTAAGTAAGGCCTGTAAAACTAAATCGAGGTTGCTGAATAATCTTTGTGCCCACAACTGGACATAACAATCTTGTAGGGGTGGCCTTCTTCTGTAAAAATGTGGCAATCACAATATCTCTATATAAAGTTAGGTATGTGTATATGTTTATATATTTTATGTACCGGATTCATTATTAAACTAATTAACCGATCATTATAATTTTTTTGAACATAGCTGATGTGCGTGCGGGTGGGTAATGTGGGCTATATTTATTTTAATATATTGTTTATGCAGACGTTTGAATCCATTCGAGAAAATTCAGATAAATCCGATCTTTGAAATTTTAACAATACATATTAGATATCAATTGATAAATATTTCACAAATTTCAGTTTCTCTGAAGTATTTTAAAAGAGATTTTAGGGGACATAGTATGGGCAGAACCTCACATTGTAAAATTTTCAGATTTGCATTAAATTTAATCAATAGTCATTACACAAGCAAGATTCCCTTAATTTCAATTTCTTTTTAAAACCTCATAACTTAAGCCTTAAATTTTAGATATATTCTAGAATAAAAATCATGTAATTGATTTTGATAAAAATTGAAATAAAAATTCTAGACATAAGGTTTAGTATCATCATATCTTACTTTTAATATTCGTAGAGGGACATACAATGCAAAACTGTTCTGTTCGGATGAATTGATTTTACTCATCTTGTGACGGGTATTCTTCTAGTATATAATTTTTCTCACAATTAATCTAAACTGATGTTGAAAAGAACACAATATATATCAATATACACATGTGTATATTTGTATATGTAAGAGTATGCGTATATATATATACTCCACTTTATAATAAAGACTAATGTTTATTTATTTGTATATATACAGGGTATTTCAAAAGTCTTGGGAACATTACAAATGCGTTATACAACGTTATGTTCCCAAGACTTTTGAAACACCCTGTATATATATATATATATATATATATATATATATATATATATACATTAGCAATTTATACAAAAAAAAATTCCATCGTTTGCTTTTCTAAACTGTCATTTAAATAATTCAAAATTTAGCAATGCTTATTAACAAGAGAAATTCAATTCATATGTATATACATAATATATAATATAGATATGTACTTCCACTCCGTCACAGAAAAGTTAGCAAGTAAAACATGTGCCTTTTTTCTACCATCTCAGATTTACCTTGGCGCCTGAGATGAATTCGGAAAGAAATCCTCTATTCTATAATAAAGTCAATGGTGGGTGTTTTTTCTTATACTTTAGGTCATCATAATTGATAGTAAGAATTTATATATGAAAAATTAAATTACTGATATGATTCTATGATTTTGTATGAATATTTTAGTAATATATCTAGATAAAAAGCGAGTGCAAACATTTACTCGCCCCCCCCCCCCAAAAAAAACTTCTGTCATTTTTGACTGAGGGTGAACACTCGAAGGTATATATATATATATATATATATATATATATATATATATATATATATATATATATATATATATGTATATATGTATATATGTATATATACAAATTTTCCCGCAACTTAATTTAAACTCATGATGAAAAAAAACAAGGTGATTATAATCTGCTGACATTAATCTGTACGAATCTTCTGATATTTATTAATATTTTTCACCATTTTTAATTATCCATATAATTTATAATTAGATCCATAAACATCTACCTATTGTTCGTTTTATGACACATTAGTGCGTCCGATATCTAATATTTATGAATTCAATCATTTTGAACTTTAACCATTATTAATGCGAAGAACATTACAACATATAAATAAATAATAATAAACAACAGTAAATATAATTTCTCTTAATTAATAATATAAACTTTTCTAAGAGAGTATTTCTTCTTCTACACGCACATGCATATATATATATATATATATATATATATATATATATATATATATATATATATATATATATATATATATATATAACGTAATGCGATTTTGTTCTGTCATGCCATCCAGCGTTGCTGAATGTAAAATCGCCAACGACTACCTGGAACAATGCGGAAAACGTTCTATGCGCGTTTCTCCACCGTCTTTTAAAAATTCTCTTCTTTCTCCAGCTTTTTTGTTCATTTGCTTTTGACACCTGAGGATGATTCGATGAAGAATCGAAAACGTTCTAGAAATATGCGAAACCTATAGGACATTTATACATTTTTTTGATTTTAATACAAAAAAGATCATCAGAAAAATTGAAAAAATAAAAAAAAGGTATAATTAAGCAGACGAATTCTGTTATTTTTAACAATGTTTGCATATATATATATATATATATATATATATATATATATATATATATATTAGATGAATTCTTGTTCTGTAATCTGGTAAGACCAAGAGACGACAAGAAAGATATACTAAAGCATAGTTAACGGTCAATTGGGGAAGGGAAAATTAATGTTCTTAACTTATTTACTATCTCAATGTTTGACAAGTAAAGGAGAACTTTAACGGAATATTCGAATATCTATGTATCTCATATGGAGATCAAGTGTTAGCTCCAGGAAGAGGCCCCTTGATTTCTGAGAACTTCGACTGAAGTAAAATAAACAAGTGAGAATATATATATATATATATATATATATATATATTTTTTTTTTGTTGTTTTGTAGTGAAACTCAAGTGTAAAGCTCAATAGATATAAAAATTTCAAAAAGTGCTAATATATGATTCCAGAGCACTTATTAATTTAGATATCTTCTCATAAAAACAAGGTCTCATATCCAGCAAAATTGTTTTTTATTTAACAAATAATCAATGTTACACCATAGCCATATCAAACAAAGCATTACGAATCTTATAAACAAATGAATCTTCAGATTTACAGAAAAAAATAACAAACTGACATTGGAATGTTTTCAATAAAAACATCCATTTTATCCCGCAATACACGCTTTGAATTATTTCCAGCGTCCACAATTTTTTTTAAATTTCAGAGAGTTTGCATTGAGGCATCTTCCACAGAGTTATCGTTTCTTTAAAAACACAAAAAAACGGAAAAAACACAGGCACTTACATAAAAGAGGAATATATATATATATATATATATATATATATGGGAGATTTTTAAAATTCAGTATATTAATAATAATTTAAAATATTCGAATCTAGCTCCGAAAATGAATGTTCAAAACAGACATTTTTATGTACGCGCTTTTCTGAAAATCACTTTTCCTAGAAATTATATTTATCTAAGTAATACTTCAAAATGTACACTCTTTTTTTAACAGCATATTAATATTTGTCATTTTCTGTTTATTTTATACGAAGCATAATTATACGAATATAACAGAAATTATTAAAGAACATTTACAAGTCAAAAGAGAGAATATGAAATTAATATATGGCAGTTCTAATTGATATGACCTATTTATTATTGGGCCTATTTTTAAGTGCAGTATTGAATAATATCCTGGGTATGTAATAATATCAATTTTTTGACTGAGAGTATTTATCTATCGATAATCTCTCCCAGATAGCTCATGAACTGTTTTAGGTTATCAACTTAAAACTTTCCTCAAATTATATATATATAGCAGGAAATAATTTCAAAGAACGATTTTATAATCACAACATCTCTTTCAACAACCCTATCCACCCTGGCCAAACCGGACTATCCTTACATTATCATAAACTTAAAATAAAAAATGAAACTTTTATAGTTAAATGGAAAATCTTTAAAAAAAACTAGTACCTCCAAGTCACTGAACACACCATGCCATCTATGCTTCAACGAAAAATTATCCATTTCAAGGACAAAAGTAAACTTTTAAACAGAAAACAGGAGACTTCCATCAACTGCCGACACAGTAGAATTTACCTCCTTAGTAGTTCCCATACTCCACTCTAATCTCTTGTAAATCCCATATTAATCGTTGACACATTATTTTTTCCTATATAGTTTCTCTACTTACCCACATAATTTCATCTTTACCTCCTATTCTCTTCTCTCTCTACTTGCACTATCCTAACTTCCCTCCAACACATTCTACCCTCCCTTCTAACACATTATCAACCCCTACTTCTACACATCTCCCAACCTACCCCGTAATTGCATCCCCCAGAATAACTATGGGTTAGTAACCATTTACCTACTCTACCTCATTGTTTCTGAATACAATCAGCAATTTTACCCCTACTCTTACATCCATAAATACTACATATACTTTCTCCCTTCTATGACAAACTACCCATATTTTTTACCCAGAATATACACCCCCCCTTATCATAAAAAAAGAAAAAGGACCTATTGACTTTTCGGCAATCTTAATAATTTATGAATACTAGATCACCTTAATTGCTACTATGTCGTGCTTTTATTTTGATTATCCTTTATATATTTCCCTAATACCACCGTTTAAACTTGATTTTTAGAGCTACTATAAGAAAAGTATCATCTTAATTACCATTATTCCTATAGTTATTATTATTATCATTATTATTTTTATTATTATTATTATCATTATTATTATGATTATCATTATGATTATTATTATTATTATCATAATATATGGGTATATGTATGTATGTGTATATATATATATATGTGTGTACGTCTGTGTTTGTATGTGTCTGTGTGTATGTATGTATATATATATGTATTTATGTATGTGTATGTCTATATGTATATATATATGTATATGTATGTGTGTATATATATATATCTATATGTATATATGTATATATATGTGTCTATATATATTTCTTATATTTTTATATTATTAGTATAATTACGATTACATATTTACTTTATTCATAATTTTGTATTTATTTTTTACCCGTATATAGACATTTTTAATTTTCAATTAACTTTTTAATTTTATTGCTATTAGCACCTTAAGTATTTTATCCCCTTACCCCCGCCTCCTCCTCATCCACCCGCTCTCAATATAGGGTTACTCTCCCCCTCCCCTCCCCGATTCATAGGCAAATTACCAAATTAGATAATCTGTCACTTGCCTCCTCCACAAAAGCTGGACCCAGACAGAGATTCTTTTGACACGCGTTAAAACGCGTAAATATATGCGTTCTCTTCCTCTCTTTCTGTTTCCTTCCTATGTCCCGTGTAGCTCTTAATATTTCTTTTTCTTTTTTCTTCTTACTTGTATTTTTGTTTTTGTTTTGTTTTGTTTTTTTATTTCTATTCATATTCAATTTTTATTTCATAAAAATTTGTGTGATTGTGAACTTATCTTAACAGATATAATGTTATTTCAAGACCTGAGGATCGTGAGCCCCTCAAACTGCTCTCGTGAAACAAAATCAATTTTGTAGTCAAAATGAAATAAATTATCATTTATATTTATATTTCTGCTCTATATTTTTTATTGAGCACTCTCATAAACCCGGTTCAACTCCTCTGGATTTATACCCTGTGGATCTATACCATACTCGGATTATATATATATATCGATATTGGTATCGCCAAAAACAAAAACGATAATAAAAAATCAGCGTAACATTATAGGCGATAAAAAGTCGAGCACAAATGTGGGAGGTCATTCTGGTCTAGTGGTGAGAGCGATAGACCACGAATATTAACATTCGATCATGCTGATGACGGCTTATAGCCAGAAACGCGCGTCTATGTCTACCTTTTGTGCACGCAAAAATTAATTTGTAAATTAATTATAAAAATCTGTATACAATAAATTAATTTATAAATTAATTAAAAATCTCTCTCTCTCTCTCTCTCTCTCTCTATATATATATATATATATATATATATATATATATATATATATATATATATATATATATATATATATATATATATATAGAGAGAGAGAGAGAGAGAGAGAGAGAGAGAGAATGGAGCAGTGTTAAGCTATTAAAAGGGGCTTTGAGTGTAAATCCATGTATTTAGTCTGATCACTTCCTTTGGGAATGAAACATAAACGTTTCTGTGTAGCTCAATTTCGGCAAGTATATTTTATACTTTTTTAATAGTAGTCTAAAATATATTAAGCTCTACTCATATATTGAGCGCTATTGGAGTAAATACTGAAACCAAAATATAATTATGCTATATATTATTTTACAATATAAGTATATATATGAAACAGTAATATATATATATATATGTTTGTGTGTGTGTGTGTGTGTGTGTGATAGATATTATTTAAGCTGTTTATATTTTCGGTGTTTACTGTGATATTTTATCGTATTTTAATAGAAAGGATATTGCCAATAGTATTAAATGATGCATGTATGGATAAACACATAATACATTTTATTGATTGGATAAAGAAAATAAATGTATAAACTGCTGTTCTGAAGACAAGTCATGATTGGAATGAAGGTAAACAGAAAAGTAAAAAATAAACTCAATTTTTAAGTTAAGTCTTTTTTCAATTCACTATCATTCTCAAAAAAATGCCAGCCTGAAATGAATTGTTGCTGAAAGTAAAGAAAGACAAACACCAGAAAAAGAACAAATAAAGTGAATTTCAGAGATAAGGCCTGAAACAAACTCAGAGGCTTTTATTGTGATACATTCCAAGCAAATAATTTCCAAGATAAAAATATCAGGGACATAATTGCATTAGAATACGCTAAAGGGGAAGAATTATTTGAAGAATTTTTTGATGAACAAGAAAATAAAAACTATAACCAAAAACATATGAATATATTAAAAGAAATAGAAAGCTGCTGAAGATATTTTTTTTTGTAACAAGATTAAAAATCTCATTCCTCACAGAAATTCTTCATTTTCAAGTGATAATTTTCAATGAAACATTTTCCAATTTTATCAAGGGAATTTGTTGACTTTTATAATTAGATTCAAACTAAAATCATGTCTGCGTGACAAATATAGTAAAGTGTTATAATCTAGGTTCAACAAACAATAAATAGCCATAATATATTAATGTAAACAAAAGATTACAGTTATTTCCATTTTGTTACCACAACTTTCTCATCAAACTTATGTACAATGGTTTTGCTCATATATACGAACATAAAATAATTAAAATTTAATGATGCTGGATAATTATTTAAAAAACGACTTTCAAAACTATTATGTAAATGATTATTAGACATCCTATTCACACAAATAACGAACACATCCGTAAAAAGAATTGAGTACTTTCGGTTATCAGTATCGTAAAAATGTAAATAAATAAATAGTTTCATATAAATATAACATAATTGCCGTACTGCCAGTTTCGTTTGTTCAGTCGATAGAGCACTGGGGTCCCGGTCCTGAATCATGCCACACTGATAAGTCATAGAGACGACGAAACACGTTTCCGTGGATAATTATATTTATATATTTATATGGAATGGTTAGTATATAGAATTAGAGGATAATCATAATAACACAGGCAAATGTTTTGAGCACCGATAGTTCGGTCTTTATATCAAACCTCATTCTTTGTAGAAAGCCTGTATGTATATATATATATATATATATATATATATATATATATGTTTGTATGTATAAATATATATATATATATATGTTTGTATGTATAAATATATATATATATATATATGTTTGTATGTATAAATATATATATGTATATATATATATATATGTTTGTATGTATAAATATATATATATATATATATATATATATATGTTTGTATGTATAAATATATATATATATATATATATATATATATGTTTGTATGTATAAATATATATATATATATATATATATGTTTGTATGTATAAATATATATATATATATATATATATGTTTGTATGTATAAATATATATATATATATATATATATGTTTGTATAAATATATATATATATATATATATATGTTTGTATGTATAAATATATATATATATATATATATATATATGTTTGTATGTATAAATATATATATATATATATATATATATATATATATATGTTTGTATGTATAAATATATATATATATATATATATATATATATATGTTTGTATGTATAAATATATATATATATATATATATATATATATATATGTTTGTATGTATAAATATATATATATATATATATATATATATATATATATATATATATTTGTATGTATAAATATATATATATATATATATATATATATATATGTTTGTATGTATAAATATATATATATATATATATATATATATATATATATATGTTTGTATGTATAAATATATATATATATATATATATATATATATAAATATATATATATATGTTTGTATGTATAAATATATATATATATATATATATATATAAATATATATATATATATATATATATATATATATATATATATATATATAAATATATATATATATATATATATATATATAAATATATATATATATATATATATATATAAATATATATATATATATATATATATATATATATATATATATGTTTGTATGTATAAATATATATATAGATGTTAAAGTCCTAAAAAACAAAATCATGATCCGATCATGCCGTCAGGTTCTATAGGATGTCTTGATGTTTATACACGCCGCTTTTAGTGTAAATATAACTTAATTACTCCGTTATAACGTCACAACCTCCTGTTACCTAAGGGATTGAGCGAGCACTTACAGATTCAAGGTGTCTCGGTGAACCGGGTTCGCACCCTGTGACCGTCTAAGATTGTTATTATTTGCCTGGGCTGATGAGAGCTGAAAGCTCGAAACGACGTCGTACGTAGGTAAAATATTAAAATACAATTTAATATATATATATATATATATATATATATATATATATATATATATATATATGTATATATATATATGTATATATATATATATGTATATATATATATATATTGTGTGTGTATTTAGGCAGCATTTTCTCATTTATGCAAACATTGTTAAAAATAACAGAAGAGAATTTTCTCCGCTGTCTTTTAAAATTCTCTTCTTTCTCAAGCTTTTTTGTTCATTTGCTTCTGACACCTGAGGATAATTCGACGAAGAATCGAAAACTTTCGGGAAACCTATGGAAAATTTATAACTTTTTTATTGATTTTAATACAAAAAAAACACTAGAAAAATTGGAAAAATAAAAAAGGTATAATTAAACAGACGAATTCTGTTATTTTTCAGTATTTCCTTCAACAGTGCTCGATACGTAAGTAGAGCTAGGTAGTAAAACAATTCTATCTAGAATCAACAAACTGACCTAGAATTAAACCAATGGGTGAATACTGCCGAAGTAATTGCTTGGTTTAACAATATCGAAAATAAGAACAAATTTACCTTCCTACAATTTAACATAGTGGATTACTATCCGTTTATATCTGAAGAAATCTTCAACATCGCCCTGTAATTTGCCGAGATGTATACTGATATATCCAAGGATGAAATCCACATCATTAAAAAATGTAGGAGATCAGTTTTAATCAATAATGATGACCAATGGATTAAAACAAATATGACAAACTCCTTTGATTTGGCCATGGGTGCCCTTGAATCTGCGGAGGCATCACATCTTGTGGGGTTATTTATTTTATATACACTCCCAAATATATTTGATAATACAGATAACGGCCTATATAGAGATGATGGGTTAGCGATAAGAGATTCAAACAAAATCAAGGGAGAAAACTTCAAGAAAATTATGCATATGGAAATCAAAAAACCAGGCCTAAAAGTAGAAGTACTAGCTAACATAAAAACAACTAATTTTTTAGACGTCACGTTAAACTTAAATAAAAATATTTACGAACTATACTTAAAAGATAACGCCAATCCAATATACATAAACCCAAAGTCTAATCATCCCCCATCAATAATAAAACATATTCCGAATTTTATCCAACGTAAGTTTATCAATAATTCTAGCAACGAAAATGTTTTTAAAAAATCAAGCAACATTTACAATACAGCTCTAAAAAATAGTGGTTACCATAATACCGAAATTAAATATAAGAAACAGGACGGACAACAATAATTATAATAAAATTTAAAATAAAAGAAAAAGAAATATAATCTATTATACACCGCCCTATAACCAGATGCTAAAAACTAAACTGGGCGAAAGATTCCTAAATCTGATTGAAAAACACTTCCCCATAACCAATCCCCTGCATAAAATATTCAATAAAAATAACCTAAAACTGTCCTACAGCTGCTTCGAAAAACTAGAAATGATAATTAAGGTACACAATAATAAAATACTAAAAGAAAAAAGCAGAGAGGAAGAAAAAATAACAAATTACATAAAAAAGTGACAAATATAGCAAAAATAACACTTAGCAGAACAAAAATAAAAACGCTACAAATAGAAATTAGAAAAATCCTAATAGTAATCAGCCGAATAGAAATGAAAAAGTAAGCAATGAAGAGAAAAGATGTAACTGCATAAATCGTACAGTTTGTCTACTACAAAATAAATGCCTAACCAAAATTATTGTTTACCAAGACACAATATTTGCGAAGGAAAGACCGAACACCAAGAAGTACTATGTGGGTATGACCTCCCTAGATTTTAAAACCAAATATTATGACCACAAAAGCATATTTAAAACCAGAGAATGTCGAATTAAAGCAGCACTAGCAAACCACTATTTGGAGCTCAAAGAAAATGGACGCTCACCAATAATTGAATGGAAAATAATATGACAGGCCAGTGCATGTAGAAATTTAGACGACCCGTGTAGATTATGGCTGAATCAACAATTTGAAATCCTAAACTTTAAAGACCCCCAAAATCTATTAAACTGTAGAAGTGAGATAGCAAACAGCTGCCTGCATTGCATAAACTTTACCTTAGGCTAGCAATATATAAATAAATTAACAAACAAATAAGTAAAAAAAAAACTAAACTAAACTAAAACCTAACAACTAAAAAACTAACACATAAAATATAAATACAAAGAACCATGTGTTAAAATTCTTTCACCCATTATATTGACACAACAAAGAAACAGGATATAGGCCACTCTATAGAAAACAGAACAATAGAACAGGAATTAGGATGTAAAATTAACTGGACCTTTGTTCGTGAGAAGCCCAACGATTGGCTAAGACAACAACAAAGAATCTGATTGGTTAACTAGCAAGCCGTGTATATAAAAACACCTAGCAAACTTAACTCCATGCATTTTAGCCTGAAGATTCCCCCAAGGATGACACGTGGAAGCCTTTGTGTAGCTTAATTGCCATAAATATATTTTTATAACTTACTATATATATATATATATATATATATATATATGATAACAAATAAAAATAATATTCCAACGTAATGGAAAATGAAAAAAGGAAAATCAAAAATATTATTTATGTATTCATCAGCGTTTCGTCCTATTTTCAAGACTTCCTCAGGATGATTGGTTGAAGGACATGCGTGTTATTTTTTCAAACCAATCATCCCAAGGAAGTCTTGAAAATATGACGAAACGCTGATGAATATATAAATAATATTTTTGATGTTCCTTTTTTCATTTTCCATATATATATATATATATATATATATATATATATATATATATATATATATATATATATATGCTATTAAATTATTAAATAATTCTAATGATTTTTATAATAAAATTTTGGTTACATGAATCATGTAATGTATACTGAATAAAAACACATAGACAGAATTAATAACCATAAATATTCCTGAGAAATTTATATATTATTTTAGTTTGTCATTAATTTCCTTTACTTACAGATAAAACGACTTAGTTCACAATAATACATTGTAGAGATGAAAATTACATTTACAGAGTCACATTTATAATATAAAAAGATAGTATTGTTATTAATTTCAATTATTCATTCATAATATTTACTTGAGAAATACAATGTTATTTGAATGGAAAAACGAAAGAAAAGTATGATTACTCATGAGAATAAAGAATTCAATGTAAAGTTGTAATAATAAGAATAATAATAATAATAAATAAATAAAATATTTATTTAATAACTTGTTTAAATTCGAAACTATGCAAATGTTAACATGAGAGTGTTAACTTTAGAAAATACTGCTTCAGTTTCAATACATGTGTAATAATCGTAACTTTAAGCAAAGATTAACATTGGTAAACAGTTTGAAGAAAAAGGAAGTTGAATTATCAATAAATGACAAGTAAGCCTGAGGACTCTGTATTAGAAACTTTTAAAAGATTTTTTCTAAGCATAAATATTCAATGCAGCAAAAAGAAAATAAAAAGGTTTTTTATTATTCATTGTTTTTTTTGCAAATCTGTCATTTTTACTAAAAATAATGGAACAGTATAAAAGAAATAAATAACCAGTTTTTATATAAAAACTAGAAGAATACCTGTCTCAGGACGGGTAAAATGAATTCCCCAAACAAATACTTTTGCATCACTTTTGTATACCTTTCCAGAAGTTAACATCAAGAAAAAATGTTATTAAACCTTATGTCTAGAATCCTTATTACAATTTTGATCAAAATCCATTACATAATTTTCATTCTAGTAATATACAAAATGTAAGCCTAAAGATTAAAAGGTCTTAAGAAATTGAAATTCAAGGTATTTTGCTTATTTATGGATCAAATTTAATGCAAATCTGAAATATTTAAATTTTCAAATGGGAGGTTGTGCTCATATTATGCTCCCTAAAACTCTTTTTTAATACCCCAAAGAAGCTAAAATTAGGGAAATATTTATTACTTGATGTCTAATACCTATTGTTCAAATTTCAGAAGAATCGGAGGTATCTGAAAGTTACTAAAGGCTTCCATCTCCTTTTTATCCCCTTTGCAGAAAACTAAATTAAACTATATGTAGCCCACATTACTATCCATTTCGTCTGGCAGCTGTGTTCTAAAATTCATAATAATCAGTTAATTTGTTTAGGAGTGAATCTTGTACCTGCAAATATACAAAGATTTACACATATCCCACTTTATATAGAGATATTAGATAGAGAGTTTTAAGTGATATCTTGTTTACTAAAGGTTCTATATTTTACTTTATGTGTAAGCCAAACTGACAATGTTATTTACAATATACATCATCATCATATTCGTTCGGTTTAACGTCCGGTTTACATGCTAGCTTTTAGAAACTGATTTCCAAACTAATTTATCTCAAACCAGGTCTTTATTTATCCCTGTTTCTCTCAAGTCCATTTTTGTAACTTCCTCCCATAAGTTCCTTGGCCTTCTCCTGTGAACTGAACCTGCTACCTCAACTGTTCTAGATCTACTAATGCAAGAACTCTAATCAATCCTTTCAACGTGGCGATATCATTGAAGTCTCCTGTTCGTCACACATCTCCCTATACTGTCTAGATGTAATCTTCTTCTGAGGTCATTACATCAAAGCCTGTCTTCATTACACATCCATCGTATCATTTTCATATCATTTCTCTCTATGCAACGCATGTCGTCAACTCTGACTGACCAGGTTTTACTTTTAAACATCATCACACTGGTCGACAGTTATAACGCTCTGCTGGTTAGTAATGTCAGTAATTCCCTGAACTTATTTCACCCACTTTTAACCTTTGAAATCACACTAGCTCCTGGACCACATTATGCTACAATGTAACAAAACTTCTCGACAACCTCATTAGCTTTTCTATCCACATATACTTTTTCCACATCTGAGTTTTTATTCGTCCGTGTTCGTGTGAAATAATATCACTCATTATATTAACGATACTAGTGTATAAATATAATGATTACTACTATTTAACACTATTTTCCTATTAAATAATATTCTGAGTTTGGTTACAAAAACAAAATCTCTATTATCTATATAATAAAATAAAGTCGATTTTTCCACTCTCTCATCGGACAATATAGGCTTAGAACCAAAAGTTTCATAGGCTAATCTGTTCCATCTCCTAGGCCACGTTCTCATGTGTGTTTCCAGAAAATATGCGTTCATTTTGTCTTCTTTCAAAATTTCTTACATTTTCTCTGCGTTAGTTGTTTCTCTCAAATGTCTTTCACAAAGAAGGTTGCAGCTATTTTTACTCTCATACTAATATCTATTCCTACCACCACAGTAACACCGGGGTCCAATTATTCATGGCATTATTATGCCATGAACACCGTTTGTGTTTCATTTTTCATGGTACTCTTCTTCTTTGTTACCTACTGTATATTTTAAATTAAACTAATGACCGCTCCCTTCTTTCTTCCACATTTCAGTTTCATAAAATATACGAATAGCGGTTTTGTAATTTTAACATACGTCATTATAACTATTTATACATATTGACTTGATTCTTTTTACGTTCGTTTCGCATTTTTTAAATCATAGAATTTATGTAACAACAAAATACGAACATTATCGGGATACTCCAGAGAAAGTAAACAAATTCAGATTACTTTTTTCGAACTAGGATTTTATTCGAGAATAACAGATTACACTTCAGATTCAATTTTCGAATGGTTAGCATCATACGTTTTATGTAACAACAAAATAATAACATTACCGTGACACTCCGGGCATGTATTCTTCTAATTGAATTAGGAAAACTTTTTTAAAATTAAATTCGAGAAACAACAATTTTTTATCAGCTCTGTAAAAGATTTTAATTTAATAAAGAAGTTTTTAATTGTCGATTGGTAAAAAAAAACTTTAATTTTTTAAAAAGTTTACTAAACATGTTTTAGTAAAAAGTAAATACATAAACGTGCTATAACTGAGTCTATTTAATTTTTCTTAAGTAAAGCACGTTTTTTTTAGTCAAAATAAGTTGTTCGAAAGTGATTTCACTCGGAATAATTTACGTGAGTGAAATCGAAATTCTCCTCAAAATAGTATGAAAATTACCAGAGTATTGATTTACTCCTCTCCAGGAGTTAGGCACAAGGCCAGTTTTTATCTTACTCCCACAAGTAAGATGTGACCCAAGATCGGGTCGGGAAAGTGGGGTTTAAAAATTGCCTGGGCAGCCCCGTCGGCATTCCCCGGTAGGGGCGCCTCAGGCAGTAAGCAATAAACTTACTCCTCCCCAAAGAGGGGAGGCGAAGCCTGGGAGGGTGGACCTCTTAGAACTGCACAGGACAGACCTATAGATCGGCGTAAATCAAGCCCCGAAGGCCAAGACAATACCAGTCTATGGGGTGCAGTATCCATCGGAACAGATACTACACTTTGATCTTGACCAAAAGGCCAACAGAGTAGATGAACATGCTTTAACGGTTTTGTTTTAAACATTTACTTTTTGGCAAGTGTTTCAATTTGAAACTTTATTGATTTAGAGTCAGCAAATACTTAGTGGTTTCTATTAGTTACAAAAATAATATATTTCTTTGATTTGCTAAAAAAGAAGACAGTAACAAACAACAAAAATATGCAATACGGAATTTCATTTATGCAGATTTATAATTTGTATTATTCTTGTCAGATTACTTTTCTCATCTTAGTTGTTATATTCACAACATGATGTAACCTTCGAAGAAGATCGGAAGTTACAACGACCGAAACGTTGTGAATATTACCACCAAGATGAGAATAGTAGTCACACTGACTTAAACATACGCGAAAGAAACAATCAGTTGCGTTTTTCGATTATTTTTTTCTTACAATTACTTTCTGTTTTTACTGTTATTTACGAATCAATATTTTACATTTCCCCGAGAAACGGCGGAATACAGGGCCTGCTAGTTATAAATAAAATAAAATTTAATGAAATCAATAACTTTATGGATCTGTGACTACTAAAATATTTGGCCGATAAGTAAGAAAGACAGGAAACTCATCCAATCCTTCGAATTATGGTGCCACAGAAGAATGCTAAAATTATGTTGAACCAAAAGAATCACGGATAAGGAGATACTTGATCGTATGGGTTTGGAAAAAACGATACTACTTGACCAGGGGTTATATAACAATGCATCTGCTGTCTGATTCGTGACATCTGTGGCGATAAGATCCTGACGAATCTGCTGATGAGAAGAATTTCAGGTAGAAGAGCCAAGAGAACAACATTAAGAAAGATGTTAACCTTAACCTAGCAGAACTGGTTTCCATTTGCCACAAGAGAAAAATGTTTAAAGAAATGGTAGGCAAACTGGTTGTCCCAGATACGACTTGAACTGACTGACTCCTAAAAAGATTACGAACCATTTTTATAGAAAGTCGGTAAGAAGATTTACCTATTAAACGTAGCATGAAACCAAACGTAAAAGTAAAAATGTTTCTGAAAATATAAATCTATTTGCTCCGGGATTTGTAAAATGAAGACAGTGTTTCTAGAAAATACTTCAGAAAAATCGCTAAGATTTATAAAAAAAAGAAGAGAAACATGACTAAGTTTTAAGTGAATGAAAAAGTGGGCAAATATATTGCATTTATTTTTTTATTGCATTTTTTGTTGCGTTTCTTTTAAGAATCAATTATTCAGATTTATGACATATTAAAATCTTATAAAAATTAAACATGTTAAAAAACAAGTATAAATGCAGATTCATCTATGAATATTTTTTATGATTTGCTTGAATTCTTTGTCCTCCGAAAGGTTGAACTCTTCAAAAATTTCACCAATAAGAAACTATAATAAATAATACACAAGTGAAAAGATGAAAGAATCATGTGTATATTATCAGGTGTGATTGACAAGTGCCTACTGAAGGCTATAAAAACAAATTCAAAAATGCCATGAGACATTAAACATTTATAGAAATTGAAATAATTCTAAAACAATCTGCATGATTGAGGTGCTTGTTTATATAATAAAATCACTAGAATTTTATGGATATTTTTTAATATGAAAAAAAATACCAGCTAGATATTTTTAGTTGTTGTACTCATCATTGTTGTCATATTCACAACATTTCAAAAACTCTACTCGCCGGCCATCTTCTGGTGCCATTTATCAACGGTGGCATCTTGAATTTCATCCTTCGAAGTAAATTGTCTTATGTTATTTGGAGTATTCGTATTACTGTTCTCATAGTCCGAATAATCAAAATAATCCAAATTATCAATTCTCATCTGAAAAATTCCGAAACATAAATTGCTCTAATTCCACATTTTATGCGTTTGAACGTCTTGTCTCAGTTGAAATGTTTTCATAGCAATGTCGCTAAAAGCGGATCCTGAGATTCAACTCACAATCTATGTATTCAGAATGCCTTTTCAACCAAGCACTTTAATTCACTAAGCCGGGAACCCAAGAATGTTGAATGTGACATATGGCATCTGAAGAAGACCAGCGAGTACAGTAATGGAAACGTTATTGGAACGACAGTTGTAATCATGTAAATTGTGATTTGGAAATTTTTAGATGAGGATTGATCATTTTTATTATTTCGATTATTCGACTTACTGTTCCCATCTTGGATGTTATTCTCCAAACGTTTCGACCCTTTTCAGATGCATCTTGTCAAACTCTGGAATCTTTATATCGAACTCGTGAATCATTGTATCGAACTTTGAATCGAAGTTTGAACGGAACCTTTTATTTAATCCATGTGGGTAGCTTGCTCTCGTTCTATTAGCCATAACCAGGTAGAAGTCTTAAGTAGTTCAGAATTGTTTTCTTAGTGAACCTTCAACGTCCAGAAGACTGTTACTTAAAATTGGTTATTACTTAGATGTGTAGTCTTACGACTTATCACTAAATATTACTACTCATTACTATATATTACTACATATAAGTATATAACTATATATCTCTCTCTCTATATATATATATATATATGTACATATGTACATATGACTATATATATATATAACTATATAGATATATTATTGCTTCCTATCCCTTACACGCGTTTCATAGCAAAAATCGGATGAGTCTATTTTTTTCTATTAGTCCAATTTTGTCAATCTTCAGAGGGTTGAAGTATATGTTGTTGAATAGCTAAAAACACATGGCATAACAAAAACACCTGAGGGGAAAATACAGTTAAAATCCAGGTTGATATCTGACAAAGATTCAGCAAACTGAAGTGTATAAAGGAAAAACACTCACTTAGAAAAAAGATCACCACTTCAGAATATAGAATTTAAAAAAAAAATCTCAATAATATGTTCATGCTCGAGAAAACACACGATTCAGATTTCTCAAAGGATGACCCCAAAGTATATATATATATATATATATATATATATATGTGTATATATATATATATATATATATATATATGTGTATATATATATATATATATATATATGTATATATATATATATATATATATGTATATATATATATATATGTGTGTATATATATATATATGTATATATATATATATATATATATGTGTATATATATATATGTATATATATATCTGTGTAAATATATATATATATATATATATGTATATATATATCTGTGTAAATATATATATATATGTATATATATATATATATGTGTATATATATATATGTATATATATATATATGTATATATATATATGTGTATATATATATATGTATATATATACGTATATATATATGTATATATATATATGTGTATATATATATATATGTATATATATATATATATATATATATGTATATATGTATATATATATATATATATATGCAGTAAGCTATGAAAACATATTTAGGGCAAGTAAGCTACACAGAGGCTCTCGCGTTTCATCATATATATATATGGGATAAACACGTTGACACACCAGTTCCCGTTAGATCACTAAAGTTACGTTGAGCCTGGCCAGTACCAGAAGAGTGACTATTAGGGAATAGCAGGCGCTATATGTGGACACCAAGCTATAGGCAAATGGCGTCGCCAACCTGCAGTTCCTAGCGTGGCGACTATGGCAAAATTCCATGAATGACAATCACTAATAAGATGGTCGGAAACAAGGGAGGGGTTCCTCCTCCAGTAGTGATCAAAACCCTGATTGTTCGATGATTAGTATTCTAATCTATTATTTATAATACATTGTTTACATGGGCCGAAACGTTTTGGGAATAACATTCAAGATGAGAACACTAGTACAAATACTCGAGATAATACATGTAAAGTGTGGTTTCATTTTTCTGCTTTAAAGCATATGGATCTCTTTTTAATGGCTAATGGCTGAAAAACATGAAAGATAAGTTTACAGGAAATTGAAGAAGGAACAGACACCGAAATGAATAAAGAAACATTCAAGACGACCTTAAGAAAAATGGCAAGCTGAAAAGCACAAGGTGATGATTAAATACATACATTCTGGTTTTGAAAACGTCATGACTCTGCATGAAAGACTAACCTAAAAACCTAAGATGTATAGACGAAACGGACATACAAGGATAGATGACGAAAGGAGGAACCACATAAATGCAAAAAGACGGTGAGAGGGGATGGATCCCAAGGAACTGCAGACCAATAACCTGCCTACAAACCATGTGAAAAATTTTAACGGCACAACTGAGCAAACATATGGACCAATCTATTAATAACTGTCGACTACTCCCTTGGGAACAGAACATATACCAGCAAACGACAAGAGGGACACCTGTTATACACTGCTATACATCGATCAAACAAATCCTGAAAAAGATAAGAAGCAAAAAAAAGCAAAAAAAAACATAGCCATGGCATCAACTACAAGAAAGCATATGATACAATAACCCAAACATTGAATTCTTTAGGATGTCCAAAATATCTGCCAAAATTATTAAACTTTGTGGAGATAACAATGGAAACGTGGATATTAAAAGATAGACATATGATATGAGCATTGACCAATGTGACTATAAGATAGCTCACAGAATCCAGATATTGTGCTGATGAATAAAACAAGCAAGTGAGGTCTAATTATACATGCTGCATGTCTTATAGATACACTGTATCTGTACCTGGTACAGTATTCACACTGGGCGGGTTGAACCGGCTTCCTCTGAAGCAGGAAGTTTCATGGGAGTATTAAATTCACAATTGGTTCCCAGTCGCATGTATATCGCGGTTAGGGGAGATGACGACGCTACATTTTTGCAGTTCTTTCAGGGAGATGTCGACGTCCTCCTACATACAGTGCCTGCTATTTCCAAATGGTCACTCATCTGGTACTGACTAAGCCCAACGTTGCTTAACTTCGATGATCTAATGAGAAACTGTGCATCAACATGATTATGCCGTATGTGTCTTATAGACAACAACGTGTGTGAAAAACCCAACCCACTCGACTTGCGGCTAAGTCCTACTGCTTCACTGTAAAGATGCCTGCATACTCGACGACTTTCTACTCTGATAGCTTCGTTTCTCAGACTACTTGTCTTTGGAATTCACTTCCTACTTCCTGTTTCCTCGACAGTACCAACATACAGAAATTTAAATGTAATGTGAAGAAACATTTTGCTGCCCAACTCCCAGCCTAAGTTTCCCCTCTTATAAATCTGTAGAAATATGCCTTATTTGGCGTGAATAAAAAGATAAAAAGAAAAGCAAACAAAAAAGCGAGATGGATACAAACTTTCACATGGGAGATAAAAGTCTGGTCAAAAAATTGAATGTGATTCTCATTGTTGTCGACACGTTGAGACACTCATTTCATTATATAGAAACTTATATACAGAGAATACAGGTCAACATTATGGTATTGCACTGGCTAGAAAGAGTATATTTGGAACAGCCAGGATGTGTAGAAATGTGGCAAGAATTTGAATCATATCACTTCAGTTCACTAGTTGTAAAAGGCTGGAATCTTTATGTTATTACCACCCGGAAAGACTGCGTGACAAGATACGACATCAATGATGAAGATAATACTTGGTTGCGTTTGAACCAATGCGAATTGCATAAATTCTATGGTGGTAACATGTAATTGAAATATGCAATGTTATGAGAATTCGAAAGGTGAATGTATGCGCACATGCTTGCAAGCGCACACACTAAGAAAAGTCAACCAGAGGAAATGATTAAAGACAAATAGAAATCAAAAGAACCTGTTAATCCATTTGAGAATTCCAATCAGCAAAAACGCATCTGTAAATGCTGAAAGTTCTTTAAGTACAAAATCTGCAAATTGAAATCGCAAAAAAGAGCATCATCTGTAAAATGTTGCCATAGCAACACTTCATGTGTTTAAACAAAAGCACCCTCACTTTAAACAAAATAAATCACTGTTCACTGAAATGTGTATACTATAATAAAATATATATATACAGATGAGGTAGTCGCTATTTACTTGCCTCCCCACAATGGCAAAGTTAGACATAAGGTCGGTTTTTAATGTAGGGAAAATCCAGCTCCCCCAAAAAGAGCACTCTGTGTTGGGACAGAAATTAAAATTGCCTCAATCTAAAAGGATTTCTCGTTTCCTGGCCAAGGACAGAACAGATGAAGAGTAGTATCAGAACATTTTGATCTTAGCCAAATGAGGTATTTCAAGTATTTACATGTAAATAAGGTAAATAACAATACCTCATCTCAGAAATACAACTGCTACATGTGCTGATCCTACTGTTAATGTGTATGTTTGTTTGAAAGCAGCAGCAGCTATAACTGCTACTGATATATATAACACTAACAGTCCAGTCATTGCAAAGCAATGGCAGCCAGCATTTATGGCTGCTGCTGCTGATGATGATGATGATGATGATCCACATAATACAATTTGTCTATGTGCCTGCTTGTTTGATAACAGCAGCAACTGTAAGTTGGAATTTCCAAACATTTATGAAGTTTTAGGATTTCCAAATATTAATAATATAAAGAACAAATACTGATTCAACGGGTCACGAGTGGTGTAGTGTATTTCTCTCTCTCTCTCTCATATATATATATATATATATATATATATATATGGATGTGTGTTGATGTTTTCACTATAAGACAGCAAACAGCTAAGATTACTATTTTTAAATAATTTCTTAATAACAAGGTTTTACAAGGAATATTTAAGTGCCATTCATTTTATGTTTAGCTGCTAAGATGATAGCATTAATATTGAAAGGTATAACTCAACAAAAATGTCGTTTATAGAAATCAAAATGGTAGCACTTATAAGATCACTATTAGAACAAACATAAAAACTTTTTATTAAAAACTAATGCCACCATCAAAATTTACCCCCAGTGTCATTTGTCCTCTCTAGGGGACTGAGCAAAGAAAACAAAAAAAACCAAGGTTGAGAAATCGGAAATTAAATATGACATTAATTTCTTTAGGAATACCATGGACCTGTGGCGCAACAGATAAAGGCATTGAGTACAGTAAGTTCTTAGTGTCAGTCTTCAATCCTCACTACATAATAAAATAAAAATCACTTAACATTCCTACCTAGTCATGACTTACGGAATGAGAACAATCTGCCCCATGGATTAAATAAAGGGTTCAGTTTGAAATTCTGTACAGATTCCCAAGTTCGACAAAGAGTCACCTGAAGAATGTTGGAGGTTACATTGGCTGAAACGTTGTGAAAATAATAATCAAGTTGTAAGTTCTTAGTGTCAGTCTTCAATCCTCACTACATAATAAAATAATTAAAACAATACAAAAAATGATGTTGACAAATGTTAAGGTAGGAAAAAAATAGCCCTTATTCATCAAATTGGCTCACACTACTCAACATATCCGATAAAGGTCTCATTCACCAAAACATTTGCTATATTTTGCCAATAAAAAGCGTTTGCAATTTCAGTATTTGTAAACTATCGGATCTTTTATCACATCTAATATGTAATATATATATATATATATATATATATATATATATATATATACTAGAGAAATACCCATCCCAGGACTGGCAAAATTAATTACACCAAACAAACCAGTTTTGCAAACTATTTATGTCCCCTTACTAACATTCTAGTAATTATAGAAGCAACCGGACTCATGAAAACGAATGTCAAAAACTACCTGGCGAATATACCCGGTGAATCAAGTGCAAGAGAGATACAAACAATTGCACTTAAAAAGACGGTTAGAATCTTAAAAAGATCTCTCGCTGGAGTGTCTGAAATAGTGAATGAATGTTTGGCATCTGGTAGGATGCCCATCCCCAGAAAAAACAAAAAGATAAGAAAATTGAAAAAAGAAAAACCCATTAAAATCGATATATAATGATACTTAACCTTATGTCTAGAATCCCTATTCCAATTTTGATACAAACTCGATTACATAATTTTGATTCTAAATGTCTAAAATTTAAGATTTAAGCTCAATACATCTTAAGAAATTGAAATTCAGGGAATCTTGCTTAATTGGTGTCTAATGACTATGGATCAAATTTAATGCAAATCTGAAATATTTGAATTTTAAAATGAGAGGTTGTGCCCATATTATGCCCCTAAAAACCCTTTAAAATACTCCAAAGAGAAAATATTGGGAAATATTTACGAATTGACGTCTAATGCCTATTGTTATAATTTCACAAAAATCGGAGGTGTCCGAAATTTTACGAAGGGCTTCCACCCCATTTTTACGATCTTTGCATAAAACTTGATTAAACTATATGTAGCCCACATTACAACCCATTGCGCTTAGCAGCTGTGTTCCAACATTCATAAAACTCGGTTAATTAGTTTCGGAGTGAATCCTGCATATACAAATTTATAAACATATACACATACCTAACTTTATATAAATAGAGAGATGTCGGTGTATTTCAGAAGAAATTACAAATAAATATTAATATTGACAAAATCAATGCATACGTTTCCACTTATATCTTTCAAAAGTACATCAGACATTTTTCTACCTTTTTGTATACTTGGCCGGTGTTGATAGCAATGATTTATAATTTTATGAATTTAATAACTACTCTTTCCGATAATGAATAGATATCCCCAAGCAAATTGAATTCGCTTTTTCAATCTGATTGATATGTTCATCTTCTCCTATTTTGTCTCTTCACGAGTCTTAAGTACTATGTCGTTTCAGTTTCAATATACATTGAGCACCAACTAGAAAGCTCCTCATAGCAGTGTTGTCATATCTGTTAATATTAAGAATATGTTTTAAATTCTTGCCAAGTTATTAACAGTTTACAAATTCATTACTTAGCATTTAGAAAGTTTATTAAATGTACCAGTTATTATTAAAAGAACAGATAAACTCAAATCAAATTCTTTCATAGTTATTAGTAATAGAGATTTGGTATCTGTCTGTCTGAATCCGAAATCATATTATTACGTGTATTACTAATGGAGATTTGGTATCTGTCTGTCTGAAGTTGAAACTATACAATTACTATCTTTCAAGGCTCAATTCAATGGGGAAGTGTAGTAGCTGTTCTGTTGTCATGATACCATCCTCCCAGGAAATCACTGTAGTATATGTTCATTCGTTATGACACTATTATTTCCTCCATTTTTTTAAGGGGTAGTATAATGTTTGTTCTATGGTCATGACCATCACCCAGAAATGACCTTCTTTTAGTGGGGTAGCGTAGTATGTTTTGTGGTGCTATACCGTCCTCCCAGGTACTATCTCCTCCTTTGGAGAGCAGTGTAGCATATGTGCATTCATCATTTTCCTTCAATTCTATCTGGGGTCACTAGGGGCAATAATCGGTTGTTTATAAAATAACTGAAATATATTAGAACGCAAAGAAGATTTTTTTAAAAGAAGATTTTATTCCTTTCATAAAACAATAATAAAATTAAACACAATATATCTCAGTAAGAATTATTTAAAAAATTGTTTACATTAAGATCATTATTTTTCTTTGTATTTTTTTAGATTTAAAATAAGCAAATTTGTTTCGATTCGTTAAAGCCGTTTTCCCGTTTTACAGCTGTCTGTAAGAACAAGTATTTTTTTTTTAAGAAAACGCTGCACTAACAGTTTTTTAAAAAAATTACTTGAACTCATATTACAAATATTATTTTTAACTTTTCTTTCAAGGCAAAAATTGTAAACATGGCTTTATTTTAAATTATTTCCGCCCAGCAGTATATCTCCACACAGCAACACCGAGTGAGTACCACTAGTATATATTTTAAGAAATAGCGCTTACCAGAATAAATGAGATATCTAATTTCTATAATCATTTTACAAAGTATGTGTAAGTACATAATTGGCTAACATTAGCGATTTCCAGTTTCCTTCTTTTTTTTTTTTAAACAACATCTTTGAATATATTATTCTAAGGAAATCGTATTCAAAAATAAATGATATATTTACATGCATTCCAAAAATAATAAGTATTTGTTACCCGAGGGCACGTGTTTACAAGTCGTGCTTGTTTAATACTGAAATTATTTATTGTTAAACAGTATAAGCATACATGCAGGTTCGTGAATGGTTTTATGGATGTACTATTTTAGTGTATTCATGTAAGTCTGTCTTTGGTTATTAAAATCTTTAATGACATTCAGATGGGCACATCCCCAAATTCTCTATAATAAGCAATCCTTAGTACTTGGAGATTTTCCAGAAATTTCTTCCAATATATTATCTTTGATTACTAAGTACACTGTATCACTAATTTCATCATTATCCAATACTTCATCAAACCATCTTCACAGTGCTATACTTTCTCCATTGCTGAGACTAGGCTTTTCAAACAACCCTTTTTCAATATACATATATATATATATGTATAAATATTTATATAAAGTTAGGTATGTGTTTATGTTTATATATTTCTAACTTTAGGATTCACTATGAAACTAATTAACCGATCATTATGAATTTTGGAACACAACTGCTAGGCATAAAGTTGGATAATGTGGGCTACATTTATTTCAAATTAGTTTGCAGTAAAGGGGGCGATGAGGGGGTGGACGCCCTTCGTGAAAATTCAGATACTTCCAATGTTTCCTAATTATGCAAGATTCCTCGCATTTCAATTTCTTAAGCCCCCTTAAGCTTAAGTCTTAAATCTAAGACATTTTCTAGAATTTAAATCACGATAGATTTTAATCAAAATTGAAATAAGGATTCTAGACATAAACTAAGTGGCATTATATCTTAATTTTAATCTTGTTAAGGAGACATAAAAGTGGTTATATTCAGAGGAATTAATTTTATCCGTCCTGGGACAGGTATTTTTTCTGGTATTTATATATATATATATATATATTATTGCTATATACAGACCATACTTATTTTTAAACATGATGAAATTAAAAGATAAGAGAATGAAAATGCAAGCTGGCAGGTTTCAAACCTTGCTCAACAGTGCTAGACCGAGGTTAGGATTAAGAGAAAAAATGCTATAGGTATTATAACGAGGGGAAGGGGGGTAGAAAAAAATCGAATCAAATAGAAACTACATTAAGTCCAAGAAGATTTTCTTTTTGTTTACAAAGAGAAGGTCTCAAAGACCTAATGTAAATAGTTTATAGAATCTTCAGATGAAAGGGAGAGTGTGACTTACTGAGAATGGAGAAGAAATCAATACTAGAAATTTGAGACACAGAAACAGTTATTTATGAGATGTTCGGCGATGGAAGAACAATATGTATTATGCAAAACATCAGTTGGTAAGTAATTTGCCTAACAAATTTTTGTGGCCACATGTTGTTTGACTCTGATTTCCAATCTCTTCGATGTCTGCCCAATGTAGTGCAAACTGCAACTACATTTAAATAAATAAATAATAGAATTATTATGGTGGGGGGAAGACCATCTTTTCGAATTGACGACAAAATGGGTTTGGTGGAAAAAAACAACACATGTATTTGCAGCAAAGTAACATTTTTGTACAGACCGAGATTTTTTTGGCGAATCCATCACTTATATTACCTAGCGAAGGTAAATAGGGCATCTATCAACAAAGCTTTTTTATCTTTATAAAAACTAGAAATTTTATTGTTGTAGGTGGATTCAATACGGCCTTTGAAGTTTAGAACGACTAATAATGCAGTTTTCTGCATCTTAATCACTTAGGAAGTGAAACAATTGAAATAATAGTAAGCACAATAATAACAAGCTAAAAATCACCTATAAAAATAATTACATAGAAATACATTAAATACTTGGGTGATAAAAATCGTACATATTTCTACACAGAACGCTGGACTATAGACATCAACATTGAGGGTTCGATCTCTGTGTAAGTTAGCCATGCTGATGACCGCTGTGAGCCAGACACACGTGTCCATGGATTGCATTTATGTACGTATGAAATTAATATATATATATATATATATATATATATACATATTTTAAGGAGAAATATTATATGAAATACAATTTATTCAATTCATATGATGTTTTGATAACATTTTACTATTGAGGTTGTCCATAAGTATTGTTACCTTAGTGATACCATTGGAGCACATGGTGGACAGGTTCTAGAGTGATTGCAAGAGTTAGGAGTGGATGGAGTAAGTTCGGGGAACTTCTGTTATTACTAATCAGTAAAGAATTAGCCATGTCAACCAAGGGAATAGTCTATCAGGCATGTGTCTGCAGTGTGATTATGTATGGAAGTGAAACCTGTCCAGTGAGGCTTGAGTGCATGCATTTCATGGAGAGAAATGATATGTGATTGATACAATGGATTTGTAATGTGAGTGTTAAAAGACAGGTTTAATCTGATGACCTCAGAGAAAGATTAAATCTGGACAGTATAGTGAGATGTGTGCAGAACAGGAAACTTTGATTGTATAGCCATATAGAAAGAATGAATAAGAGTTTTTGGATTAGTAGATGCAAAACAGTTGAAATAGCAGATTCAGTTCACAGAGGAAGGTTAAGGGAAACATGGGAGGAAGTGATAAGGATTTACTTGAGAGAAAGAAGGATAAATAAAGACCTTGCTAGATATAGGTTACTTTGGAAGTAATTTTCTAAAAGCCATCCAATACATACAATCATGTAAAATGGACGTTTAACCGATCCTGATGATGATGATATGCAAATGCTTAGAAAAAGTCGGTATAAACTAAAAGAAAAAAAATAATTAGGTAAAAATAATGTGAGCTAGAACCAAAAACGGGAAAAAGAATACATGTAAATATGAGAGCAGAAGAAAGTGTATGCAGTGGGAAATACATATTTCTCTTCACCTTTTCATGAATAACGTATCTGTACATAATATGAAATAAAAACTATAACACTTATCTTATTGTTTATTGGTTTCTTTAAATTCTATTTTCTTTTCATTGAATTTTAATATATTTGAGGTTCAGAAATAAATACTACCAGTATTGAATTTCAAAACTTTACTTCCGCAGATGAATAAACTGGAATAAAACAGAACTTGTGACATAAATATAAATGTGAATTTATGTATACATAAATAAATTCAAAATAATGTATTTAAATATTTTTTGAGGACAATTTATTACAAAAGTGCTTAATACATCAGTAGTAACTTTATAAAAGTAATATATGTGTAGCAAGATTTGAGACTGGTGTTTAAAAATAATGCCAGTAACGGTAGTTTTCTACTTTAGGCTAGAGTAAGCATAAAGTTAGAGTAGTGGAAAATTCCATTCGAAATTAAGACTAGTGTTATGACGACATTGCAGGATATGACGTTATGGGAGGAAGTATGTGGCAGAGAAGTGAAATCGATTCTGCCTTTGAGGTGTATAACGTCAAAGTGAGCAGCCGTGTTTTTTTAGGTTCACCACCACTACGGGGGTGGGACGAGAAATTACAGCTCATCCCGATATACCTTCCCATAAATAGCTGAAATAAGTAAACTGAACTCCAGAAGAAAATAATGACGTTATTTGTTGTTGTTTTTTAATTCTTCCCATTTTTACAGCTACCAGGGTAAAAGAGAAAGAGAAGCTGAGAGATGTACAGAGCAAGACTTCAAACAAGATGGCAGATAGAAACATTTTATGACAGTCTGAAATCGAAGAACATCCCATATATATGGTGAATGGATACATATATGCAATCATGTTACGATCATAGATCTCATCACGCCATTAATTACTCTTGCAGCAATGTTTTATATTTTTTTAGTTCTGCTCCTGTTTTTGAATTATTCCATTTTAGTTGTTTATTTCAGCAAATGAATATTTGTAAAAAAAAAAAAAAAAAATAAAATGAATAACTTGAAAATTAGATCTGAATTGCAAATCATGTATCAGCTATGAAAGTGTGGATGCATACGATTTGCAAATAAACACATTCTTATTATTCCTGTCTATCAAGTCTTGGTGTCAAAAAGGAATTTTTTTCTGTTTGGAAGATTAACACTTTTTGATATGTTCAAAAGGGTTCACTTAAAGTGAATAATGCATGCCTCCTTATGTCAGCCATGTTTATATTTATGCAATGTATATGATTGAAGGCATCAAAAGAAGAGACCGGGTTTGTTGTATAAGGATTCTCTCTAGTTCCTGCATTTCTCCTGCTCTGTCGTTTCTCTAGTGAAGCAGGCAACGTTTTAACATGCCTTATCATCATCATATTTAGTTTAACGTTCATTGTACATGCTGGCATGTGTTTGAAGATTTTTAGAAATTGACTTTCAAACTAACCTATCTCTGACCAGGTTTTATTGATCCCTCTTTTTCTAGAGCCCATCCTTATCATTCATCTCATGTTTTCCTTGGCCTTTCCTGTGAACTGCCCCTGTTACCTTAACTGTTCTACATCTACTAACCCAAGAACTCTCATTCATTCTTTCAATGTAGTCATGCAATCAAAGTTTCCTGTTCTGTAGACATCTCCCTATACTGTCCAGATTTAATCTTGCTCTGAAGTCACCAGTTCTAAGATTGTCAATAAGACTCACATTACACATCTATCGTATCATTCTCATATCATTTTTCCCATTCACGACCCTCACTGGCCAATTTTCACTTCAATACATCATCATATGATCATCATTGTTTGTTTCTGTGTAAAATAAGTAAATATTTTAGTATTTCTGTTTATTTAATGTTTTTTAACATTTTTCTAGTTATGAATTTAGTAGTCAGTGCTCATCTGTCAGACTAGTTGAGCTAGAACTAAATAAACTGAGATAGAAGCCCAGAAAGTTGGTTTATAAACAGGCTGGTACATTAACTTATGCTTAGATAGGCAAGTCCATTCTCTGGGTTCTGATTGGCTGTTAGCCCATGAGTCGATAATCTATCATATAAATATTGCTTCGTTCAAGCAATAATGTTTCTATCAACTATTTATGCCGGTGAATGTCAATTTGATTCTACAGGAAGATTGTTAGAATAGGAGGTTAACAAATGCAACTTACAACAAACATTCGTAAGATTGAACCAATAAGATAAAAGAAGGTGGAAATATCAGAATAAAATAATTATTTAATTGTAAAAGACAAAAAGAAAAGAATTAAGAAAAACGAGAGTGAGAAAGGGGGAGTGTGTGTTATAAAAAGCGAAATATAGCAAATGGAGAAATAATTACTAAAGAATGAAAGTTAGAGTCAAGTAGCGGGAAGTATATTTAGAAGCTGTCTGTAGACATGAACATGGATATATGTTAGAACACTCCTTACGAAAGTATTATGAGCTATATAGTATTAGGCATAACTACAACATTGCTTATATATATATATATGTCTCACTCTCTTTGTCCCTGTCCGTTTAGTTGCTGTCTGTACCTGCCTTCTGTTGTGCCTCTATTTCTCTTATATCCAACACTTTTAAAAACTCGAATTAAAAATGTGGATCGAGAATTCTTTTTAGCTATTGGCAATAAAACCCCAAATTTTCATGGCTTCTTTAAATCAATAAAGCTAAAAGTAAATTATATCTATCATATCAAAATAGTAAAACAAATGATAATATTTAGTTGTCTTATTTAGTCCAATAAAGCAATTAAAAATCCATATAATTTATTTAATGTTCATACTAAAAATATTTTCAGTTAATATGATTTCAATCATGAACAGTACAAATAACTGTTTAGTTAACCATTCCTAAGTATGTAAAACTCTTTTAAAAGAATGAAGGCCAATAGAACTGGTGCTTTTCCTTGTTGCTTTGATAGTGCTAAACTATCTCTGTGACTTTTGCCAGTTTTAAACTATCTCTGTTACAGGACGCTAGACTTTAGCCAGTTTTACTTCTAGCTAGGCTGGTACCTGTAGTAGTACAGACTATTTTGCAACACCCCATGCATAATGTCTGCTATCATTAACATTCTCTTCAGCTTTGGCATTATAACAAACAGGAAAATCAGATCAAATTTCTTCTTCAATGTGTCCATTCCATATCAGATGTGTGTTGTATGTTGGCCATAGCAACACAAAGTGACTTTCTCCATGAAACTATCATTTACATGTGCTTCGATGTGGGATTGCTTGAGGTCATCTTTGACTGAATCATTCCACATTATTTTCAGTCTGCCTTTTCCTCACTTACCTTCAGTTAAGATGTGTGTACATCTGTTTATCCAACCAGATCTTCACATGTCCATTGCAATGCAGAGCTGACTTCAGCCAGGACACCTTCAACATCAATAATGGAGTTAGAACAAACTGTCATCAAGGCGCACACTACAAATCCATCGAACCATAGCCATGTGATTGCTTTGCCTCCTCAGGAAGACTGAGCTTAACGGCTGTAATAAAGTATTTATACCTACATCTGATTCCTGTATTTTATTTCCGTACCCAATTATATTCCTCTTTGGAGCGTTTGCTTATGGTGCATGGTATATTTGCAAGCAGCCCCTATTTACTTGCCGGTCGGTTTCTAATGTAGGGAAAATCCAGCTCCTAAAAAGGGGCACTCTGGATTGCGACAAAAATAAAAATTGACAAGTGAAGGAGAAATCCTTCTAGACTAACCGAGGACGGAAAAGATGAAGTGTAGTATCAGGACATATACTACACTTTGCTCATAAGTAGTCACCCATGTAAGTACGAACCAGACTCAACATTGCTTAACTTTGGTGACCCAATAACAACCAATGTTTCAACATGATTTGGCCTTAAAAATGAATAGTCTTATAAGGTAAACGGAATTGTAGGACATACTTTTGGCACATATTTAAACCACCAATATTAATAACAACAACAAAAGGAATATCATAAAGCAAGAGTCGGAGATTTATTGATTTAAAAGTTCACTTTATTCACCGAATACTAATTTAGTAAATTAAAGTACTCAAGAAAATATTGGCATCGTAAATCTTAAAACTTTGATTCCAATAAAAATTAATTAAGGATAAAAATTTCTATGCCACAGAATCTGTCACAATAACTGACACCAAAATATTTAGATTTATATGTCTTTGAGGAACAAGACGAAAAAAGAAGAATGGTCAGTGAATGTAGAAACATTTAATCCTTTTTGAATATCAAATAAATAAATTGATATTTTTGTGTTTCAGTTTTGGTGGATTCTTCGCTTTGGCACTGACAATTGTTTTCTACTCTCAGAAAACTACAAATAGTCACTCTCAAAAATTGCATCAAATATGGTGGACATTCAATAAAGTATATCGATTTTAAATTGTTTTACATAACTCACAAGAAAGCAATATTACATAAAATATCCATGCACATTATATGTTTATATGTATTTGTGTGTAGAACAACTTCATACATATTTTAACATGAATTAAAACACACCTATACCTGAATATAATTATATAAGTCATACGTCCAGATGTTGGCTTTCTCTCGACGTTAGTCAAGTGGTTCAAGACGATGCCCATGTTAGGCGGTTCCATGTTAGGCACAGGTCTAATTGAAACGTTGTGAAAATAATATCCAAGATGCGAACAGTAGTTTGAATAGTCTAAATAATAAAAAGAACTAATCCTTGCCATTTTCACATTTTGAGGTCGATAATGTATTACTTATGGTATCTGTTAGACAAACAAGAGGAAATTAAAGGTCAGTCGGAGTCAACTTGTTGAACCCGAGGAGAGGATTACTAGACTGTGGAAATTAATAGAAAAGGATATGACGTCACATGGCTCAAGTGAGAGTGGGAGAGAAAAGAGTTAGTTCATTGAAACATAAAAATTGAGATGAGTTGACAAAATATGATTAATCCGTGATTATCGATCTCTCCCTGTCTCCCACCCACCACACTGATTAGTGATTTGAAACGAAGATTAAAGTGAATAAACCTCTTCTGTCTTACAGCAGTCTTAGGCCAACTTAGTCCTTTTGAAAACATAAATAACGCATTTTGATTTCAGGCAGCAAGTCCTCAGTATGAAAGGATCACACAGGGGTGCATACAAGAACAACAGTTACCAAGGTATGGCTACAATTTGTTAATTATCAGGTGTTTTTGTAATAATGACGACAAGTTGGTTTTCTGCAAGTATGACACAAGGTTGTATTAATTTTGTAAAAATTACCTTCATAAAAATATTGTTAATATAATACATCTCTTTGAATTTCTAATTTCAATAATTTTGCATGACATGAGTGGATGGAGAGAACTGCTGCCATTACTAACCAGCATAGCATTACCACTGTCGACCAAGGGAAGAGTCTATCAGGCATGTGTACGCAGTGTGATGATGTATGGAAGTGAAAACTAGCAAGTGAGAGTTGAGGATATGCGTTGCATGGAGAAAATTGATATATAAATGATACAATGGATGTGTAATATGAGTCTTAAAGACAGACTTAGTTCTGATGACCTCAGAGGAAGTTTAAGTCTGTACAGTATAGGGAAATGTGAGCAGAAAAGGAGACTTTTATGGTATGGCTACATTGAAAAAGGATGAGAGTTCGTAAGTTAGTAGATGTAGAACAGTTGACGTAGCAGGTTCAGTTCACAGGGGAAGTCCAAAGAAAACGTGGGGGAAATTCATAACAATGGACCTAAGAGATAAAGGGATTAATAAAGACCTGTCCAGAAATAGGTTAGTTTGGAAGTCAATTTTTTAAGCCATCTAAAGCATCTAAACGGATGTTAAACCGATGCTGATGCTGCTGCTGATGATGATTGAATTACGTTTATCAAATTGAAACTGCGCATCAATTTGTTTAATGAAATAAACATAAAAATATTTTTTTGTCAGAATAATGATAATTATTTATTTCTTAATGGCAAAAGTATTATTCTTAGACAAAGTCAATTTGAAAATATGTGTCCCATTTACATTTGGGAATGTGTGAGTTTAAGCGGGTCATTTATGCTTTCGCACTAAATCCTTTCTTTTCAGATTCTAGTATAATTGTAATTTGTACAAAATACCTTAATAAAATGCTTCTTTAATTTTATTAATAGTAAATCAAGAACATTTCTCTGTATTTGTCATTTTAATAATTTTGTGTGACAATATTTGAACGTGTTTTGACTTAAATGACATTTATCAAATTGAAACTGCGTATTTATTTGTTTAAAGAAATAAAAATAACATTCTACCATATTGCATACAATCTTATTAAATACCTATATACGTATTTACCAACAATGCTTCAAGCAAACTACAATACCCTTTTAAATATGAATATATATTTTTTATAAGTAACTATGACTATTTTTATTTGTTAATAGAAAAATATTGCAAGACTAAGTCAGTCTGAAAATATGTGTTCTATTTATATTCATTATTATATGTGTGCGCTTCAGTGAGTCATTTATGGTGTCAAGCTAAACCCGTTCTTTTCAGATTCTAGTACAATAGAGATACCGAAAATACATTTAGTCCCTGAATTTACTTTATGAAATTATAAAAGGTAAAGATTTAATACACTTTTACTGCATAATGTATCTCAATTCATTTGCAATGCCATTAACATGATTAAAGCAGAAACAGTTGAATGTTTCCTAAGAAATCGGATGCTGACAAAGATTTACGAATGCTGAGATGTTAATATCATTTTCCCTTCATGGCCTTCTGACAATCCACCAATCAACACTTTGATTCTGATGACCTCCACAAAGGTCATGTCCTGCATCTTATCAAAGATCATTTATCAACTCTCCAACAAAATGAATTCAACATGATTCTGGCAAAATATCAAAAATCTAAAAACTTACATCTATTTATTTTCATGTAGCCATCACTAGAAACTTAAGAATTACCAGATAGCATGAGTCAAATTCAAAATCTACATTGAATTTGGGCAGATGATGGTCAGAGGTCAGACTGTTCTTCAGTAACTGTTCATGGGGAAAATGATTTACGGACAAAAGGAGACCATTTCTTTGATGCACAGTTTCTCTTATTTTTGACCTCTAAAAATGCCATTTTTTTTATTCTTGACCTCTAAACGATTTACATTGATATTTAGTCCCGTGTTCAACGCCAATTTTATTGAAACTATGTTTACTATCTTAAAACAAAACAAGCTGATAAGATTCTTTTATGAATATTTAAATTTTACAACATCTATATCGATAATATGACGCTCTCCCGAACCAACGTTTGGTGATTTGGTTAGCTATAAACCATTTTAGATCGACAATCAAATACTTGTTGTCAAAGTGAAAGCTTTTTCAATTTTGTTATGACAATTTTCTTCTAAACTCTTCTCGTAAGCTGATTATAAAATGACACTAATTTCTGTAATTTATATCAAACTTAAGAGTTTTATATTTTAAAAGATCTATTTTATTTTTATCAATAAAAAAGATATTTTTGAATACAAAATTATGAAGTTCAATATAAATTAAAGAAATTAGTGTCATTTTTATAATCAGCTTACGAAGAGGATTTCAGAAGAAAATTGTCATAACAAAATTGAAAAAGCTTTTACTTTGACAACACCAACTATGTAATCGTTGATCAGAAATACTTTGTAGAAAGCAGAAATACCAAATGTGCCCTACAATTGGAGAGAGGTATGGATTTATCTATTGCCCCTCCCTTTTGCCAAGCTCTATCCCCTGACTCATCACCACAATGCTGCATCCGTGTGCTTGTTTTACAAGTTTTTCCACGGAATGTGCTCCGACAAACTTACTGCACTTGTACCCCCTAAACGTAAATACCACCGACAAACATGAATAGCAGCAAAATCCCACCCCTTCACTGTAAAAGTCCCAGATACCGGAAAACTTTTTACTCTAATAGCTTCTTTCCGCGGACTGCTTGCTTTTGGAATTTCCTCACTGCTCTCTGTTTCCCTGACTGTACCAACATGCAAGCATTTAAATGTAATGTGAACAAACATCTTGCTGCACAACTCCCCACTTAGATGTCCCTATAAATCTCGCCCCTAAACCCAGTAGCCCTCTACATCTTATGACAATATACCTTGTTTGAAGTGAATAAAAATAAATAAACAAAGAAAAATAGTAGGGGAGAGTAGACCGTCACACCTTGCTAAGACAACTAGTCTAAGAGTAACAGAATTACTTTTCTGCTCATCACGACATTGTTTCCATTAATCGTTGATTAATTTCATTGATTTAAGCAATGCTAGAAAGGAGAAGTGCTATAGAGGATTGCATGATGCTTACTTCAATATGAACTCATCGTCTTCCAGGCACCATTTCAGAAGGTATTTATGGTCTCAGGAGACAAAAGAAGACCAAAACACTTTACAGCCAACATCATCAGGGAGTTTTTCTAGGAAATATCTATTTGATCATAGTACCAACAGACAACAGGTAAATAGATATCTCTTCTAAAGTGTACACAAAATAATTGAAGTTAACAAATTTAAGTGAGGTATACATTACTAAAAATTAAAATGAACAATAATATATATATAATAATCCAGGTAAAACATCCACAGGGTAGTAATCCAAAGAATCTAAACCGGGTTTATAAAAAGTGTTCGATATCAAATAGAGCTTTTATATATGATTATTTTTATTTACACAGACATGTACAAAATCTGCGACACTGGCATGCCGATGTTATCGATCAACAGCTATTATAAACTGAAATCTCATCAGGCAAAGTTAGAATCCGATCTTAACCTTAGATCATATTTCATTCTTTCCAAATATGATCTAAGGTTAAGATCGGATTCTAACTTTGCCTGATGAGATCCCAGTATATAATAGCTGTTGATCGATAACATCGACATGCCAGTGTCGTAGATTTTGTACATGTCTGTATATATATATATATATATAATGTTAGAAGCAAACTAATATAATAACTGTAAAAACTAAATTGACTTACATGAGTGATTTTCCACAGAACGACTTGGGACTTAAGGGTTTTTTTTGTTTTTTTGTTGTCTTTGTTTTGTTTTTTTTTCTTTCTTTTTTTTTAGTTTTAATGGTTGAGAAACTTCCGAGACTATATATATATATATATGATTATTTTTATTTACACAGACATGTACAAAATCTGCGACACTTGTACATGTAAATAAAAATAATTTCTACCACACTTTCCCTACATGGCAACTGAAGCATGCTTGTTTTATATTTTTCCAAATTAATTGACTTGAATTGTATATATATATATATATATATATATATATATATATGATGTCATCCGCAGAGAGCTGTTTTGTCGTCTATGAGTCATCAGTGTAACTAGGTGTAGCAAGAAAATCCATGTTAAGACTCGAAACTCAAACGCCAATGACGATCCAAATATTATCACTTGTTTAGTATGCTAACAAACTCGCCACTGATGGTAGAAGTAATTGTAGCACTCTATGTATTTTCATTGTTTACATATTTTTTTACAATGTTATCAGTAAGAAAGACAAATCTATTCTTTACAGAAGATTATTGCTTTTACACTAAATAATTATGTATACATATACATATATACATACATATATATATACACATATATATATATATACATATATATATACACATATATATATATACACACATATATATATACACACATATACATATATATACCTATATATACACATATATATCTATATATACATATATACATATATATACATATACCTATATAACACATATATATATACATATACCTATATATACACATACATATGTATATACATATACCTATATATACACATATATATATACATATACCTATATATACACATATATATATACATATACATATATATACACATATATATATATACATATACCTATATATACATATACATACACACACATATATATATACATATACATACACATATATATATACATATACATATATATACACATACATATATATACACATATATATACCTATATATACATATACATACACACACATATATATACATATACATACACACACATATATATATATATGCACACACATATATATATATATATATACACACACATATATATATATATACACACACATATATATATATATATACACACATATATATATATATATATATATATACACACCCACATATATATATATATATATATACACACACACACATATATATATATATATATATATACGTGGGTCCGTGTGGGTATTTATTTATCAATAAATCTATTTACATGCATGCCCTTTTAGTCTCTGCATATCTACTTACCAAACTCTCATATATATAATAACAAATAAATAAGTTATTACAGACATTATTTATTATTTTTACTTGTTATGCATAGGCATGTTTCATGTCACATGCGATATTATAACTATGACATGCACATAACCGGTAAACATAATAACTTTTATAATAATATTTCTATTTGTTATAATTCATTATTATTATTACTACTTTTTTCTCTTGAAGAATGAAAACTTTTGAATAGAGTGCTTTATTGTGAAACAACATAAAACGCTCATCATATATATATATATATATATAAAAACTTTATAATTCTTTTGACATGATTAGTGGAAGTTTACTGCTGGTTTCACAAAGAACTTTAGGTTGGATAGGCTTTTTGTTCTGTACCATTGTATGCGTTTGCATCACACAAGATTGCATGCAATAGCATCCTTCACGAAAGGTAATAAAAAATAACTGCCTTTTGAAATTGAAAATCTTTTTAAAAGAATCTATGTTGAATACGGAAAGACTGGGAAATGAAAGGTCATGCATTTGACTGGCATACTGACACCAGCTGTTTTGTTGGAAGTTATTCTCATTAAAATACAAGAAGAATATTAAACCATAGCATCATTTCATACAGAACAAAAAAGTGAATGTCTATGTTGGAAAATCATCTGACAAAAGAAGCCAAAACAGCAGTGTTAATGACATTGGTTAGAACTATCATATCAGTGAGGACCACTGTGTTGGAAACATCCATGTATACAATCACAGTTATCTAAAAGAACTCCAAGCATTTAACTTCACATCCAATTTTCAGGGTATAATATATATATATATATATATATATATATATATATATATACTCCAGACAAGGTAAAGATCCACAGAATAGGAATCCAAAGAATTTCAACCGGGCTTTTAAAAAGGTCTCAATATCAAATAGAGCTTTTGTATATATGATTAGAATCCGATCTTTACCTCAGATCATATTTGGGAAGCCAAATATGATTTGAGGTAAAGATCAGATTCTAACTCATCCTGATGAGGTCTCAGTTTATAATAGGTGTTGATCGATAACATCGACATGCCAGTGTCGCAGATTTTGTACATGTCCTTATAAATAAAAATAATCATATATATATATATATATATATATATATATATAATAATGGTAATAATCCAGGTGAAAAATATCCACAGGGTGGTAATCCAGAGAATTTTAACCGGGTTTATAAAAAGTGCTCAATATCAAAATAGAGCTTTATATATGATAATTTTATTTACACAGACATGTACATGTCTGTGTAAATAAAATTATCATATATATATATATATATATATATATATATAATAGTCATTCACAGACAGATGTCACATCTTTTCAAGACTCATATGTTTGACTAGATACAGCGAGCACATCAACACCAATATACGAACCCTAGAGATAACATCGTAGCAGTTCAACACTCTAACATAAGCTACAGCGTCTGCTGCTGTTAATGGGAGAAATATGTATTGCTTTTAACTGAATATTTACGATATCGTTAATAAAGACGATTCAATTTTTTTACGAAAGAATCTTGCTTTACGCTAAAGTGAAACCATCATTTTCTCCACCTGAGTGCTCCACTCATAGGGAACGTATAGATATAAGATATAGTCATCAAAATACAGTTGTTTTGTTTTCTCAAGACTTATCAGTGTGACTAGATGCAGTGAACACTTGACATTAGTCACTACAGATCGTGACAGTAACCGGGGTTTTTAACCCACCTAATAAACTGGTATTGTCCTGGCCTTTGGGTCTGGATTTACGCCGGTCTATTGGGGGTTGTCTGGTCCTGTGCAGTTCTAGGAGGTGCACCCTCCCAGGCTTCGCCTCCCCTCTTTGGGGAGGAGTAAGTTTATTGCTTACTGTCTGAGGCGCCCCTACCGGGGAATGCCGACGGGGCTGCCCAGGCAATTTTTAAATGGTCAGAATTGCTCACCCTCGAGCGCTGGCTTATCTAATCCCACTTTCCGACCTTGTGTCACATTTTACCTTGTGGGAGGTAGATAAATAGTAGTTGGCCTTTTGGCTAAGATCAAAGTGTAGTATCTGTTCTGATGGATACTGCACGCCTGTCCTGTGCAGTGCTAGGAGGTCCACCCTCCCAGGCTTTGCCTCCCCTCTTTGGGGAGGAGTAAGTTTATTGCTTACTGTCTGAGGCGCCCCTACCGGGGAATGCCGACGGGGCTGCCCAGGCAATTTTTAAATGGCCAGAGTGCTCACCTCTCGAGCGCTGGCTTTTCAAACCCCACTTTCTCGACCCGATCTTGGGTCACATCTTACTTGTGGGAGTAAGATAAAACTGCCCTTGTGCCTAACTCCTGGGGAGGAGTAAATAAAGCCACGTTCTACCGTCTATAATCCTCATTTTCATATATATATATTTTTCGTACATATATAGGTATATATATATATATATATATATATATATATATATATATATATATATATATATATATATACATATGTATGTACGAAAATGAGGCTTATAAATCGAACAAAGTTGATTTAATTCAGGTTTTTGCGATACTAAAAAGTGCTCAATGTGAAAACCTACAGAGCTATGATATTGGAATAGCAAAAGGTTAAATAATAAGCATTAAAAACTGCACCAACATTTTTACTCCTCATTATATAGCTATTTTATTTCATATATATATATATATACACTGATGAGCTGTGAAACAGCGAAACAGGCTGTATGTGGATGACTATATATATATATATATATATATATATATTATGATACTTGTATTCTATAGCTTGTGTTGTTTCCTTCAAGAAAGGGTTTACTACTAGATAGTAACAGCAATTAAAATACGACAATGATGCTTAATGTTTCGGAAAAAAGTTTTTTTTAAATATGACATATGTTTGGTTACATGTGTTCGATTTAATGAATCGTTTACAACAGGTATTGTGATGTTGCATCAAATAACAGAAAATGGAATCATCTATATATGCAAATATCTATGTAAGCGTGTTCCCTATAGAAAGAAAGGTTAGAGAATCTACATCAAATCTAAAAGTGTATCTATATGTAAAATTACCGAGTAAGACAACGGAAGTGGAAATATAAATCTAGTTCTAAATACTTCTTTTTTTATAAGTTAATGTGAAATACACACTGGAAATAAAATTCCAAAACATGCAAACAAATGGTTGATGTGCGAGAAAACAAGATAATACAACAAAACCAACCTTGTTCTATGACTAATTTTCTGTTGTCTTCAAATTCTGTTTTACTTAGAGAAATATAAATCTAGTTCTACATACTTCTGGTTTCTTTATAAGTAAAAATAATATACACATAGAGAAGGGAAATAAATACACAATGTAATTATTTCCTTTAAAAGACAGTACAAACTTAGAAAATCTTTTCTTCAGAAAAAAAAACTTTCTTAGAAATTGCTGGGTTTTGCATAGACGAACGTGAAAGACATTGGCTTATTAATAAAAAGAAAAGAAAAAGAAAATACCAAAAAATAAATACAAAAGAATAAAAGAAAAAATAATGTTCCTAGAAGACAAAAAAATCGTCTTTTAGCTCACACTGTGCTGGGCATTTTCATTTTATTAGATAAGCAAAATAAAAACACTCATCATCAGAGATAGATGAACAAGAAAAAACGAAGGAAAGAAAAGCCATTACAGAAAATACTTAATATTGGCCATCTAAGGTTTACATTATCAAATAAGCCACCACGAAAATCTTATTGGATCTCTTATTGATGGTTATACCAATTTTGGGAGAGAAGGAAGAAGAAGAAAAAACCTGTTTTGGTAGTTCAACACCTACATCTAATAAACCTTTATATTGGCGAAAAACTTTATCTGAAAAGAGTCCCATTGTTTTTCTGGTTGTTCAATTTTTAATCTAATGTGACCAATAAATATTAGCACTCCCCCCCCCCAAAAAAAAACTAATACCAATACTAGAAAAGAGTTTATACTAGAAAAGAAAACTTATCAAAAACTGAAGCTGTTGAACAGCAATATCAGACATGTTTCTTTAAATGGTTATATATGAAAATAGGTCAGCAAGTCTCGTCTATTTGGTTTGGTTTAACTATTTCTTATAGTATACCAACCCTTTTTGGGTCATTTAATGCGAAAACACAACACCTATTCTCAATGAATAATAACTAGTTAAAAAGTCAGTTTTTTTTTACCCATAGCTAGATTTGAACTCAGCATATTATATTCCATAGTTTGAAATAGTGTCTTTTGGACCAGTCCTGCAATCTCCCCACACTTAAGGAGAGAAAGGAAAAGATCAACAATTAGTTGCACACTTGTCATTGAAGTAAACACTTTCGAAGGTGAATATATGTAAAATTAAATTCAAGTTTAATCCTTAAATGCTTTTTCTTTCTATTGGTTTGACATTGAAGATACTGATTACCTATTTAGTTGGTGTGCTGATGCAAAATCATACTAATACCTACTCACACTTCTAACAGGCTCGTTTCAGATGTGAAACAACTTGCAGTTTGTACACATTTCCGTTGAATATTATGTTAAATAGGCATTTTGTTGGAATGTGTCATATTTGAAACAAAAAACATTTAAGAGTTACATTCAAACTACATTTTATTTATTAATTTTAGTCGTATTTATTAAGGCTTTCTAATTTTAAAGTCCCTATTTACTAGCCTCCTCATGAATGCAGAGTTATACACAAGGGCAGTTTTTAACACAGGAAAAATTCAGCTCCTCCAAACGAGGCACTTTGGATTTGAAATAAATTGGGACAAAAATTAAAATTACGTCAGTCGAGAAGGATTTCTCCTTCACTGACCAAGAATAAAACAGATGAAATGTAGTATCAGAACAGATACTACACGTTGATCTTAGCCAAAGGTTCAAAATGTGGTTCTAACATTTGTATTTATGTTCATTAGAATTTTCCTAATTGATGATGATGTTTTATAGTGCCATTCAACTAAATAAGTAAGATGGCACGACAAGTCCTTTCAGACAGATTTTGCCTAACATATCTTCAAAAAATGCTTCTCTTGTATGAGCATACAACCGATTTGGGAGACAACATTCAAGGAAAGCCTTTAACAAAATGTTCATAAAAGAAGGTTTACTACTCACATCTAATATGTGTTTACTGCTTTTGTTTTTTTTTTCAAACTTGGCATTGAATCAAAAATCTACAGATAGCTTTAATCACAGAAATGCTTTTATTGTCCAACAAAAATATCTTTGTATATAAGCAACAACTTTGTTTATACTTTATAGGAAGAAGAGATAATAAAAAAACAGCTAAAATTTAAATATGAATTCAGACAACTATTCAATACTAGTGTACATCCTCTGTCAAAAAAGTATGCTTTGCCAGTGTTCGCACTATTATTCATATAAAATAACTTCTTAATCGGTGAAGTTACAAGAAAAAAAGAACGAACACGTTTAAAATTGAAAAGTTTTAAAAAGGAAAAAAATATTTAATATGAATATTAGTGCAAACAATGGCGAAGCATAATTTTTTCTGTAAATTTTGACAGAGGGTCACACTCGTATAATATATTACATATAAATATTTTCAGTATTTACTTAAACATTGCTCAATACATACGTAGAGCTTAGTAGAGCAATTAGCCTGGTGATTTTCCCCGGGAATGAAACATAAACGTTTCTGTGTAACTACTTGGCATATATATATATATATATATATATATACATATGCTAGAGTGAGGAATTTTAATTCGCAAATAGACATTCAAATAAATGATGCCAGATGTTAAAAAACATAAAAGACGTTTGTCGAATATAATAAAAAATATATAAACAAGAAAAAAAAAACGTATGAATCGGTATGATAAGCAGAAAATAAATAAAGAAAGAAAGAAAGAAAACGTCTACAGGAAATAAAGTGAAGGCTGTGAAAGGTCTGACTTCCCTACCCTTATTCGTCGGGCAGTTTTGTACTTGCTAACTTTTGTGTGACGGGACGGATATATATATATATATATATATATATATATATATATATATATATATATATACATACATTGCTCTTGATTGTAGAGTGGAGGATTTGCATCTGGGTAGCGTTTCTGCACATATATTTGTGTAACGACTAAAGTAGTATTGCAATAAGGAAAACCCAGCAGTGAGAAGTACTTTTATTCAACTCTCTTTGTTTTCGTAATCCTGGTTGGACATCACTCTTGATCCAAGGTGTAAAAGAAAACATTTTGAAACCGACTTCACTTATAACACATTTTCGCAAGAACCAGAGAATATCAATAAATAAAATAAACAATGAATATGCAAGAGAAATAGAATGATTTTACTTCATTTTTCCAAGCCGGTTCGTGAGGCAAACATGGTGTTGGTGTGAAAACATAATGGCTGAGACATTTATCAAGTAATGGAATGGCCATGTGCATATTGATGAAGTGCATTTGTATTCGACGACAATGAATGTTTATCAGGTTGCTATTAGCAAAGAGCAAACACACATATTAGAAATTAAAATCATCCTTAAAACCAAAGAAAAGAGAAAACCAAAAACCAAAATAAATGAGAGAAAAATAGAGAAAGCTAAATTTTAATAAAACCGCAAAAAAAAAAGAAAGAATTGTTTGAAATAAAAATGTAATATTTTGAAGAATGTTTGAAATTCATTCCTGGTGATGCCAAAAGCCAGATTTACTTGTCACTGTTTTCGTAATTCATTCTTGAAAATTCTCTTCCATCTTGCTTGCAACTTGCAGAAGTTGAATGAAAGAAAACACAAGGTTGTTTAGGGTTGGTGAACAGCGACAACCAATTGTTAAAAGTAAAAAAAGCTGAAGAAATGCGAAGAGATGGAAGAAATAAATACTCAGATACCATTCTGCATAAGAAATCAGCGAATAATAGCAGTTTAAAAATCAGATTTTATGAATATTTTTGTATTGGAGAATGGTCACAGTGCTATACGGTTTTCTTTTGAACGAACAAGAATAGTGAAGAAATTTTTTTCAAACAATTTTATCTTTAAAATGTAGAGATATGTGACTTAGAGAAATATACTTGACCTACGATAAGAAATTCAGATGTACTTCTAAACATAAACCAAACATTTAATTTTCACCTTCTGACGATCGGACCTACCGGAAAACTGTTTTAAATTGTTTTAACTATTTCTTATATATTATTGGTATAACTATTGCTTCAGAAGTATGGATGACTAATCAGAACATAATTATATGAGATATACACACACACACATATATATATATATATATAAATTGACAGATAAAAGTTGTATCATACTGGGATTTAATGTCAGTGGAAATTCCATGGTGCATTGTACATCAATCGGTATAATTTATTGTTAATAGTAATAATCCTTTTGAAATAATAAATGTCTGACAGGATCAATACTAGTAAGAAAAAATGACTCTTTCTACTTTCATAAAAATAATTGCCATTGCCAACTAAATATTCTTTAAATAAATAAAACGAATATATTTATTCATTCATTTAAAATTGTAACGATTCAATTCTTTTTAAACGATAAATATTCTCTGTCGTTTTACCATAAAAATAATTGTCAGCTAAATATTCTTCAAATCAATAAAACGAATGTCACTTTTTGAAAAGTATTTATTTAAAATTGTACTCTTTTAGTTGACGAGACAATTTGATTTTGGAACAATTCATTTTTAATTGGGTAAAGTCGGAATTTTTTTTTTACCTTACCGACATCAGATTAATCACCAACCAACATCAGACGATCTCATTTTTTTAAATGTGATAACGTACGTACGAACATGAAATGTCTTAGAATATTATTATTATTATTGTTGTTGCTGTTGTTGTTGTTGTTACATCCAGTATCGAAATGCCTAATTATGCCAAATTTGGTGCTATTCTAACCAATAACTTCTGAGTCTTTATAATCTTTCTTGCCAAATATTATGTCATATTCCCAACTTTTTTTGATTTGAAACATTGCAACTTATTGTCTTATTTTAATATCAATACTGCTGTTATTATCTATGTGCATACGACGTGAGATTCCCTTCAAACAGATTGTCACTAATACCTATTATAAACATTCAATATATATGCGACTAAGTTGACGAAAAATAAAAGTTGAGGGTATTTTTGAAAGAGGCAAAAATCAATTAAAAAAATGTTGAAGGTATTCAATAAACATCTAAGCATAATTAATAATAATCATTAGATAACCAATGACGAAAAGCGTATTATTATATAGATGTTTATGACTTTCGATAGTTTCTCGTATTTTGTAACTCATGCCAAGAAGGAAAAGAAAGAAGTTTGCTAATCAAGAAGGTTGTTGAGTTAGTTATGCACTACAAGCCAACACTTCCAATTCAAAGTCGTCCTCTTGTAGCACTTAAGATACACGTGAAAAGATCTACTCACAACAAGTGGCGTCTTTATTTCCTTTCCAATAAAAACACAATTGAACCAACTCTTCTGTATTCAGAAAGAAGATTATCAGTTTGTGTTATACAAGGAATGCAGTAAACGTCTACTTATTTCATTCTAATCTTTTCATTTTTGTTGAGATTTTTTATGTTTTTGACAAAGCAGTAGACCGGTAGAGTGGTATAGTACTGGAATTGCAGGTTTTAAAATTGAAGGAGTATTTTATTCTCAGACAGCTGACCCCATTTACCTATTAACAGGTTTATACCTTGTCAGACCATACTTTTTCTCAATACAAGATCGGTGAGGTGTTCAGCTCTTTATTTAATTGGCTTGCAACACACCAGACATGAAAATTAAAATGTCTATCGTGATATCCATGCATAATCAAGTGGTAGAGATTAGTGATATCCATAATCAAGTGGTAGAGATTAGTGATATCCATAATCAAGTGGTAGAGATTAGTGATATCCATAATCAAGTGGTAGAGATTAGTGATATCCATAATCAAGTGGTAGAGATTAGTGATATCCATAATCAAGTGGTAGAGATTAGTGATATCCATAATCAAGTGGTAGAGATTAGTGATATCCATAATCAAGTGGTAGAGATTAGTGATATCCATAATCAAGTGGTAGAGATTAGTGATATCCATAATCAAGTGGTAGAGATTAGTGATATCCATAATCAAGTGGTAGAGATTAGTGATATCCATGCATAATCAAGTGGTAGAGATTAGTTTGCTCTTCTACACACGTTGATGTATGACTGGTTAAAAAGGGTGTCACCTCTAATTCCAGTTTATTTTCACCTTTTTGTGTTTTACTTGTTAACCCCATTTTGTATCCAACAGGGCGAACATGGTTACTATTGAATTTAGTAGTCAGTGCTCACTTGTCTGACCAGCTCAACTAAATAAACTGAGACAGAAGCCAAGAAAGCTGGTTTATAAGAAGGCTGGAACGTTCCATTATGCTTAGATAGTCAAGGTAATTCTCTAGGATCTGATTGGTTGCTAGTCCATAAATGGATATAGAGCTCTCATACCGGTCTGTTAATTTGATTCTATAGTTACAATTGATATAAAAATGCAATACAAGTCTATCCAAATTAAAATTAAACAAGCAAAAACATAAGTCCACATAGAGAAAAAATAAAGTATTACCAATAATCTTCTATATTATTGCTGAAAAATAATAGTTCTTTTTAAATTTCAACAATGGTAAATAAATCTAGACTATATCAACAAATGCTAATAAATCTTTAAAAGAATTTGTGTAACCTTAATAAGCATATCCCAAAAGTGTACTCTTAGCAAACTAGCTTTTTCCTGATTCCAACAATTTGACCCAAGCTCAATGATTGAGTCAATGGGTCACATTTCTCTAATATATAGATACATATATTATTACTACTTACTTGTGTTTCAGGTATGTCTGAGCTAATAGACAGTTTATGCCTTATATGTGTGTGTGAATATATATATATATATATTAGTTATCCACAGACTTGTGTTTCGTCGTTTTTACGACTCATTAGCATTGCTAAACCTAGCGGGATTTGAAATCGGGACTCTAATAACTGGCGTCTGACACTATCATTGAGCCATGAACAGAACAAGTAGTGGGAGAGAAGTATCGCATTATAAATGTTGCAATTTATTTTTATTTTTTATTTGTGATACTGATAATTGAACATATTTGATATTTTTTACAGAAAAGCATTTACCTTAATGCTAAGTAAGAATCATTATTCCCTTTAGCAGTGTGATGCTTCCATATAAGAGTGTATATATTTATAAAATATAGTTAACCATGGACATGTGTTTCATTGTCTCTACAAGTCATCAGCGTGGTTAGACCTAACAAGATTCGAAACAAAACCCAATCATTATATATACCCTTTTGAATCCAATAGAGTTTAGATATTTAGCCAGGGTGTGTCAAGCCTTGGATCTTGCTGCAAAACTCTGTATGTATATATATATATATATATATATATATATATATATATATATATATATATATCATAGAGATAGAAAGATCGTGTTATGTCTAGAGACAACATTATTTACCAATTAAATCATGAGTAAGCATTATTTAACATTAATTATTTCATGTTGTGCTAGCTATATCATTTTTTCAAGTGTGAATGTGTGCTAGTCCAACATCTTTTATTCTTTGATGTGATACGTTATTTTTTGTCTGCACAATTTATATCTTATGGTATCTAAAATAATGGTTTGCTATCCTCACTTAAAGATATTAGGCTCTACTCTCAAACAGGATCAGTAAAATAATCCTCACTTTTTTATGGATATTGTGTCATAATTTATCGCATCTATAATTATGTTTACATTATTTGTCAGCAAATTTCTGTGTTGAGTTGTAGATGCATTCATTCCACTGCAAATAAATGTAGCGGAAAATGTGCATTGATGGAATGTTACATGCAGAATGCGAGCAAGTGATATGTAGGGTATCCCGTTGGAATCACGCCGGGTGCAAGCAAGTGTGCAATCAAAAAGCAAGAATGAAAAATGACTGCAACCTCTGATGTTGATCAGAGCATCAATGGATGTTTTTCTGTTTGACTCATATCAAAGCACTAAACTCTATTGCATTCAAAAGCGTCTATTATGATTGGTTGATAAGGCATGCATGTTAGGCATCGGAGAAATAATGATCATTCAAATTGGGAGTCTACTACAAAACTAGAAAATACTTTCAGCAAAAGATAATATCAATTCCGAAAAAATTGAAGAAGAAAATAACGTTTGATTGCATACTTTGATTTGGTGCAAGAGGCATAATAAGTTAGGGTACATAAATTGAAAAAAATCAAATGTTTACTTAGACTGCATGCATTTACTTCAAACTAATGTCTTTAGCCAAATCCAAAACTATCTTGTCTATGAAATGGGAAGTTAGTACTTTACAAGCCTTGGTTGCCCATCAGTCCATGAGAAGTAGACTAAAAGCATTTCTTTTATGCATGAAAAAAAAACTAAGCAACTTATTCATCTCGAACCAAGGTTGCTAATCAAACTCTAAATAAAAAAAAAACAAACGATAAAACAGAAGAAGATAAAACTAGCTCTTCTTTAACCATGGTTGGCAATTAGTCTAGAAGAAAAGCTATAAACACATAAATCAGATTAAATCATATCTTCTGAGAAGCCTGTCCTCTCTAATCCAATGTCAACACATACTTGTTATAAATCGTTCCCATAGGTGTTCAAATTTTATCCATTCCATTCATCATTTTCAGTCTTCTCATAATATTCTTCATCATTCAACTGACAATCTACTCATCTCATTAATCCTTATCTTCGAGTGCATTTTGGCCTTGATAAGTGGTGACATTCGTAAAAAATAAATCGGACTAAGAGAATTAAATTAGATCATCTCTTCTATGCATGAGGGAACTAAGTCGCTTACTTCTGTCTAACCAAACTAATTACTGACTAATCAGTCTAGGATAAAGAAACTCTAAATTAAACGAAAAAACAGAAGTAGATTAAACTAGTTCTTCTTTAACCTTAGTTGCCAATCAGTCTAGAAGAAGAAAACCTCTAAAAACAAGAAGTAAATGAAACCATATATTTAATGGTTGGACTAGACCACCCGTGACCCGTTGGGTCAGTTTGTTATATTAGCTATGGAATTCATGTATGAGCGTGACACTTGTGGCATAAAGAAAATAGTTTTTTTTACATAACAGAAGCATTTCTATGAAAGTATATTAAAATGAAAAAAGAATATAGATAGATTTCTATGAGTCGTTCTGTTTATTATAATTGTTTTTTTTTTGGATGTAATATGTGTAAAACATATGATTCAAGTATTTGCTGTTTAAAAAACAACAAAAGGAAACACTATTTAATGTAATAGAATTTGGTGAAATTAAATGAAATTGTTTAAAAATTTCCAGAATGAAAAATTTCATGCGTTCGTTAATCATAATAGAGAATAACGGAATTGGAATAACAGATTGAAGACGATGCTATTTACGCATGCGCAACCGGATGTTGAAAACCGGAAAGCTGAAAGCTGATTGCAAACATACAAGAACAATAGAGTTTTAGTATTATATAGATTGTTTAGAAGGCCCTCTGATATAATATTAGTTTGGATGTTAGTCTAGTAGAAGAATTTGAAAACTTGCAAACAGAGGTGAATGACTCTATAGTTATACTAGCTCAAACATCCCAGGATGAACTCATAATATCGAGATCTCCTTGAGTCCTTTAATAAGTACATTTGGCTTCAATAGTGTCAAAATAAAGCTTACATAACTCAGGTAATAGGCTGATAAGACTTTGTTGGTTTGATCACATTAGAAAATCGTTGGGTAGGTAGCTGTAGAACAGTTGAAGCAGCAGGGTCAGTTGGCATTGTTATGTGAACTCATCATGCAAGAGATTAAGGTGTTGAGCAACAATAACTTCTAAGTGACAGTCTTTTGGAGCTTGAAGTCTCAATCTTTACTACAGACAATACTAACTAAACATGTAATAAAAAATTACTTAATATTTCTACCTGGTCATGGCTGACTGAAATAGAACAAATGTGTCCCCATCCCATGGATTACGTATAAGGTTCTTTTTAAAATTCCATATAGATTCCCGAGTTTGAAAAGATGCGCCTGAAGAAGGCCAGAGGTTACATCGGCCGAAACATTTGTGAAATTAACAACCAAGATGAGAATAGTAGTTCAAATAACAGATATTATTCTTAGTTCTTAAAGACATCAAACATTATTTCTTGCAGTACAACATTCACCACGGAAATGGAAAGAAACAGCTTTAGACAGTAAGAAGATCGTTAATTCTTAATTGCTTTTGACTAGTTTTATTTATTTCAATTTTTGTTTACAATGCTTGAATTATAAAGTGTGTACTTATCTGGCTATGAGTCGACAGTAAAAATTAGCAGCTGAACCATTTTTGTCATCTCAGGTTGAACGAACTTCGAGTTATAACTTTAATTAACTCAGTTTCACTTTCAAAGGACTATTTACAAAATGTAATATTATTATCATGAATAATATCTGAAGTGATAAGTTTTACAAACAGAAAAGAATAATTGAATATTGAAAACTTAAATTCTTCACATAGTAAATACAAACAGAAAGAGAATGTTCAACAGAGTAGTCTTGGATTCAGCTTCTAATCTATTACTCATGGAGATTTGGTGTCTGTCTGAAACCGAAATTACACTATTCTGTTGTCATGATACCATCCTCCCAGGCATTACCTCCTCCTTTTTTGGGGGTGGGGGTGGGGTGAGTAAATGTAGTATCTGTTCTGTTGTCATAAACCCCCAGCATTACCTCCTCCTTTTTAGGGGGATAGTATAGTATCTGTTCTGTGTTCATGATACCGTCCTTCCCTTTGAATTTCAGACTATTGTACTATCTTTCAATTCTCAATTCAGGGGCATAGTGTAGTATCTGTTCTGTTATCATGACAACATCATCCCCGGCATTACCTCCTCCCTTTTGGGGAGCAGGTAGTGTATTATCTGTTCTGTTGTCATGATACAATACTCCCAGGCATTACCTCCCCCTTTTTTGGAGGAGGTAATGTAGTATCTGCTCGATGGTAATGATTACATCATCTCTGGAATTACCTCCTTCTTTTTATGGGGGTGGGGGTAGTATAGTATTTCTTCTGTGTTAATGATACCGTTCTCCCCGGCATTATCTCCTTTTGGGGTGAGGGGGTGTAGTATCTGTACTGTTGTAATAAGACATCCTCCCAGGCATTACCTCACCTTGAGGGGTTGTAGTAGCTGTTTGTTGTCACGAGAAGATCCTTCCAAGCATTATCTCCTCCTTTCGGAATCTCAGCACCCTCTATTTATATTCACCACCTGCGCACCATCTGGAAAACGTCCGTCTCTGAAAATCTGAAGGGGGACTTTTCTAGGGCCAAGGTGGAATATGTTTTTCTCTATGGCTCTACAGCTTGGACTTTGATGAAACATCAAGAAGCATCCTTTGAGAGAACATATGAGTTGCATTAAATATCAGCTGGAGGAAACATCCAACCAAAAAGCACCCATGTGTACACCTCCTGCCCATCTCAGTCTCGCTAAGAGAAAGAAGGCCTCGTCTTGCTGGTCATTCGTGGAGACATAAGCTAGAGCTTGTGAGTGACACTCTGCGACAAAAGATCAGTTGGAAATCTTAATCGCATTGACCAACTTGTCGAAAACCGTGAATGCCATCTGGAGGACATACTGACAGCAATGCTTGGAGAGAATGAATCAGGGGAATCCGAGAAGAATTCTCAACCTGAGCGATGCATTAATATATGTATAATTTGTTTATTATTACTTGTATAATACATGTTTATACGATAACCAGTGATACTTAAATGAAGGAGAGTAGAAAGTTGACCTTGGGTTTAGTTTTGGCAGCCTCGTAACTCTTGCTTTCCTTATTTTATTCTTTAGTCCTCACATTCCATGAGCGATGTTTCTGACAAAGGGGGATAAATTGCTGTTTTCTGGGTCGGAATCTGTTCCTCTAACACTTATAGTTGGCTAGTTTTTGACCTCGGAGCAGTATTTTTTAATTCCTTACATCAAGTGGCTTCATGCCTTGTCTGGAGCGATTTCCATAAAAAAAAAAAAAAAAAACTCATTTCAAACAGATTTTATTTACATTCAAACAAAATTTCACTGATTAGTTTGGTTTTCACTTGTTATTATTTTTTCGTTTTAAAAATGTTTGTATTTCATTGTTTAAACGCCTTTCATTTGTTTTTGTTTAGAAATAAGATTTTCTTAAAGTTTAAATGTCAAAGTAAATAAACATTTAATAGATAATTAAACAAAATATATTTAAAAAGTTACAGGTTTAAAGTTTGAAATTTTCTGTAGTTTCTGAAACAACATCCCATTAATATAAAGTCAGAGGACACCACTGATCTCATATCTTGACAAAGGTAATTGCTTCTTGAATTGTGTTTAATGCTATGCTAATTATTGTTGGAAAACAATAAGTAACTGGAGTAAATCTAGTTCAAACTAACGAGAGAAAACTTTTAAAGTAATACATACATGCATTGCTGTTAAAATCGATTTCAGACATTTCACTGCCAAATTCATGGGGAGATTACTCTTTGTAAGCTAATGATTATTTTTTTAATTACCAAAAGTTCAGAGAATTAACCAATTGTAATGATAGTTTTGGCATTCATTCAATTAATTATATATTCTATATTAAATGCAAGTTAATAGTCACATTTTCCAACAAAAGTTTGGGCCAGATTAACACACATTTACAGTAACGTTGTTTTGTTTATTTAATATGTTGTTACTATTAAAAGCGACTCTATATTAATAAAGAGACAAAACCTAAAACTAAGGTTGGATCCAGAGCTCTGCTGAAACCATCATTCTCAGCATGTTAACATTTTTCTGAAGCCTCATATAAACTGAATATAGCCTATTTCATATGAACAGGTTTCTAGTCATTATTTGTATCATACTGTGAAATATTTTCACCTCCTCCTTTTTGTACACATACGGATATATATATATATATATATATATATATATATATTGGAACGAGTGCTTATACCAAGAATCGTAACCCCCCCCAAAAAAAAATTGATATTTTAATCTAAAATGCTAATTTCCTATCCACGATATGAAAATATATGCGTTATTAGAACTATGTGCAATAATAAAAAGAAAACGATCATTGAATTATTATAAAACAATAAGAACGAATAGTGAATTAATGAAATTTGCTTTTACAAAGCGATATGCAAGTTAGTTAACTTTAGTATGTCGCTTGCATACACGCGATCAATGTATTAGAAAGCTATTTTCTTCTATTTTTAACCTAACAATTTGGCGTTTTAATATATACATTAATTTGGGGCATTTATTGCACTGACAGTGTGTCAGTGAAATAAATGCCCCAAATTAATGTATATATATATATATATATATATATATATATATTATAACTCAGAAGAATACAAGATTTATGACATAATCAGTATTATGTAATCATGTTCCAAAAATTCGACATCAACAAAAATGTATGTGTACATATGTTTAAGAATTTTTTAATAAAAGTCCTTTTCAGCACAAAACAACAAAAGAAAGACTCCCTATCATTTTGCTACAGGTCCAGTTAAACAATGGGATTGTTAAATGATTACAAACACATAAAACAAAATTACCCATGAACATTCGGAAACAATATTTTCTAATCTTATACTTTTTTTCATTTCTTTATAGTTGGTTATAAGATTTGAATTTCAGAGCCAAATATATATATTAAAAAAAAATTCAAAACGGTGGATTAGCTACTTAATGTTTGTGTAGAGCTCAGTTTTTAATAAGTTCTATGAAATATTATGTCAGTAAGTAATGTATAATTATTTCTGATAAAAAATTAGTAATCTAAACAGTAAGAAATTATCACTTTTAAAATACAAGAGGGTGTAGAAATTATGAAGAAAACATCCTTTCATGTTACAAGAGCATTCCAAATCATCCGATGATTTTCAAGAAAATGATAATCTCTGACTGTAAATGAGCATCTCTGACTTTAAAACTTGCCAGAATAAAATATGAGCTCTGTGGGACTGTAAGTCCTCATTATTGAGCTTAATTTATATCAGCAGTATCTTAGAGATTTAGATTGCTTCACTTTTTATATTTTTTAGAATTGAGGTGAGATATTTTCTTATCTCTTTTTAGATACAAGTGAAGTTAAATATGTAACTTTCCCTAACATAATTGTGTGTATATATATATATATATATATATATATGGTTGAACAGGAGTGCCAACTTCTGTTTATACCTTTTGTGATCCGATCTTTCTATTCGTCGAACGATAGATCTTGTACTATTAACCATGGAGTGTAAGAAATCTTCATATTTGACGCAAACGTTTTCGACCATCATTGGTCGTCTTCAGGCGGATGATTGATCAATGCAAAATAAAATTGGTGAATTTATTAAGAAGACGTTTCCATGTGATGAAAAACATTAAAAATATTCAACAGCATTTCAACACGCCTTCGCATCCCTCATAACGAGCATGGTTGATGTTGGGCTTTTTTAATTGAATGTTCAACCAGATATGTATAAAAGAAGGAATGTTGCCTAATTATACAATATATATATATATATATATATATATATATATATATATATATATATATATATATGAAAGACAAAGAGACACACACATTTTTTAAATGTTATATTTATTGAATTATACAGTTTAGCATGATGAAGACTCCACATTATTATCACAAAACTGAGGTCCTTCAGTTTTATTGTTATTGTGATATTTTTTTAAGTTTTAGGACATTCTTTGATTCATGAGAATTGGCTCCTTTGATATTATTTGTTTTACCTTTCATGACTTTTAGGGTTGACATAGGTAAACTTACATGGAATATGATACTCACAGAAGACATGAAAATGCCAAATATAATTAACATAAATTTAGTAGTATTTAAGTCTGGGAGACATTTAATTTTATTTATATAGATAGTAAATTCTTCATAACTGTCAAGAGAATCGTGATTTGAATCTTCCCTACAAATCAGAGTAATGTATTATTATTATTTTCAAAGGAATAATCCTTATTTTTCTTTCTACCAGCGTGTTAAACAACTAATTTATACAATTGCATGCAGGAAATCAGTGTCATAACAGTGATTAGAGCGGTAATCCAATATGGCTACAGAGAAGAAAGAATTCAATTGTTAACGATTGCCTTTTGTGTAATTTTTTTTAGATTCGTAATTTCCAATTTTATACTGGGATCTTGTATAAAGTTGCCATAGGCATTTATATTGAACAATTAGATTTGTCTTTTTTTAAATTTTTAGACCAAATAATAGTCCACGGCAGTAATACAAGAATCAAATATTTCATTCTGTACTGTAGCTGAAAGCCTGTTTGCCATTACAAAATATCACCAGTGTGGTTTTGTATTTAAAAATAATAACAAAACAAACATGAAATCATATCTTTTTTAAATGCAGAAAATATTTGAAAAATCTCATTTTAGGTTGAAATTTCAATATGATTTATTACATTTAAGTTTACAAAAGACATCATATTTCCTGTGCAATAACAGTATTGCCATTCAACTTTTTTTAAAGTCACAATAAATGACATAACAAACTCCATAGAATAAAAGAAAAAGTGAATAAAAACATGGAAATACGGCTCCATAGTCAAAAATTTAAATGAATAAATTAAAGAGATTAAATGAAATATATATTAAAAAATAAAATAAAATAAATTATCACTGGGGAAAAATATTCAAAAATATTCTAATTTGTTTCTATGACCAGCATAGATTACAACGTAAGATGAGACTCACTTGATAGAAATGAAAATGCTATCGCTTTGATATTCTGAAATATGAGATCGGAAAAAATGATAATAAAAATGTGTGTCTGGTTTGGTTTTGTTTGTTTTACACTACACCTGATCAATCCTATATATGTTGTTCAATTTTAAAACACTATGTCTATCAATACAAACTACTCATTGGAAATGAGTTGAGATTTTACTCCTGGCTGTACGATGACTTTTCACACTTTTCCTAACTATTATTTTTTAAATTAACTTATTAAAAAATTGTTTTACTAATGGGTTACCACTTATCAAGGCCAAAGTCTACTCAATGATGAGGGTTAATGAATTGAACGGATTGTCAGTTGAATGATGAAGAATATTATGAGAAGATTGAAAATGCTGAATGGAACGAACAAAGTTTGATTACTTATGGAGACGGTTTATGACAAGTATTTGTTGGCAGTGGATTTGAAGACAACTCTGTTGTAGCTTGCAGGGAAGCAATTCTGTGGTAATGTGTTCTGCCGATAAGAAGTTCATAGAAAGCAACTCTATTCATAGAAATTCCACCTGACGCTAATCACATGGAGGAAGAAAGGAACATTCTTTGCAGTTGTGGTAATAAGACGAGTGGTTGGTGTGAATTTCTTACAAGGATGAACCAGAGATTGGAGCTCAGTCGAGAAAGTTTGAGAAAGACAAGCAACGTCTCTTCTGAGAGAAAGGGATTGTAGAGAACAGAAGTAGATTGCAAAGTTTATTTGTACTCTGCCAAGTCAAGAAATTGTATTCTCAGCAGCAACTCTCCCGATGTGACAGCAGTACTCCATCTTGGGGCGTATCTGACTCTTATATAATCAGAGGATTGCATCAGGTGGCGGGTACTTTCTGGAGCAGTAGAATGATCCAACAATTTTACCAGCAACCTTAGCAACAGACTGGGACGAATCTTTCATTTTAGATCTGCAGTTGTATGGCTGCCTGCTAAATTAGAAAACTGACTGCTAAATTTCACCTCAATTTAGAGTTTGGTACATCTGTTTGCATATCATCTCTTTTCCATAACATACTGCCTACTGTAAACGATTATTTCAATGTGAATTGTTATTCAAGACATTGCTGGATAGCGAAAGTCATAACTTTGGAAATCATATTAGTGCATATAAGAACTAATATTACTTTTTCGCACTCAATTTTTCAATTCCATAGTCTGTGTACAACTGACACATCACATAACATACACACATGTTGAAAAAGTTTATTACAATTCATAAAAATAGATTTAACACAAGCAGACATTCCTCCGATAATTTCCTGCCTAAAGGCAATTTACAGAATATATGATGAATTGTAAAACTCATCTAGTTCTTATAATTCTATGAATAAGATACGAGTCACTTCAAGCAAGTTGGTTTCGAATTGATACAATTACATTTTGTCTTTACCATTTATTGTATTATCATTGTAAAAACCAGAGGTCATAGTAGGATAGGCCTGGCACATTAGTATCATCCACTTCTGCCTTTTTTCTTCATTTTTTCGTTCTAGAATTTCTCATTAAGGCATCCATTATTGCGAAGATTATCAATTATTCAGAGAAAGAACGCTCTTTAAAAATGTATTAAAAATCACTTAGAAATGAGTTAAAAAGAAAATAAAGTCTAACATTATTGAAAATGATATAACAAAAAAAGACTAGTTTTGTTATTATTATTGATAGTAGTAATATTACGATAATTTATTAAGAAGAATCATCGCCCTCCACCCCCCTTATCAAGTCATAATCTGCAACTCGGAATTTTATATGACGAAGTAAAAAATTAGAAAAGAACGGGGGAGAGTAAGAAAACTCAAAGAAGAAAATCATATGTTGGGCGACAATGGCCTCCTAAGTAGACCTAGTATAGAATTTAATACAATATGGGAAACATTAATTACAGATAGATAGATCAGAACACTATTTAAACAAATATTACTATATGTATATATATATAGTAATAAGTAGTAATGAGTACTAAGATTACATGTCCAAAATAAGAATAGGTTAAAGGCTCCTAAAATTCATACTAGAATTTTCCACAAGGACGCTTCGCACAGCGGAGATAAGGCTAAATTATAATCAGAGCTGCAATAAAGAGTTGAGTTCAAAATTCAATGGCGATTCCTGAGTTAGAAACAAAACACCTGAAGAAGACAGTAGGGCAAAACGGTTGAAAAGTTGTGATAATAACCACCAAGATGATGAAACAAATCTAAAAATTGTAAAATAATAAAATGAGAATAAAAAATCCCTCATCCCCAAAATATGGATAAATCTCTATATGTAAATGTAAATATGTGTGTGTTCCCTATAAAAAGAAATATTAGAGAATCTACATAAAAAGTAAAAGTATATTTATATGTGAATTTCTTTGGGGAAAACAATGGAAATGGTTCCGAATCTCTAAGTGCCTTTACCCCCAAGGGAGCTATGGGGGTAGAACCTCTCTGAAAAAATTCAAATACATCCTATTTTGATGAAAGTTAAATCATAAGTACTAAATTCTATGGGGAGAAAATTGATCTCGAATCTCTTTATGCCGAATTTCTATGTGCCCCTCTAAGAGACCTATGGGGGTAAAACCCCCATAAACTTCAAATATGTATAACCGATTTTAATGAATGTAAAGCATATGTATAAGACACTAATTCAGAGAGTTTTCCAAAATTTCAGTTTCTTCCGATTATATTAGGGGGTGAAACAGGGGAGGGGCAGTGAAAAAAAGAAACGAAACTAATATGATGTTATGAACATAGGAAAAAGGGACATAGTGTTCCTCAGTAAATCCCAAGCAACGTTGAGTCTTCCCATTAGCATGAGAATACAAGTAATTTTAATGTTTACTAATTTGAAACAGAGATGCCGATCTGACTGCTTGTGTGTGTGTGCTCACTAACTACTGGACCGAGGAACATGAAATCTGATAGAATGATTATATTTATTTTTTTGTCTTATAAATAAGTCACAAAAGAAGCATAACTTTTAGTCCCTGATTTGAATGAGATTTAAACTATAGCTTTATTCAACTAAATTATAATCTATATACTACTAAAACTCTATTGGTCTTGTATGTTTGCAATCAGCTTTCAGCTTTCAGGTTTTCAACATCCGGTTGCGCATGCGTAAATAGCATCGTCTTAAATCTGTTATTCCAATTCCGTTAATCTCTTATGATTAACGAACGCATGAAATTTTTCATTCTGGAAATTTTTATATCGCTTTTAATATAAACAATTTCATTTAATTTCATCAAATAGTTTTTTTGTTTTCTTGACGACTAAAAACATTCAACGGGAGCACTTCGTAAAGTCTGTCGCAGTTTCAAACCCTTTTAAAAAACAAAAACAAACAAACAAAACAACAACAATCATTATTAATATCAGCGATCGGTGAACGAAATCACCTCCCACTTTCCCTCTCCTAGATTTCACCACTCCTACTCCCTCTGTTTTCGTTACGTGCGCGAGAAAGCTGAATCGGTAAATGCACACATTTCTATTACATTAAATAGTGTTTCCTTTTGTTGTTTTTTAAACAGCAAATATTTGAATCATATGTTTTACACATATTACATCCAAAAAAAAAACAATTATAATAAACAGAACGACTCATAGAAATCTATCTATATTCTTTTTTCATTTTAATATACTTACATAGAAATGCTTCTGTTATGAAAAAAAAACCTATTTTCTTTATGCCACAAGTGTCACGTTCATACATGAATTCCATAGCTAATATAACAAACTGACCCAACGGGTCACGGGTGGTCTAGTCATATTCTAAAATCATGTGTAATAAGTGCTAAATAATAAGTTAAAATCTGCAGAATGAAAACATTTTTAATCCGATAGCTTAATTTATGTCAACTATATTCACACAGTTTTAATTATAGTATTTTGTTTTTGGATTGGTTTGAAGGGGTTTGGGGTTTTACCCTCTAAAAGGAACCAATCGTTTCTCATTATTATGAATACATTCTCGGATAGACATTCCTGCTGCACATAACAATAAGAATCAGTATATAAATAAGTATAAAAATAAGAAGAGAAGAAGGAAGAGGAGGAGGTATCTACTTGCCTCTTTAATATATTTGTGTGTATATAGGCATACATTATTTAGGTTTGGTTTGCTTTTTTCACATCTACCCTTTTTCTTCTGATTATGGATGCCTTAGTGACTCGATGTCTCGGGTGGTTCAGGCATGTAAAGAGAACTAACTCTTTCATCGACTCCATAATGTGTTTGGATATCCTGAGAATTAGAGAGTGCAGTAGATGGAGGAAGATGTAATTTGAGCACTTACGAAGTGATACAACTGTATGCAACTTGGCTAGTGTCACTTTTTTCATGCGACTGCATGGATAGTAGGCATTTAACATAGCGTAGTGTTTCCCACCACAGATCCTGGGACACTATAAGCACTCTAAATACACAAAATTGGATTAGAAGAAGATATGTAATCTTTAGGTCATTTAGTTTTGAACTAAACTATTTGCTGACATCTATTTCTTAAAAACACTTTCATTGAACAAGTGAAATTTTACTTATTGCTGGAGGGGAGTGTGGAATTTACATCAATATATATATATATATATATATATATATTTGTAGGTTTTTATAAGGAATGTATATTTTCAATTTTATACTCCTTACAGTATCCAAAAAATTTCCAATTACAATCTCACTGGAGTTGTATTACAAGATTCAGAGCATATATATTATATTGATTCATTCTACTGACCATGCAAAATCAATAAAAAGTCATCATTTTCATAAGTTCTTTAATTTTTTATGTTTTTTATTCTATACTTATTTCAACATCTCGGTGGATGTTTGGCATTCCAATTTACATCTTATATCTAAAAAACAATCTTTTCATCTATGATCTTTTTCATTCTTACACGTGTTTCTTAATAGATTGGGACAAATTTTACAGTTTAATAGCCCATCTGTCAATCTTCAGAGTATATTAGAAAGTGTATTGAAATTGTAGCAAGATCTTATAACGTCAAAAACTAGAAAAAAAAACGGAAGGAATAGGGGAGAATTAAAATTTATGTTCCGATAAAAGCATGGTAATTTGGAGTACATGGAAATAAAGAACTCACGTGATGGAAAAGGCATAAAAAATGTCCTCACCCCCTGTAAAACAACCTACAGGGTTCGACATCCGTCTCACCTACGGTTATTTTAAAACTAAAGCCACATGAAGTTGACCTCACCAACCAAGGCATATCAGTCAAAGCCCTAAATAGAAAATACCCAAATAAAGCTCTTAAAACAAGTTGGAAATTTAATAATAAATGCTAATAATTACTAATTATTAATCTGAAAGGTGAGAATACCTAATTAAATACCTTTTAATTAAAATAAAATTAATGCAACACTAAGGTTACAGTTAAAGCTAGTCCCTTAAATAAAAGGTCACCACCAAACGAAGATTCACTGATGTCATAATTATTATTCAAAAAAAAAATAACATAAAAAATAAAAATGCGAAAAGTTCAAAATTTAAATTAAAAATTATAAAAATAATATAGTTAATCGAATTAATCCGGTAATTAGTAGTATTTATCATGTTGAAAGAAAATTAATTTTTAAACATACGCCAAATGTAAATATATAAGGTCTCTCTATGTATTTGTTGTTTTTATAACCATGACATGGATAAATTTGTTATGAAAAGAAAACTACTTGCAGGAAACAAATACAAACAGCTTTTTTTGCTAAGAAAGAATTGATCAACAATCAAGCACCATCATCAGCAGCAAGACGACCTCAGAAATAAAATTTACACTTTTATGGAAATTTAGTAGATGTTTAACTACATGTAATGTAATAGTAAGAATAGAAGAAACAAGCTTAAAAATCCGTTTTCAAACAATCTGAAGAAATCTTTAAAGTCTGAAACATGTCATCAAGTGTAAAATGTAAATAATAAGTCATTAATAGATGACTGAATATTATTTCCACAAAAATGCTTTGATGATTATATATATATATATATATATATATATATATATATATATATATATATAATTATATATGTAGGTTTTCATAAGGAATGTATATTTTCAATTTTATATATATAAAAATATATATATATATGTAGGTTTTTATAAGGAATGTATATTTTCAATTTTATATATATGTATATGTAGGTGTTTATAAAGAATGTATATTTTCAATTTTATATATATATATATAAATATACATGTATATATATGTAGGTTTTTATAAGGAATGTATATTTTCAATTTTATATATATATATATACTAGTTTAGTTGTTCAAGAATAAATGTAGACTATTGTGTATTCATGCTCTACCCTATACTGTCATTTATTCTAATTTTCTAATTTTTAAAATAAAGTAAAACATTATTTTTCATGTTTATGAATATCCGGGGCACAATATTCTTAAAAATATGTGTGTGTGTATATATATATATATATATATATATATATATATATATATATATATATCAGTAGAAGTGTAAATATATTTTTTAAAGATTATTTGTGTAAATGTATTTTCTGAGAAAACCATAACAATGTGGTTTTTTTTAAATAAACTTTATTTTAATCTGAATATAATTATTAAATTTTCCCTGTCACACACCAAAGTGCACTTGCCATCGGACAATATGAAAAGGAAAAATAAAAAACATTTTGCTTTAACAAGGAAAATTTTAATTTTTGAAAGCTTATATTAAATAAATTTTATTTATTAAAAAAAAACATTGCTATGGTTTTCTAATAACAAATAATCGTAAAAATCACTAGTCAACACAATCTATAACATTCGCCGTTATAGTATCTCTACTGCAAATCACAAACAAATGTGTTCAGTTTTTTGGAGTTCATATATATATATATCGAAAGTATTCAGTACTTATTTCAATACTACTCGATACATGAGTAGAACTTTATAATATATATATATATATTTACAACAGTGGCTGACGATAATCAATGAGACTCGAACATTTGTTGATTTTAAACCGATGGTACCATGTTGTTTCCTGAATTTTCTGTAATTATATATATATATATATATATATTTTTTGATTTTATTCCATTAATTGCGACAAAACAGGTTTTGTTTCATTGGTGCGAGCAGCTACCAACTCATCGGGCGAAAGGAATTCAAATGGCATAAAATTTTAAAGCTCACTCTAACGGGAGATTGAAAATTGAAAATACATTGGAGGGGGAGGGGGATAGAGTTAGGGCTTTGTCTATAACGGCGACATGGGACATGAGAGGGGAGGGGGGGACTCCAACAAGTCGTGTTTCAAATTATTACGTGGGAGGTTTTGCACGTGTCAGTGTTGTGTCAATCTCAATCTCGGCCGGGGTGGGAGGAGGGGGATGGGGCGACGGCCGGAGTGAGTTAAATTTAAAATGAGAATTATGGTTATAACCGTCATTCTCATTTTATTTTAATTCTAATAAGTAATTATCATGTGGATAAAAATGTTTGATAATTTTAATTTAGGGTATTAATTGCTACTTTTGCATTTTATTTATTTTATTTTAATGTAGATTATGCTTAAATGAAAAACTGGAAATTATCCGCTTTAAGGACAAAAACAAACTCTTAAATAGAAAACAAGAGACATCTATCAACTGTAAACATAGTAGACTCTACCTCCTTAGCAACCCACATACCCCACCTTAACTCCACACCAACCCTACTTAACTTTAACATAAAATTAACAGTTTTTTGTTTTTGTTTTTTACAAAAATGAATGATAACATTAAACCCCCACTATACACTACCCCAAAACACACTATAACCCCCTACTCACCCACCCAAATTTACAACCCAATCCCACCCCAACAAGTCATGATGAATCTATAAATATATAACCACCCCTCCGAACTACCAATAATATCAAATCTCTACCTATAATGCACAGCCTCAATAACCTCTCAGCCATACTACCAATTCTAACATAAACCCATAACTAGGACAGCTATCAACACTGATATCACTTAGACTAATCTCAATTACTTAACCCCTCGATCACTACCTTGAACACTTAATTATTAACTGGTACTTAGTCCTTGTCATTGGTAGTGGAATTTAAAAAGCCTACCATCACTTGTCGACTTATTTCGCCCAATGACTTCACAAGTAGCAAGATGGTAATTGATGGCGGTATTTATCAGTATTACTATTATTATTATTATTATTATTATTATTATTATTATTATTATTATTACTATTTTTTTTTTTTTTTTTTTATTATTATTATTATTATTATTATTATTATTATTGTGATTATCATTAATATTCTTACAAACTTGTTATTTCTATTTCTATTTTTATTCTAATTTTATTTATATTTATCTTTATTTATTTTTTATTTCATTTTTATTAAGGCTTTTACATAGGCGGTTATCACTGCGACTACCGTAGGCATGATTGGCAGGCGTTACCATTGGCATAATCGGTTTTGTTATTGATAAGACTGGTAACACCAGAAAACCTCTCTTATAAAATGATTCCACTAGTATTGATCTCGGTATAATATAATCACAATTTAAAAAAAAATAAATAAATAAATAAATAAATAAAAAAAAAAAAAAAAATAAATAAATAAAATAAAAATATAAAAAAAGTAGAGGGAATAAATAAAAAAATATAATCACAACAAAATTCACTACAAATAGTAAACAAAACATTAAAATAAAATAAATAAAATGCAAAAGTAGCAATTAATACCCTAAATTAAAATTATCAAACATTTTTATCCACATGATAATTACTTATTAGAATTAAAATAAAATGAGAATGACGGTTATAACCATAATTCTCATTTTAAATTTAACTCACTCCGGCCGTCGCCCCATCCCCCTCCTCCCACCCCGGCCGAGATTGAGATTGACACAACACTGACACGTGCAAAACCTCCCACGTAATAATTTGAAACACGACTTGTTGGAGTCCCCCCCTCCCCTCTCATGTCCCATGTCGCCGTTATAGACAAAGCCCTAACTCTATCCCCCTCCCCCTCCAATGTATTTTCAATTTTCAATCTCCCGTTAGAGTGAGCTTTAAAATTTTATGCCATTTGAATTCCTTTCGCCCGATGAGTTGGTAGCTGCTCGCACCAATGAAACAAAACCTGTTTTGTCGCAATTAATGGAATAAAATCAAAAAATATATATTTTGCTCTGAATTTTCATTGAGCACCCTCATAAACCCGGTTTCAACTTCCTTCGGATTCATACCCCCTGGATATTTGTAACAAGTTAATTATATATATATATATATATATATATATATATATATAGTATAAATGTTTATTTAAACAAACATTAATGGTTACATATGTGCATACATGTTTCGGTTGTACTCTTCACAGAAAGTCAACCTCTTCAGACCAAAGAAGACAAGGAAGTGAGATGAATTTGGAAAACTTTCCCATTAAGTAAATCTTTTTGGAGATGTGATATGTTTATAAAAAAAATAGAAACTAATTGAGTCAACGAGTAAAGAATGTAATCCGATACTGAGCTTGACCGGTGAAAATTATAAACATATCACAGCCGTAAAAAAGATTTACTTAATGGGAAGATTTTCCAAATCGATCTCACTTTCTTGCCTTCTTTGTGAAGAGTACAACCGAAACATGTATGAACATATGTAACCAATAATGTTTGTATAAATAAAAATTATACTAAAGAACAGCTCTACTTGTTATTGAGCACTTTTTATAAACACTGGAGTTTCAACGGATTTACATATACAGAAACTAATATACGTGTACTATATATATATATATATATATATATATATATATATATATATATATATTAGGTTTGACCAAATATACGAAAGTTTATGAATATTATTACCAAGAAAAATAAAATATTCTAATCATAATATCTTATTTAATGGCTCATATAACCTAACTCAGTCAATATACACTTACCATGTTGTGCTTTGTGTAAGTTATTATGGAGTGAAACAGTCTAAGTCATTACATATGTCAAAATTGGAATATTTCATTTTTATTAATAAATATATACATATATGTTTATGTATGAACAATAGTTTGGAAATATTCTCAGCAAAATATATTACAAAATTGTCAGACATAAATAGAAATCTGTCTGATATACCGATATTTGATTCGAACTAGACAATTTTTTCTATCGCCCTTCCACTATGTTGTTGGTAGGAATATATTTCATTTCGTGCTAATTTTGAAAATACTAATTTGGGTAAGAAAACATTTAGAGTGGATACATGTTTCTTGCTTTTATCATAATGAAAGCGACGTAATGAAGATTCTTTCCCGAAGAGTATCTTCCCTTTAAAGCATTTAAAATTATTAGCAATTCCTCGTGTATTAAAATATATAGATTAAGCTTCGAAAATCCTATTTGATGAATAAATAAATGATATTTTGATTAAAACAATGCATACTTTAAAAGGTGTGAGACTAAAATAAAAAACAGTCTTCCTATACAGCTACTATATCACTCACTATCCAGCTTTATCATATATGTTCCCTTTGACAAGAGGTTCGACGTATATATATATATATATATATATATATATATGTGTGTGTGTGTGTTTGTGTGTGTATATATATGTTTGCGTGTGTTTCCTGTAATAACTGGATATATATATATATATATATATATATATATAATACTTAAATTTGATGTTTTTCTAGCTAGACTTCTATTTGTGATGTTATGAGGGCGCTAGAGAATACATTTATTGACTAATCTAAAGAATAATAGAAAATAAAATATTCCAAATCATTTTACAAAACGATCGTATGCCAATTATTTGTTGTGTTTGAATTCTTGGAACAATGTTCTGATTTTATTCATCTCAATATATATATATGTGTATATATATATATATATGTATGTATAAATCTGTATATATATATATGTATATATGTATATATATATATGTATATACATATATCTGTATATATATATGTATATATGTATATATATATATCTGTATATATATGTATATACATATATCTGTATATATATATGTATAAATCTGTACATATGTATATATATCTATAAGTATATATATGAGTATATATATCTATAAGTATATATATGTATACATATATATATATATCTATAAGTATATATATATATATGTATACATATATATATATGTATACATATATATATATCTATAAATATATATATATATATCTATAAATATATATATATCTATAATTATATATATATCTATAATTATATATATATATGTATATATATATCTATAATTATATATATATGTATATATATATATATATAAGTGTGTATATATATGTACATATATGTATATATATAAGTGTATATATATATAAGTGTATATATATAAGTATATATATATATAAGTATATATATGTATATATATATAAGTATATATATAAGTATATATATATATAAGTATATATATATATATATATAAGTATATATATAAGTATATATATATATAAGTATATATATATATAAGTATATATATGTAAGTATATATATATATATATAAGTATATATATGTAAGTATATATATATATATAAGTATATATATATATATAAGTATATATATAAGTACATATATATATATATAAGTATATATATATATATAAGTAGATATAAGTATTTATATATATATATAGTAGTGTATATATATATATATTAGTGTATATATATATATATATATATATATATATTAGAAACTGTTCGAGTTGATGAACTAAAATAATCGTGCAATGCTCGGGGGTGTCGCACCTATATATATAAATATATATATATATAAGTGTATACATATATATTTAGATATATACATATTTCATACTTATGAATTGTATTAATACTGCCGTTATCATAAGATCTATAATTAACAGTATATATCAAAAAGAGCTTACATTTATTAATAGAATAAATTTCAATAGAGTATGTGTCATGATATTTATTTTGTGGGAATTGGTTCGATTATTTTAAATTCTATTGACTATGTTTTTATTATATTTAATTTCATCATATATATATATATATGGTAATTTTACAATTTTGCAACTGTTTATGCAATTTGTGGAAAGCTCAGTAGTTGTAGTATTAATATACAGCCATATTATATTCAGCATGAAACAAGCAAGCCAGATTCTCAGCGTATTAATTTGACACTTTTAAAACAATGTAAAAACTTCTTCAGCTTTATCTTCATTAAAGAAAGGTCAACAGATAAAACTTGCATGAATTCACCAAGACTTTATGTAAAAACAAAACGGAGAAAACAGATCTCATTTTAAATGGATCGAATCGTGTTATATGCTGTGAGGTGTTTCAGTTTTGTACCACAAAAGACAAAGAAGTCTTAAAGAAAATAGAAAAGAAACAACATGAACTGAAGTCATTTTAGTATTATTGTTTTCCTTTTTTAGAATATGTTCAGAGGTTACTGTCATGGAATACGACTTATTAGGTTTCTCTATCTTCGTTTCTAAGTGCGCTTTTCTTTTTATTAGTGAATGAAACACACCTTTTAACAATTCGTTTCACTTGACATGGGGTCTGGTTCCTCTAGAAAGTTTTTTTTTATTAAAATTTTTTTTTGAAGGATACAAAATGCATTAGGTCATGATTTTATTATTTTTCTTAAAGACAAGGTTACTTTTAACCTAAGGTAATATTAAACTTCAGAACACAGTAGATGATTTGTTCATTGAAGTAAAAGTTTTTACTGCAAAGTCAGGTGATAAGAGTAAGTCTAAAATGTACAGCTTTGCTGTCAGCTGCTGATATGACAAGAACAAATAACTAAAGTGCATACTATTTTGGCGTGAAAAAGAAATATTGGAGAGTCAACCTCTTCAGACCAAAAACGAGGAATTGAAATGATATTGGAAATCTTTCTTCTGCAGTATATTTTTTCTAGGATGGGATTTGTATATAATTCAACGGTCAAGCTTAGTATCAAATTACGTTTTTTTCCCGTTGCCATTTTCAATTTATTTCTTTTTATTTTCTTATTTTTTCATTCTTTTGTTTTTTTAATTAATTTTTGCCTGACTCGCGTTCATGACCCGATTTATTTTGTATCTCTTGTCTTCCACTTTCATCTTAAAAGTTTAGATAAATGTTATTAAAAACGAGGTTGTTTTGTACAGTGTTGTATATTCCTATAGTTTATTAAAGTGAAGTGTAATTATAATTGAGGGGGGGATTACATGTGGGTCAACTAAAGCACCATATGTAAAGTAGACAGTTGATTGGTTAACTTAACTATCTCAACTTGAAATTTGAAGATTGAAATTAAATCTCGTAACTGCCAGAATTTTAGTAATGACGCGCGTCAAGTTGTTGGATAATGGCCCTACGGGAATGGACGTATCTGTTGAAAATCGTTAGTTTGACTTGCGCGAATTAACGAGGGATGGACCGGCAGTTGAGTGCAGAATAGGGCCTGTTCTCACAGGCGGAAATCACAGACGTGACAAGGTCGCCGTGTGACGACACCCCGGATCAAGGGTCGGTGTGCACCTGTGAGAGGCTCTGTGACGACACAGGCCTTGCGTGGGAAACAGAGGGAGCCGTAACGTCACTCGTTCTTCGTGAGAAGCGAGTTTTAGCCAGTCTGGGTTTTGGAGGCAAACCGATGAGACGTGATTGTTACCATGTAAACTACAACAGATAAGGGAAATATTTCCCTAAGAAAATACAGGCGAGAGATCTCCTTTTCCTCCTCTCTATGAATGGTTAAGAAAATAATTGTTAACTAACTACGATAAAGTAGAGATTGCTCTCTCTATCTCTCTCGACGTAGTGAGTGACTCCCAGCTGATTAAATAACTAACGCTTGTAATAAAAAGAATTGAAAATAAAAAGATTGTTGTTTGGTGAGTCCGTCGAGAAGCTTTTGTTGCAGACAATGGACGGTGTGGTTCACGGCAGGAAGGAAAGAAGAAAGAATTCATCTACTAGACTACACGACCCTCTACACGGCGAGGGAGAAAACTTAAGGTATGCAAACAATATATGAACTATGTGATTTATGATGTTTTAGAAATGACGAGTATTAAATGTGAACTGCCACGGTCCTTTCAGGGACGAGTACACGAAACGAGTAAAGTAGGGATATGCAACAAAGTGAAGTCTTGAGAAATAGAGTATGCCGATACTCTTCGTCCCTTATATAAAGACGTATATAGTAATTCTTTGGAAATAAATTAGAGATCCATTTAGGTTAGTAATTATATATAGTATGAAGTTAAAATTGTTGCCGCCTCCTTCTTCAGGAATATACCCGTTTCACTAAAAAGATCAACAGAACATCTTCACTCATGCTTCTTGAGATTAACAATAGAAAAAAGACACTCATCCAAGAAATACATTGAAGATGATTTGTAACAATCGCCAAAGTCAAAAAATATATCAGTCCTGAAGAATAAAGATTGCATACATATTTACCTCCTTGAAACGGACTATTCAATATAGAAATCATATCGAAATAAAACATTGATTTATATCTGACTAAGGCAATGGAAATGTTATACAAGTTATTCTTAAATTGCATGAAAATCCAAACAGTTGCATCAAAAATTCGTTCAAAGCTATTTGAGAAAACAGAGGTAGGACATCATCTTCTTTCGGCTAAGATAACACATATCATAAATAAAACGTTATGACATCATTTGATATTTTTTTCATTGATTACTTCAAACTAAAACTTTTTCTGTAAATTCAATTTTTTCATTTATTCTTTTAATGAAACACAACAAAGTGTTATTCTCAACATGTCAATTATCAGTCTTGGCCACTGCTCGGTTTTATTGTTAACCTTTCATTTTTAGTTAGATTTGGAAATTTCCCATTTTGATTGCTATATATTCTGTGAAATTGTAGCCAATACTTTGTATATATATATATATACACTTTATATATATATATATATATATATATATATATATATATATATATATATATATATATATATATATGTGTTTGTTTTAGTTACATGTTCATTAATATTCCATTGAATGGTACCCGGGTTTCATGAAGAAAAATTGTACAGTATGTAAATAATATATACCGCTCTTGTAATACAATTGAGCACACTGATTTATTTTTTCTACTGACACGAGGTATCCACTATATATATTATATCCACTAGATATACTGGGTCGGGCAGCTAAATTGGTACTTTTTTATTTTTACAAAATTCATAATTTAAAGGATTAAATATGGAAAGATATCATTTTAACATTTATTTATTTAATTATTACAGTCTAGTATTGAACGAAATTATTCAATATGAGCACCCTTTGCATCAATTATTTTGGAGATTTTTTGACGAAACCGTGAACAGCTCCTTTTTATTTTATTGAGATCGAGATTGCGAAATGCTCTTCAATGAGTTTGTATTTGGGTGTGGATTGACATTAGTCGACGACGCCGAATAGATAAAAGTCGCAAACATTTAGATCTTTAGAGCTGCTGGGCCAAATATCCTTCGGAACAAACAAGGGAAGATTCTCCTTCATGAAATCTTGGACTTTCTTTGATCCATGCGCTGGTGCCGAGTCTTGGATTAGTATGACTTTCGTAGGGTCGTAGTTTATACGGATCCAAGGCAATAAAACATTATTAGGAATGTTCAAATACTCTGCTGTGTTGATTTTAAGACCCGCTTCGATGAAATGAGGAGGCATCACCTTTCCATCACTTGCCACGGCTGCAAAAACCATCACAGAAGCAGGAGTTTTTCTCTGCATCGCAGGAAGAACTTCCGAAGGGTCATAGGCAATAACTCGAGTGTTCTGGCGATTTGGAACCTCATCCACGATGAACTTTTTCTCATCAACAAAAATGCGCACATGTCCTCCTTTGTGTTTCAGATGGTTGGTAAGCTTGGGGCATCTTTCATCACTGATAGCTTTTGAACGGGCAGTGAGGAGATTACGGCGTCTCCTAACGTAGGACTTCATCCCAAGTTCTTCGTTGATTGCTCTGCTGATAGTTCTGCGACTCTCATTGCGCTTATTTGCCAGTTTCGACATCGACTGACTTGGGTCTTCCTTTATCGACCTTTTTAGTACCACCAGGAAAGTTTCTGTGCGCTTTCGATCACTACGAGTACTGTGCCGACTTCTCTCAACCTTACACTCGGCATCGAAATTAGCCACAACCCGATAGACAGTCGTTTTTGCATAGCTAGTGCTCTTGACAATGTCCGAAGGAGAACTCCCGGCACGTTTTATTTCGCATGTAGTTATTCTTCGTGCTAATTCCGCCATATTAAAACAAATTTGAGTAAATATAATTATGCTATCTTGCAATAAAGTGTTTAAGGATCCTTAGTAAAAAAACCGTAATCATATGATCAATAATAAAAAAGATATTCGCATTTTAAATTAGTTCCAATTTATCTGGCCGACCATGTATATAGTTTTTTTATAGATAAAATAGTTATCTATGTGTTTCGCCGTTACTGCAGCTCATCAGCATGATTGACTATGACAGGATTCAAACCCTCGCTCACAGGGACTGTAGTCGAGTCCATTACGTAGCACACCACAAGGGTCTGTCTGAAATTACGTGATAATTTATCGCTTATAAATTTATGACGTTATTTTGTTGTTATTGTTAGCGATAAATGCCTATACTACAGCAGATAGTACCAGTAGGTGTAGTACAGCCATTTATTGCTAATGATAACAAAAATCACGTCATTTTATATATATATATAATAATATTTATAAATAGATATTAATTATTTATTACCTACAGACATCGATGTTTCATGCTTACACACTCTTCAGTGCATATATATATATATATATATATATATATATATATATATATATATATATATATATATATATATATGCATATTCAAGTGTTAGTGGCATCTTCTGATTCGAACAAGTTTGATTTAACAAAATAGACAAAGTTTAAATTCTTTTGATATGCCTTTGAATATCATTAGGGTTAACATTGTTAACACAAAAATACAAATTGTCTACACAATTACAATTCGGCCAATAAATTAATGAACAATTTTATTTGTTGGAGCTCAAACATTTGAACTTTGACAGATTTTACCTGTTTCAACATTTTTCACGATGACGACCACGACCACCACCACCACTATCACCACCTCCACCACAACAACAACATCTGCTTGACATGCTGGTGTGTTTTGAACGACCTTTTACATGAATACACTGACGTTGGTCATTGCCAGAATTTAAACTATTCAGTGTGTAAATAATTGTTTGCTTTATCATTAATTTTAACACAAATAACAATAAATGTGTAAGAATAAATGAACAATAATATCAAAGGATCAATACATAAACGTTGTCTCGCGTGTTTAACACACTTGTTTGAACATATGCATTTATAATTTTTTTCCTAAAAGTTGAAATTATTGATTCAAATAAATCAATCTAGTAATTTGCATTTTAGCACCAATAAGTTTGACGAATAATATCTTCCATGGCTAACTTACTTCTTTTGAACAGTCACAAACTGAAATCAATTTCCAAATGTAATTCGAATAATCTCATCAAGATAGGTAACTCAATTTGCTTCAGAACTATAAGCGAGACTTTCAAAAATAGATGTCTGCTCAGTCAACATAAGTCAGCTTTGATGTGAACCAATTGGAATTGGCCCATTTCTCGAGTTTCGTTTTAGAAAACCTGAAATCTGCAAATAGAAAATTCAGGAAACAAACTTCATCAAAATCAATTGATATTAGATTCCAGTTATTGCAGACATTTTTAGAATTTGTATTTCTTTTCTATTCCATGCAGATTTATTCTGATCATTATACTTAAGAGAGATATGTCTGACACCTGAAGAAAAAAGGAAACCTATCAAGCAAACATGTTACGCTCACCTATAAAATAGCCAGCGGACAAAATTGAAGAATAAAAGAAATTAATCCATTATTAAAATCTGGAATTCAAATTGTTGTTGTTATTCTTTTAAAACGTGATAGTGAACAAACGTTCATAGAAAATTAATCAAATTAAATTATTTGTTTAAAATATAGAAATGGTTTTGATTATTTAGATAGTTTAAATATTGTAACATGAATATTTAAATCTTAATTCTAAATGTTAATATTTTTTTTATTTGTTGGTTTGACCACGTTAAGGGAATTGGTGACAGTGCTTGGGTTGATAGATGGAGAAAAGTTAAGGGGAAGGCCAAGGCAAACATGATGAGAGGAAGTGATAAGGATGAATGTAAAAGAAAGAGGGATCAATAAACACTTGACCAAAGATAGGTTAGTTTGGAAGTCAATTTCTAAAAGCTGTCCAACACGTGCCAGTATATATAACAGATGGTAAACCGATGATGATAATGACGATGATGATGATGATGATGATGATGATGGGTAAAATAATACATAATCTATCAATTAGTAAATGTTATCATTACTCAGTAGTAGTTGTATTATTTTGATCCTCTATGACACCCTAAACATATCAAGGTTTTTTCCTGCCAAATTTGATGAAATTTTGAAGAATAGTTTTGTAGCCTATACCTGTTTATTGTGCATAGTAGGCGCAGTATTACCATTTGACACAGCTCAACCTCTCTGGAATATTTTATGTCGAATTAAATGCAATTCTGTCGAGTAGTTTCGTATCCTATAACTGACCAGCAGCCATACACTAAAAATGTTCAATTTTACAACAGACAAATCTGCCAAATTTAATAACAAAACTGTGTTGACAATTTTCCCCAATCAGCGATTATATTTCATGGTAACATAAGACAGAAATCAAGAACTTGTACTTGTTCGTCTTATTCAATAGAATTCGTCTTATATCTTTGTACTGACAGATTCAATGACAACTGAATAAAATAAATAGGAATTTTATCTCCTGATAAGTCTTTTATTCTGCCATTTAAGCACTCATTATTATTGGTTTTCTCGTCCTCTCAAAGAAAAATCTATTCCTTGACTGTAATAAGATTTTTTTCTATTTGATTACAACTTCGTAGAAAGAGTTGTAAGACATACACAGACAATATATTCATCACCATCTTGTAAGAAATAATAGCTAATGAAGCTATGTAATTGATTGTGACATTTTATTTATGTGTAAAAACTGTTCATAGTATTATCTCTGAAGGCTCTAAATGAAGTACAAAAGATGACCATTCTTTGATAGGACATTTTTAAAGAAAGACGATCTTCTCTTTGAGATATCCATTCATAGAGTGAGATCTGATTTTTACTTATGTAAGGCGAAATGAAAGAATGCAAAAATATATTGAAAATGAATGCATGTTTGAAAGTTTGTTTTGCTCACTCATTAGAAGAACTGATCTAAACACACTCAACATGTATCTTTTGCTTACAAAAGTCTCTATACATAAAATCAATATTTGATTTGTTTATGTGTTTTAGATATCAATATGTTAACAATTACAACATTCATATAAGTTTCAATAAGGTGTCAATTTTTCACAGAATCTGTTATGGTGTGATCGTAGTCTCCTCTATACATAGTGTCTGGAAGAGTCCATTTAGTCACGAATAGGGTAGATCATCATCATATTTAATAAAGACATTATTTTAATTTTCCTTCGATTGTATCTAGGGTCACTAGAGGCAATTATCGGCTAGGATCATAAAATAACGGAAATATATGAAGCCGTAAAGAAAGGTTAAGTTGTATATCTTGTGGCAAAATGCTCAATAAAATAGTTAGAGCATGTGTTTTCAAACACAGCGTTGCCCTGGATAAAGAACTGTCAATCAGCAACTGCACCTTTTCAGAATATTAGTCTGAAATGAAGCAAGGGTTGCTCAATCACAACCGCACCTCTTTTGAAAAAGAGTAGGTAGTGAAGCAACGGTTGCTTACCTGCAACCGCACTTTTCCCAAGATGAGTCTTTAGTGAATCAAGGGTTGCTCAGTCCCATAGCCGCATCTCTTCTGAATTTGAGTCCGTATTGAAGGATGGGTTACTCATTTCTTAACCGCACCTCTTCTGAACATGAGTCTGTAGTGAGGCGAGTGTTGCTCAATCTACAGCCGCACTTCTTTTGAATATAGGTCTGTAGTGAAGCAAGGGTTGCTCAATCGGCAGCCTTACCTCTTCTGAACATGAGTCTGTAGTGAAGCAAGGATTGCTTATATATATATATATATATATATATATATATATATATATATATATATATATATATATATATAAAATATAGTAACACGAAATTACATAATTATCGATACAAATGAAAGATTGTCTAAAACTTATAATGTCGTATACAACAGTGATGAATTCATATACTGCCGAGCGGTATCTACTACAATATTAAATAAACGTTAAATATCTCTGACATTAGAAATAAATACTTAGAATAACTCGCTCGTTCAATACCGAATGGCTCTTAACTATACTTTTGCTTGGTGCATTTTATTTTGCAGTCATAAATGTGTCGAGTTTACTATATATATCGAAATACAAAATAATGCATTTTATATTTGTGTTGGAGGATCTCCTAGTAAATATTTCAGTGAAATTTTTATTATCAAAATTATTAAAAAAAAATTTATGCTGATGATTACACGTTCATGCATGAAGGGGAAATATAATTTTCCCGGTAATTCTTATGATTAAAATATCTTAAAATATTTTTTTGCCATTATATTATTTTTTTGATGAAAATATTGATTAAACAATGCTTTATTCAATGATAATATCCTTAATTTGAGAAATTAATTTTTCTTCGATTCATATTGATTTTATTAACACGGAATTTAAGGGATTTTTTCGTAATATGTAAGAAATATTTTTTTAAATATTTTTTAATTGTGAACATCTACAGTGCTTTATTTTCATTCATTTTTTTTTAATTCATGCGTCTTTTATTAGTATTATAAATGTAACTTTAGTAAAGGTGTATTTTGCTTTTACAAAAAAGTACATTTTTACTAAGATTAAAAATAAAATAATGGATTAATAATATTCCGTGATCGTTAATTAATAAATACTGAAAGCTTCATTAAAATTGGTTGACTTCCTGAATTTTGGTGAATTTTTACGTAAAGTGAAGGAGTCAAAATGTTTTTACATTTTGGAGATCGGCCATTCATTTTACACGTACCTACGTTTCAACATTTTGGACAGGAATGAGTTCATAGACGAGTTTGTGTTTGAACTTTAGCAGTCATATACAATTCAGCATATCAATTTGGGCAAGTATTTTATATTTGCCTTCTTGTTCTTGCAAAACCTCACTCCTATTCTTATGAAAATCACTATGATGTTTCATTTGAAAACACGTATTTATTCTAAAATTCACAGGGTCTGGCAAAATGATTTGACATATTTGTAAGTTTTAATAAAAGCAAATTAGAATAAATAATGAAAATAGTATTTTTATTTTACGAAATGTGAATATAATGTCATTTTTTTATTTCGGTTTAATAGTAAAAAAAGTATTTTTATTTTCCGACTGTACAGATGTCATTTCGTTTTATTTAGTTTCAGGTTACCCATATGAATAGGACAGGCCAGCTTTCATTGTACTATCATGTGTATATTTGGTAAAGAAATATACTTTATTTATTATTCAAACAGCATAAAAAGATGGCATTACATGCACATTTGGAAAATAAAAATACTTTTTTATTATTTATTCTAATGTGTTTTATTAAACCCTACAAATGTGTCAGATTATTTTGTTCCAGCTTGTATAACATTTTGTTAAATGCAGAAATTTGCATCATAATTAGATAAATCTGAGATTTTTGCTGATTAAAAAATTAACATACTATTTTGTTTACATAGAGTAGTCTCCTCAAAATAGCATCGTAGCATAGATCAAGCTATTTTTATTTGAAAGAAGAGAAAGAAAGGAGACTGATATTATTCAATTGGATTCTTTATCAGCATTACTTTTTCTTATTTTTTTTTCACTGGTGGCTTTTATTTATCACTCTCGAATGTCTAAGTCCTATCCTGCACATCTGTGTAGTGCGAGTCTCTGTAGACAAAAACTGCACACCTTCTTTTTATTCTGCCTGTAAACAATTTGAAACTTCCAAAAGAAGTGTCTGTCATTCCCTGGGGCAGATTCATGTTCACTTGATAGAATTCTGTGCATTCGAAAGATTATGTGCTTATAACATTTGTCATGGATCAGCTGAAGGTGAGGAAACGAGAATATTTCACAGAATATAGGACGCAGGTACACGCACACACACACACACTATATATATATATATATATATATATATACAGGGTGGGCAAAAATAAGGGTCCTATTTTTAAAAATTCATAACTTTTTTATTTATTGATTTTTAAAAAAATTTTTTTTAGAATAAGTAAAGGACCCCTTCCGAAGCAAGCATGAGCCGTATTAGCCCTAAGGAACGTACCCTAATTTAGAAAACATTATTTTTGCTTAAAAAACTCAAAACAGTGTAAAAAACAATACTTTAGTTTTTGTAAGTTTTAAGAAGTGTTTTTCGGCTAAAATTTGTTTTGTTTATTTCAAAAAATCTCGGAAGGGTCAGTCTACACACACATAAAGTTTGGTGGGTTTAACTTTTATTTTGTGGAAGTTATTCAAATTCAAGTTATTCAAATTTAAAGATAGGACCCTTATTTTGGCCCACCCTGTATATATATATATATATATATATATATATATATATAATCTTCAGAATTTCCATTATGGGGAATTTATTCAGGGACAAAATAATACGAAAGCAAATTATTTATAGAAGATAGATGGATTTTCTTTACCTTAATACATCCAAGACATATAATATTCTCTACATTACCTAGTGTTTATATATTGTTGGATTGGCCTATGCTTGAGATTAGTCGAAAATAATAATAGATCCCCAAATTACTGACCTTTTTGCTAAAGGGTTGGGAGGGTCTTACTAACCTTTTTTTAATTTGATGTCCAACTCCCCACTTCCAATGAATTTGTACATATATATATATATATATATTTACGAATAAAACTTTTTATTTCTCGATACCTTGGGGATATTTTAAGTAGGATAACCCCAACAGTAAATGTGGTTGACTGCAATGATTCTAGCCAATGGATGACCAACAACCCTCATTCCCCACACTTTTGATGGCCTTGTGCCTAATTATTTTCAAAATGTACCTATAATATTGTTTGCAAATAATTAATTCAGAAAATATACTACACTTCATTTGTTTGATCCTCGGTCAGTGAATGAGACATCCTTCTATACTGAGGAAATTTTTATCTTTATCCCAATCCAGAGTTTCCATTTTTGGAGAGCTGAATTTTCTTAACCTTAAAAAACGATCTTATATCAAACTCTGCCCTCGTAGGGAAGCAAGTAAATAGCGACTGCCTTTCTTTACCATCGTATGACTTTACTATGCAAAATTAGTTGTTTAGACATCAAGATGCCGACTAAAATTAATTTCTGGCTTGAATTAAAGTTTTTACACAAAAGTAAAGTAGCTTGATTCTTTCATACCCTTAACCAGGGCGGGCAACCTTTTCAGAGTGAGGGCCAGATGAGACTTTTGGAAGGAGATCGCCGGCCGGAGTGAAAAACGAAATCTCAGAATTACTATATTTTCTTTACATGAATAAATTGTAGAAAAATTGTATTGAACACTCTACAAATGTGATACTTTTTTCTCAGGAGACTTCTGTATGTAATGTTATAAAAGGCGCCGACGAAGAGCCATTTTGGAATCATAAAAAATAATGACGGAGGAAGTAGCAAGTTGATCCAGCATTCGTTTTGACACACCTCACATAGGTTCTCTGTTTCATACCCTTTCCTTGTCTCTCGTTTCCTCTTTGCCTCTCTCTTTCTCTTTTTCTATTTTTATCTCAGGCCAAAGATTTGAAATTAATAGTTAAAGAAAAATGAAATATACATGCATCATCGCTCGCTGATATTTATACATTTTCATCCCACTGTAAATCTTAATTGAAACCTACTTTTATGTCTATGTCACAAAATGATATGAGTTTACTGGGAGGTTCGCGGGCCGGATTGCAATAATAAACCATAGCAGGGTGGCGGGCCAGACGCTAAGCCTTCGTGGGCCGGAGGTTGCCCGCCCCTGCCCTTAACCAATAATATTATTATCTACTAGAAAAGAACCATATTTTATCAAACGTCCAATATTTTAACAGTTTGCGTTTTCCTTCGGAATTTTTGATAATTTGTATTATTTTAAATTATTCAAACTACTGTTCTCATCTTCGATGTTATTCTCACAACATTTCAAGCATTCGTGGCTTAGCAGGATAGAAATGCCAATTAATAAGCAATCCGAAGTGACAGTCTTCTGGAGTTTGAAGGTTCAATCCTCAGTGCGGGCGATATTAAGAATACAATTACGAATTATTTAAGACTTCTGCCCGGTCATGTGTTATGGAATGAGAGCAAACTACCACCGTGAAGAAGGTCGGAGGTTAAATCGGCCGAAACGTTGTGAGAATAACATTTAAGATGAGAACAGTGGTCCAAATAATTAAGTAATACAAGTTTTTGTTTGGTTTTTTTTTTATCTGAGACTCTAAATTCCCTGTAGAAACTGAATTTTTCTTTTATTGGTGGAAAAGCCATAATTGAGAAACTCTAACCAATTAACACAATTTTTTCTGTTTGTTTTATTAATGATTTTCTTGATAAGGATGAGAAGAATATTACGAAAAAAAAAACAGAAGAAAGTATTGATGACTCACTGATTACTGATCAAACATCTGATAATTTTAAACAATCGACTGGCAATATAGAAATTATTTTGAAGAAAAAGATTAAAATCTATCGAGAAAACAACTTATCTTAATCACACCTTAATGTTTGGCAAACAAATATTTATTCGCGTGTATATTTTAGATTTGTCTTGATTAATGAAAAAGCTAACGTCGTAAAATATCTATCATAAGTTAACAAATATATCCACTCTTTATTTTAATTATAATTTGTTGCAAAAAGTGGGAAAGTATAACATTTTGTTGGGAATGTGGTGCAAAAATAGCTAGGCTGGATCTAAGTTTAAGTTTTGTTTTTTTATTTTTTATTATTTTATTATTTTTATTGTTTTTTTTAATTTTTATTATTTTATTATTTTTATTGTTTTTATTATTTTACTATTTTTATTATTTTTTTAATTTTTATTATTTTATTATTTTTATTGTTTTTATTATTTAATTATTTTCATTATTTTACTATTTTTATTATTTTATTATTTTTATTGTTTTTTTAATTTTTATTATTTTATTATTTTTATTGTTTTTATTATTTTACTATTTTTATTATTTAATTATTTTCATTATTTTTATTATTTTACTATTTTTATTATTTAATTATTTTCATTATTTTTATTATTTTACTATTTTTATTCTTTTATTATTTTTTTATTTTTATTATATTTTTAATTTTTATTATTTTAATATTTTGCTGCCTAAAGGAGATGAATTATAGAAGCCATTACAAGTTTAACAATATTCTAAAGATTTAAAAAAAAAAAAACTGAAACGAAAATTAATAAGTCATTAGAAAATGAAATGACTAACTTGTAACTAAAAGTGTACTTCTATAAGTCACTATTTACTTGCTTCCCCCCCCCCCACGCCACGAGGGCACAGTTTTGTTTGTTTGCTTTATTGAGACTTAGATGTGGGATAACATCATAATAGACATGGCTACGTATCAGTCATAAACACTGACATTTCTTTCCTCTCTTGGGGAGCAGCCCCTGTGAAGTGGTTGGGTGACATGATGACTGAACCTTTGAACGACTACTTCCAGATACTTTGGCATTTAGACAGCAGTCACAGAGAGCTTTCAGCCACTAACAAAAAAAGACGTATTTTCTTTCACCCAGGTCAACTTAACCGGAGCAAGGCTCCACTCGAAGATTACACTGCTTGAAAACTGTTGTCAGCCGAACTTTCTTACTTTATTGCTTCCTTTACTGTAACACTGTTTTAACTTTCAGCAACCTACACCCAACGATGTAGATCACTGAAATAAATATATTATTTGTTATTTATAGAAGGACTTTGTTTTCATTTCATTTAAAAATCCTTTTGTTACAAAATATTATAAAGTGTGGTTTTACAGTGCATGCAAAGGCCAAGCCTGGATGATACCTAGGGAGATTTATTTATGTTGCTGTAAACACAAAAAAAATAGTCTCTGATCCTTCACTCTATATCCTTAAAAGACAGGAGTATATTGTCTGACAGTTACTAATGTCACTAATATATATGTAGTCTTGTCTATCGGTTGATTGTGATTTCTTAACTAATGAAGCATGGTTATAGTAAGACACCTTTTTTTTCTAACAATATTTCAAAAGGACATATATCTGATGGGAATATTTAGCAGGCACTGCAATCTTCAGGGAATAAAACCGTTTTAATTAACATTTCACTACAATAAAGAATCATTATCTTAATTTAAATGAACTTTTATAAGGAGAAAAAAACCCTGTCATCTTGTAGCCCCCAAACGAATCTATTTCAAGTGGTGAGGACAAACGAGAAAGAAAATAGCAAGTCAGACAACCACTTCAAACTTACCCCGGCGAAAGAAATGAATTCTGAAGGAAATCATTCACTTTATACTAAAAAATCAATACTGGATGTTTTTCTTTAGGTCATCAGAAATGATAATAAAATTTATATATGAAAAATTAAATTACTGACATAACTCTATGATTTTATATGAATATTTGAATAATATATCTAGATAAATAGCGAGTGCAAACAAACATATATATATATATATATATATATATATATATATATATATATATATATTTAAAGAACCCAATAGTAATTAAATAAATATCGTTTTTTAAAGGATATTTAGATATTCTTATATTTGCAAGCAAAAATAATGGCTGTATTAGAATGCATCTGCTGTTGTCACAAGCGTCAGAGTTAAGTGAGGAAACCCAAACAAGGACTTTGCCGACACCTTTTCATTGCCAACGCAAATGACCAAGCCCAATATAAACGCAATCGATCCGTGCATTGTGAAGATCGCCTCAGGCGTCTGCCAGACTAAAAAGCATTCTAAGGTCATCGCTTCATGCTACAACTTGCGATTTGTTATGAAATAGATTGTGTTTCGGGTCACGGTTAGTCATGTTTGCTTCATAACAGAATAATAATTATATGAAGATAATTATCACATTTGATATTTCTAGAATTAGGTACTGTTGTTATTCATATGTTTTGGACGGTCTTGCAATCAGGACAACAGCATGAAAATCTAAATCATGTAAATAATGGTTAACAAATTGTTATATACCATTTTTGTCATTAATTGGTGGAATAGACACAGAACAGATTTATAAAAAAAAACACTAGAAGAATACCAGTCCAGAATGGGTAAAATGAATTCCCAGAACAGAATAGTTTTGCACCACTTTTATGCCCCCTTACGAAGATTAAAATCAACATATAATGCTACTAAATTTCTAGAATCCTTATTCTAATGTTGATCAGAATTCATTAAATGATTTTGATTCTAGAAAATGTCTAAAATGTAAGGCTTGAGAAGAAATTGAAATCCAGAGAATCTTGCTTAATTGGTGTCTAATGAATTTGGATCAAATTCAATGCAAATCTGACATATTTGATTTTTCAAATAGGAGGTTGTGTACATATTATGTCTCATGAAAATCCTTTAAAATTCTCCAATATGAGGAATATTTATAAATTGATGTCTAATATCTATTATTAAAATTTCACAAAAGTTGAAGGTATCTAAATTTTCATTCAATAGATCCCCCTTTACCATGTTTGCACCAAATCAAATTAAACTTAATATAGCCCATCTTACGACCTATTACGCTAAGTAGCTGTGTTCCCAAATTCATAATATTCAGTTAATTAGTTTCAGAGAGAATCTTGTAGATACATACATACAAATATATAAACATATAACACTACAAATACCTAACTTCATATTAATAGAGATAAAAGTATTTCTTTATTTGTCTTCTTTTTTTGTGTTATATACTTTTATAGTAATTGTCAGTTTCGTTGTAGCACATTCTGATGTTAAGCAGAGTGGCATGGCAGCTGGGAAAAGATGATTCGTCATGTCTCACTGACACCATTGTTTGCAACTACATTTTTGTATAATTTTTGTGTTATTGAGAAGCATTTTTCTTACTTCTTCTGGGTATAATATAGGTATTTCTGTGACAACTGTGAGCACTATAATCTTGTCATCCATCTAGCTAATGCGGTTGATGTGTGTCTAATTGTTATTGTACCTTACTTATACGGATTACTTGAACTCTTCCACTCACCATAAATACTGGGAGCACCTGCTTCTCAGTGTTGGGACACACCCCATCCTGTTCAGTCTCTCATTAACTTTGGTTGATTGAAGACGTCAGGATGAGGTAATACCAGTCGAGGATTCGTTCTCGACAATCAGTCCGGCAGGAACTACGCCATTTCGGTGGCTTTTTATCTGCCGGGCTGAGGTATACTGTCCTAAGTTGTATTAGGAGGTGGACCCTCCCAGGCCTTGCCTCACCTCTTTGGGGTAGAGTAAGTTAAGTGCCCTGACCGGGGAATGCCGACGGGGCTGCCCAGGCTATTTTTGCTAGGCCAGAGTGCTCCTTCTTTAGGGGCGCTGGCTTGACTCTTCCCCCACTTTCCGACCTTGTGTCATATATTCCTGTGGTGGGAGGGAATTAAATACCTGGGCCGACACCAGTCCGTCTGTCTTTCTGTAACATCAGTTGCTGAGAGACTTTGGACTGGTCAATACCAATTGGGCCATTTTGGTGTCCTTTTATCTGTCAGGCTGAAGTGTTAGTCCTAGGAGATCCACTCTCCAAAGCCTTTCCTTCCCTGTTTGAGGTGTAGTAAATTTATTGTTAACTGCCTGAGGCACCCTGATCAGGGAATGCTGACGAGGCTGCCCAGGCAATTTTTTATAGGCCCGAGTGCTTCTCCTTCAGAGGCGCTGGCTTGACTCTTCCCCACCTTCCAGCCTTGTGCCACATATTCCTGCAGGGAGGGGGAAGAAATTAAATACCTGAAACCACACCAGCCTGTACGGTCTTCCTGTAACGTCATTTACTTAGAGATGGCGGACTGGTCAATACAAGTCAAGGATTCGTTCTCGACAATCAGTGCAGCAGGAACTGGGCAATTTCAGTGGTATTTTATCTGTAGGGTTGAGGTATAAGTCCTGAGTAGAACTAGGAGGTCCACACTCCCAGGCCTTACTTCCCCTCTTTGGGATGGAGTAAGTTTATTGCTTACTGCCTGAGACGTCTGACCGGAGAATGCCGACGGGGCTGCCCAGGCTATTTTTGCTAGGCCAGAGTGCTCATTCTTTAAGGGCGCTGGTTTGACTCTTCCCACCTTCCGGCCTTGTGCCACATCTGCCTATGGTGGGAAGGAAGTAAATACCTGGAACCACACCAGTCTAAACTGGCAGTCAAGACTGACTACAAAATACACTTGTTTCTCTAAACTCTAAGTTCGTGTTTTCCTTCTGGACCCTTTACAGGCTCACAACACTAATCTAGCTAATGATTTTGTTTTTTAAGTAACAATTCCATAATAGTCATATCATTCAGAGCCTACATTCTGTTTATTTATATCCGGAAGGAGAATAATAACATTGTCTTTTTTTACAATTAGGTTATGTTTTTAGTTTTTTGTAATGAATTATTAATTTAATATGTTTCTTGATTAGGTAGGTGATATACAATGTGTTATAATATTTCTAATCGTGTGTTTATCTATTTATAATTATTATGCAACTTACAATACAATACATTTATATTATTTCTTTTGTTATTTTGCTGGTGTAAATTTCTATTCAATTTTTACAAAACTGTCTAATTTGTTCATCAAGATCTGCGGTTGTAAATCTCTTATTAAGAAGAGGTTTCATAATATTTAAGATCTTGTGAGGAAACAAATCCTGTAATTATATTTTGGAATTTTTGAGATGAGGTTTGTATTATTTGTATTATTCGGACTACTGTTCTCATCTTGGAGGACCTGAGGCGTAACGGATAAAAGTGCTAATTAATAATCAGTTCTGAGTGACAGTCGTCTGGAGGTTTTAGATTTAATCCTCAGTGCAGGCGATACTAAGAATACAATTATGAATTACTTAAAACTTTTACCCGTAAGCTACCCCTGTGGATTAAATAAAGGATTCCGTTCAAAATTCCGTACAGATGACAGATGACAGAGTTCGATAGAAAAATTCCCGAGTTCGACAAGATGCACTTGAAAAAGGTCAGAGGTTACGTCGGCCGAAATATTGTGAGAATAATATCGAAGATGAGAACAGTAGTCGGAATAATCCAAATAATACAAAGCCTGTAATGGTGGAACTAAATAGGCTCGATTAAAATGCATTACATAACTGCAAATTTATAATGTATAAAACCTAAGTGAATTTTATTATCATTTATTATTAATATATATATATATATATATATATATATATATACTACTGAAAACCAAAAGAAAGATCCATGTTTTCTTTGATGGCCGTTCATCTAAGCAACATGACATAAATGCTGGTGTACCTCAGGGATCCATCCTTGGGCCTTTGCTGTTCCTGATTTTTATAAACATCATCCCTGAAGACATTGAGTCTGAGATGGGTATATTTACTGACGACACCACACTCTACTCTCGTGAAAACTGACGCCCACATAAATCCTTAGAAAATGAGCTCCAGGTTGCAGTGGAATGGAGTCATAAATGGATGGTAACTTTTAATGCTGCAAAGACAAAGCTGCTTTCTTTCAATAATTACAAGAAACCTCTTCAACCACCGATTGCCATGGCAAATAACACCCTACCTGAGAGTTCAACATTCAAACTCCTCGGCCTAACATTCACAGGTAACATGAATTGAAACAAATACATTGAAGACATTGCCAAGGCTGCTGCAAAGAAAGTGGGCTCCCTCTACCGTGCTAGTAAACTTCTCACACCTGACATTATCCTGTATTTCTACAAAGCCACCATCTGCCTATGCATGGAATATTGTTCCCACATCTGGGCTGGTGCATCATCTACTAGTCTCTCCCTCTTAGACAAGGTCCAAAAAAGAGTCGCCAACTTAATAGTTTCCTCACTATCCACCATGCTCCATCACCTGTTACATCGCCGCAATGTTGCATCCTTGTGCCTGTTTTACAAGTACTTCAATGGATTGTACTCTGACGAACTTGCTGCTTTAGTGCCCCCTCAACGTAAATACACTAGACCAACCCGACAATCAGCTAAATCCCATCCATTCACTGTGGAGGCCCCCAGATGCCGGAAAGCCTTCTATTGCAATAGCTCATGCTGGCGGCATCTGGAACTCCCTTCCTGCTCCCTGTTTCCCCGATTGTACCGACATGTAGAAATTTAAAACTAATGTAAACAGACATCTTGCTGCACAGCTCCCAACTTAAGATGCCCTCCTCCTAAACTTACACCCTCATTCTCAGTAGCACCTTACAGCTACAGTAGTGACCTGCCTTGTTTGGGGTGAACTATGTTTAAAAAAAAAACTCTGTGGATCTTGCTTGCTTCTTATTTTATCGTGCACACTGGATGACGTCACAAAAGGAGAACGACCTAAATAAGGGGTGAATTAGAGAAAAAGAAGAGGGACAGATAAAAGGGTGAAAAGATATATATATATATATATATATATATATATATATATATATATATATATTTACTTGTGTGTGAAAAAAGAGAAACGGAAAAACAAATTTAATTACAGGAAAAAAATCATCAAGAAACGAGAGATGTTACCGGTTTCGTTCGGATCAACGAACGTCTTCAGAAAAAGGTAAGATTTTAAATTCATTGGCTAACGGTAAAAACATAGGGGAAAAAAGAATACACAGAGAGACGTCATTGGCGCGCGTTTAACTATTTGGAAAAAGAAAGAATAATAAAACGCGCCTGTGGAGAGCCGTTAAAATGGGGAAAGTGGGGGAGAAGGAAAACAAAAAATGCGAAGGAAAAGAAATGGAAAAAATATGGATGGAGTGTAGTAAAAATAAAAATGTTTCTTTAACAAGGATCGTAGTGTTTCGATGCGGTTTTTGCTAGATGTTTGCTTAAGGAATAGGATCCGAGTCTGAGGTTTATCTTACATGGTGATGAGAGAAGTATTACTTGTAAATGACTGACGTCAGAAGAGGTGCCTTATTTTCCTTTCAAAGGTTGCAAATAGCTACCATTCATTCTTTATGACGTCATCTATTTTCAAATAAATAGTTTCTATGTCAAATGATACATTTGATAATATCCATAACAAATAATATCTAAACGGGTCATGGATCGTATAGTATATTTTATGAATGAAATCAATAAAGTGCTCGATCGCAGAAGAGTGACAGCTAATACAAATAATTTATTTAAAAACGATTCTGAAATATGTAATATATATATATATATATATATGTTATATGTATGTAGATAATAAGAATGAATGTGGATATGATAGATCGTTTCTCCTGAAGATAAAAATAAAAATGAAAAATAAGGAGTGAAAATGAAGAAAAGGAAAGGGGAAAAGAAAAAAAAGATGGTCGAATAAGTATAATAACCGTTGATGTGAATTAAATAATGATTCCCTCATGTCTGAATATAAAGCATTGACAGTTCTGGGATTTGGAAATATAATTAATTTTTAAATACATATCTCGCAGCATATGATATCTATATTATAACGAATCTCTTTTAGTCCATCTGACATTTTTAAACTCAAAAGCTGCTAAGCAGAAATCCAGGAAAGTTTGTATAAAGCATATGTCACTGAAGGGGTGGCATGATAATAGTATTATTGCTACTACTACTACTACTACTACTACTACTATTATTGTAGTTGTAGTAGCAATACTACTCCTGTTGCTAATGCTAAAACAATAAATAAACACAATAAACACTTACATGATCCAAACATGTGGCTAGAATTGCACCAAATGTGTCATGGAGAACCCCTGGCATATCGGATGTGTCTTAGGAGTGTGACATCCCACTACTACTATTAATACAATAAATGCTGATAATATTAATGGACACATTTTTACATGTAGAATTCTAGACATAACATCGGTATTATGATACTACTAATGTTATTTCTGATATTACTACTCATACTAATACTATGATACTAGTAGTAATACCAATAAATACTTATGCGATAAAAGCTATTAGTTAGAAATGCATAACATTTTGTATAAAGAACCTGTGGGTTGCTGGGTGTGATAAAATTGAGAATAATAATTAAGAAAGGAAAAAATGAATTGCATACTTTTCAGAGAACTTCACCACATGTTTGAGAACAGAACTTTCACCCAGGGGACAGTTGTTCTATTGTGGCAATACATGTGTTGATTAGCAGGTTATACTGAAGTACTTGCTGAATAAATCTTCAGGGCTCTATTTTTTTTGCAGAGAGATTTCGTCGTCCTCTTACATACAGTGCTTAATATTCCCAAATGGTCACCCATCTGCTACAGGCCAGGCTCAACATCGCTTTGGTGATCTAATGAGAACCGGTGTGTAAACGTAATAATGCCGTACATTGTGATACTTAAATAAAGCCTCAATAGCCCTCCACATGAGCTAAATTAAAAGTGGCCTTTTTTTTCTAAAAATAGCACACAAAAAAGATTTTTTTAAACAGAGAAATATTATTTTACCTTATAATTTTTCTTTCTATTTCTTCATTCTAAAAAAAAAGTCTACTTCCATTAAAATGCACTAATAAATAGTGAATTATAAAACAAGTATTTAGCCTAACAAAATCATAATTTACATGAGGTGATTATTATTATTATTATTATAGAGGAAATGTAAACATAATTTGAAATAGGAAAAATATCGAAATAAGTAAAATAACTAGAAAATAAATCCATTATGGTCTATGTTTGTTTACACATAGTTTCAATAATAATGACAACAAGGTAGATGGATGAGAAGGAAGTCGACATTCATCACAATATTCAAGAAAGCACATATCACTTTTTCAGAAAAGGCAACTTTAGCCGTTTTTCTCATTCCAAACAAAGCATATTGCCGCTGGGACGTAAGAGGCTACTGTGATTAAGGGCCGGATTTATAAGGGCCATCCTAAGTGGGAAGTTGTACAGCAAGATTTTTGTTCACATTACATTTAAACTTCTGTATGTAGGTACAATTGGGGAAGCATGGAGCAGGGAGGGAATTCCAAAGGCAAGCGGTCCAAGGAAAGAAGCTATTAGGGTAGAGAGATTTCCGGTACCTCTACAGTAAAGTGGTGTGATTTTGCTGCTAGTCGGGTTGGTTGGGGTATTTATGTTTAGGGGATACAAGTGCAATATGTTTGTCAGAGCACATTCTGTGGAGTTACTTGTGAAAAAAAAACACAGGGATGCAAATTTGCATCGATGAGACAGAGGCTGGAGCTTGGTAGACAGTGTGGGACCTATTAGGTTAGAGACTCTTTCTTGCACCCTGTTCAAGAGGGAGAGACTAATGGTTGGTGCACCGGCACAAATGTGGCAACAATACTCCATGCATGGGCGAATGGTGGCTTTATAGATATACAGGGTCGGGCAGATAAATTGGAACTAATTTAAAATGCTAATATCTTTTTTATTTTTGATCATATGATTACGGTTTTTTTTACTAAGGATCCTTAAACACTTTATTGCAAGATAGCATAATTATATTTACTCAAATTTGTTTTAATATGGCGGAATTAGCACGAAGAATAACTATATGCGAAATGAGACGCGCCGGGAGTTCTCCTTCGGACATTGTTAAGAGCACTGGCTATGCAAAAACGACAGTCTATCGGGTTGTGGCTAATTTCGATGTCGAGTGTAAGGTTGAGAGAAGTCAGCACAGTACTCGTAGTGATCGAAAGCGTACAAACACTTTCCTGGTGGGGCTAAAAAGGTCGATAAAGGCAGACCCAAGTCAGTCGATGTCGAAACTGGCAAAAAAGCGCAATGTGAGTCGCAGAACTATCAGCAGAGCAATCAACGAAGACCTTGGGATGAAGTCCTACGTTAGGAGACGCCATAATCTCCTCACTGCCCGTTCAAAAGCTATCAGAGTTGAAAGATTCCCCAAGCTTATCAACCATCTGAAACACAAAGGAGGACATGTGCGCATTTTTATTGATGAGAAAAAGTTCATCGTGGATGAGGTTCCAAATCGCCAGAACACTCGAGTTATTGCCCGTGACCCTTTGAAAGTTCCTCCTGTGATGCAAAGCAAAAATCCTGCTTCTGTGATGGTTTTTGGAGCTGTGGCAAGTGATGGAAAGGTGAAGCCTCCTCATTCCATCGAAGCGGGTCTTAAAATCAACACAGCGGAGTATTTGAACATTCTTAATAATGTTTTATTGCCTTGGATCCGTAGAAACTACAACCCTACGAAAGTCATGCTCATCCAAGACTCGGCACCAGTGCATGGATACAGGAAAGTCCAAGATTTCATGAAGGAGAATCTTCCCTTGTTTGTTCCGAAGGATATTTGGCCCAGCAGCTCTCCAGATCTAAATGTTTGCGACTATTATCTATTCGGCGTCGTCGAGGGACAGACTAATGTCAATCCACACCCAAATACAAACTCATCGAAGACAGCCATTCAACGAGCATTTCGCAATCTCGATCCCAATAAAATAAAGAGGAGCTGTTCACGGTTTTGTCAAAGAATCTCCAAAATAATTGATGCAAAAAGTGCTCATATTGAATAATTTTGTTCAATAGACTGTAATAATTAAATAAATAAATGTTAAAATGATATTTTTCCATATTTAATCCTTTAAATTATGAATTTTGTAAAAATAAAAAAAAGTACCAATTTAGCTGCCCGACCCTGTATAGGATACTGGCAGGTCTGAGAAGTTTTCTAGCATGTTAGAGAGAGCCCACATTCTTTGCAGTAGACATTTCGTTAATGGAAATTGTCTTAATAAAACAGTGAGAACAATTATTAAAATGTCAAATAGGTTACTGTCTTTAATCAAAAGTATGTTCATATTTATTTGCCTTCCCATGTGAACATAGTTACACACAAAGTCTGTTTTTAATGTGGTGAAAATCCAGCTTCTCAAAAACGGGGCACTTTGGATTGGAACAAAAATTAGATTGCTTCCTCTAAAAGAGTTTGTCCTTCACTGACAGAAAATATGAAGTGCAGTATCAGAACAGATACTACACTTTGATCCTAGCCAAAAGACATATCACATTTCTCAAACATATGTCAATCCTCAAAGATTTTGTAAAAACGGTGGAGTATATTATCATGTTTTAATATTAATATAACAGTAACTATATCGGTGTATTCTGAAACAGTTAATTAAAATCATCTTGTTATTAATAGGTATTATTATCATACAATGTCTATTATAGATAGTGGGGATTGTAGATATAAAGCTGTGATTGGTCGAACAAGATCATGTATTTAGTTAAAGAAGAGGGCTTAAGTTAAGGCAGTTGATGAGATGCCAAGCCAACCGCAGGTGCCTCTGTGGAACATTGCTATGGCGACCTTGGAATAGGGAATAAACATTGTTAAGTCCGAGGAACATTAGACAACCAAGCCAGGTTCTATTGTCGAATGGAGTTAATAAATTAATATTTGTAGTTATCAATTTTCTAGGCAATGAAAATGTGGCATCCACATAAAGAGTTATTCTCCTGTTTTCAAAATTTTCTAAATTACATATATAAACAGAATTAATGAAAACATTGTGAAAACTATTCCCACATCTTTTGATAAGAACACTAGATATATCTACCCGACGTTGCAGTGAAGTCTTTTAGTTTTAAATTTGTATTTGTTTGCACATTTTTAAAACTTATACAGAAACAGAAATAACATTTAAGTTGTAAGGAAGACAATTCTGTTTTATCCCTAAAAAAATATGAGTTATTCCCCTTGCTGATTTTGATTTTTCGGTCATAATTGAAAAATATTTCCATAGTACCAGTTGTCTGAGCGGAAGTATGTACATAATTTTTTTTAATAAACTATAGCAAAGTATGTTATTTTAGTGCCAATAACATGGTACAACAATAACAAATGAGAATTGGTTAGTCAGAATCAAAGTTTAATATGTCAGCTTAAATACTATTAAGGTTCAATGTTTAAAATCTTACAAGATAACTTTATATGTTATATCAAAATATTTGTGTACATTATATAACTCTTTAAATATAGTTTTTATTAATCATTTTGACAGTGAAAACTTAAACATTGTGAAAAAGTCAAAAATAAATCATTGTCATAATTCAATGCATTATTCAAACTAATATTTTATCATTTCTATTTGTGTAACTTTATTTTAGTTGATGAACTTTGACCTCTGTCCTTATCTTAAATTCTGTGACAAGTCTCTGCCATTATTCCACACGTTTCTCTTTCTATCAGTAAATTTTGATTAATGTCCTTTTTACGTCTTCTGGATTGTCTGGAAATATTTTCAATGGATTATTTGCTATTTCCTACTTTTTATTTGGACATAAGTTACTCCGTATTGCTTTTAGTGATGTACAATTTTGAATAAATCTATATAATAATATACTATGGCAATTTCTATAGGCATTATCTATAGTGGTGGCGTCCGTAGACAAAATACAGCTTTCAAAAGATCTATTATGACTCCTTCACAAATTAAACGCTCAAACCGTATCGCCCATCAGATGAGTCAACAAGGGGCGCTATCATCTGAGGTTCCAGTTCTGACTCTGACGACAGAGTCTGAAACAGCGAGACATAAGCCAGCACGTTTACTACAGTGTAAAAAGTATACTAAAATGTCATCCTTTAATGTACTTATCTCAATCAACGAACTTCTAGAGTTGACTACCTCTCCTGCAGAGCACAACATTGCCTTGGTTTGCATCCAGGAACATCACCTTTTTTATGATGAACTCAACCAAAAGCATCTCGATGCAGGAAACGGATGTTTTTTTTTATCTGCCTGGAACACATTCTACAATTGACGTTGTAGGAATGCTATTCAGTTCACATGCATTGAAGGCACTAAAAAACATCGGAAAAATTCAGCCCAGAATGATAGTGGCTACCTTCAATGGAAACCCTGGAGTAACAGCAATTTCTTGCTACAGCTCAAAAAATATGGCCAATGAAGATGATGTCATCGTGTTCTATCACGATCTATCTTCATTCATAAAACAGGTGCCATAACACAACATCTGGATTCTAGGAGGAGACATGAATGCTCAAATAGCTAAAGACGGTTTTCACGGCTATCATGATGTTACAAACAGAAATGGTGAGCTCTTTCACGACTATCATCACTGAAAATGGTATCATGTGTCTGAACACTAGATATCAAAAATTATCTGGTAAGCTTTGGACATTTACATATCCAAACGATGCAAAGGTTCAATTGGATTATATATTAATCAACAAAAAATGAGCGAACAGTGCCATCGACTGTGCAGCATATGATACAGTTGACACTGTCTCTTAAGACTATAAGATAGTATCTGCTAAGATCCGTCTTAGGCTAAGAAAAAAGAAAAATGAAAAAAGTACTCTAATCTGCAGCCAATATGCCATCACACTGAGAAACAGATTCAGTGTATTCAAGAAAGGGCAACCTCTGCAAACGACAAATTTGAGCAACTTGTCATTGCTCACAAAGAGGCCAAAGAGAAACACATCCCATTGAAGCTGAAAACGAAATGGAGGGTACCTTGGGAAACAGCTGCAGTTTCAGAAAAGAGAGAAGTCCTAAAACAGACCTCCAAACTGAAAAGGAGCAACACTGCAATTAATCAATTTAAATTGTCAAAAGCCCAAACAGAGCTTAGGAACACCTATCAAAAGAAGCAAGCGGTATATGTCCAAAGGAAGATTGATCTGATCCGGTCTACACTGGAAAATAGACAATCAGCAGTGGCATGGAAAACAGTAAATGAAGTGAGCGGAAGATAACGCTTTATGAAATTGAAGCTGAAAGCCTCAAGTTAGAAAGAAAGGCTAACACTATGGAAAAATCACTTCAGCAATATTCTGGGAAGAGTATCAACAGTCAATGTTGTGCCGATTAAAAAAAATCATCTGCTGTACGTAATTAATGAAATATTGAACGTTGAGACCACTCCCTGCAAAAATATAACTCCATAACATTAATAACTAAGCCTAGAAATTGAGAATATTCGTTATGTGGGAACAATAATAATACTTAACTCAACAGCGAATACGTAATTAGAAAATAACTGAATTAAAAAGCGAATTAAAACCATCGCCAATAACCTAAACAGATCCTAGCTGATAAACAGAATAACGCTCTCAGCAGAATTATCTCCTTGCCGTCGTCCATAAATATAAGCGAGTAAAGTTTACTTTCAACAGATACGGGCGATAATGAATAAATAAAATAAACTTAAATAAAATAACTATTAAATATACATGATTAAAAAAAAATAAATAACAAATTATTAATATTAACATCAACACATCAATTTATAATTAACAATGAACTTGGGGCACACAAAAAATTTTAGGAGAGAAATTTATAAGAAAATAATACTTTTTGTGTTTTTTTTATTTTGATTGAATTTCAAATCCATTTCATTATTTTCTGCAGCATAACCAGGTGACAGCAGCCTTCATATGCACGTTTGAACTAGAGTTGAACATACATCTTACGAAGGGAAGTGTTCCCGAAATATCATACTTTATGGAGTTTCCATCAGACCGTGTTGATGCAGGTAGGACATAATATAATGTCAATAGATATAAATATATGTATATATATATATATATATATATATGTGTGTGTGTGTGTATATGTATATGTATATATATACATATATATAAAAATGTATATATATATACATATATATATATAAATGTATATATATACATATATATACATATATATATATACATATATATATATATATACATATATATATATACATATATATATATACATATATACATATATATATATACATATATATACATATATATATATACATATATATACATATATATACATATATATATATATATACATATATATATATATATACATATATATACATATATATATATATATACATATATACATATATATATATATATATATATATATACATATATATACATATATACATATATATATATATATATATACATATATATATATATATATATATATATATATATATAACACAGCATGACGTCGCTAGCTATAAATGTATCGTTCCTTTCATTAAGTTGAACGCTCTTATGATGTCAAGCCGCCGGATAAAGTTTTAAAATTATCACTGTTTATTCGCTATGCAGCATTGGCTCGGTGGTTCTAGATGTCGGGATTTGAGTTGCAAAACACTCGGAATCCAGGGTTTCGAATCGCATGACCAGTAGTGAATAGTCATATCTCTATGCTGATGAGTCCCGATTATAAAGGACGAAAGGTATAAATACATAGATAATAAACAAAAACATATTATATATATATATATATATATATATCCGGTACACCTCTGCATTGTATTGCCTTCTATGAACACACTAAACAATGCTTGAAGCAAACTACATGAACCTCTTTTCAATTTATTGGTTTCTAAATATTTTCTGAAGAAAATTTTAGTCAACGAATAAATCAGAAATAAAAAATCTAGGAATCTAGAAATATCTTGTAACGAAAAATTTGTGAGAAAAATTCAAAACCAAACCAAGACAGCAGACATTGTATGAATACCCGTTCCAGGACGGGGAAAATTAATTCTAAAAACAGAACACTTTTGTACCACTTTTATGTTCCCCCCTTATGAAGATTAACATCAAGATATAATTATACTAAACCTTATGTCTATAATCCTTATCCAGTTTCGATCAAAATGCATTACATCATTTTGGTTCTACAAAATGTCTAAAATCTAAGGCTAAAGGGATCTTGAGAAAAAGTTGAAATTCATGTGAATCTTGTTTAATTTGTGGCCAATGACTATGAATCAAATTCAATGCCAATCTGAAATATTGAAATTTTCAAATAGGAGTTTGTGCTCATGCTATGCCCCCTAAAACCTTTTTAAATACTTCAAAGAGACTGAAATTTGGGGAATATTATTAATTGATGTCTAATACCTATTGTTAACATTTCATATAAATCGAGAGTATTAGAATTTTCACATAGGGCTTCCGGCCACGTTTTACCCTCTTTGCAAAGTATTTTGAAGTGTTTTTAGCGTTCATAATATGGGTATAAACCCCCATTTTAAAATTCAAATATTTCAGATTAGCATTAAATTTAATCCATAATTATTAGACACCAATTAAGCAAAATTCCCTAAATTTCATTGTCTTCTGAAGACCCGTTAAGCTTAAACCTTAAATTTGAGACATTTTCTAGAATCAAAATCATGCAATCAAAATTTTAATAATGGATTCTAGGCATGAGGTTTAGTTTCATTATATTTTGATTTTAATCTTCATAAATGGATATAAAAGTGGTGTAAAGCTGTTCTGTCCAAGAGAATTCATTTTACCCATCCTGGAACGGGTATTCTCCGAGTATATACACATATCAAAACTAATTACTTTTGAAGGTGATTAATTTAAACCTATCCTTACATTTCATCCTTCAGCTTAAATTATATTTTAGGAGGACATTTTTCTCCTTCCATCAGCAATCCTCCATAAATATTTTATTTCAAATAATTTCAAAAGAAAATTACACACTCTCTTCCATTCTAAATAAGAACCACCTATTTATATACTTTATACATAAAGTAAAAACATAAAAATATAGCATAACGAATATTTGGCTTCGTCTTTAATAAAAGAAAAACCTCACTTAGTTTTTACAAATTCTTCAATACGTGTTGTCCTCATTTCTAGATTCAACAACACCAAGATCATTATTTTTGTAGTTCCAATGTGTCCACAGACTAGTTCACAATAATTCGAAGCTCAGCTGTATTTCTCTAAGTTTTTAAGAAAAATATACAAAAAAAATTTGTGTATATTCTGGATATTTAATAAATATTGGATACATTGCAAATAAAAGGACAAAATAAAGAAAGTATTCACGGTTCATTTTGTTAACGTTCTCTTCTCAACGAAGAAAGGAAATAACAAAATAAAACATTTCAAATGAACAATGACAACAACAGGTGTTTTTGAGACAATAGTTATTTTCACTCTAAAGCACAACATTGTAACTATCGGCTTTTAAACACAGTTACATTTTATAGTTTGAGAGAAGGAATAAATGGAAGGCTGCAAAACTTATTCAAAATGTTGGACTATATTCACAGTCAAGTGTGATGGAGTTCATAGACCTCTGAAACTTCTATTTTTGAACTCTTGTCTGTTCGACCAGATAGATTTCATTGACTGTCTGATCCTCAAGTCAACCTTACCAACAATTTGATTTAATGCAAGAACACATCTTTTTAGCATTATTCCAGGTCTTTCACCTTTGTTCTGTCGGTTTTATGGCATATCAACCTTTTTCTTGGTTATTTAATGTTAGTTTTGTTCATTTGTTTTACATCATATCAGGAATTTTGAGTTATCCAATGCCACAAAACAATAACCACATATATAAAGCAAAGGTGTTTGTATGTGTGTCACCGCATCATAGTTAAACAGTTTATCTAAGAGTCAAACTAACTGCAGATTTGGAATCAGTACCTTCGATCCTATTGTCTTTATTGATTGCAGAAGTTCTCAAAGCCTTTTTGAAAACTCGTTATTATAAATGAAAGTCTGTAAAAATAACATTAGAAACAAATGTTTGACATTTTTATTCTTCTCTTTCCATCCGACCGAACAGCATAGTTACTTATTGTTGTGGTGGCAACCACTCATTTGCATATACGAATAACGTTACACTATAAATGGCAAGCCTAGGTTGGCCTTAGTGTGTGTTACCTAAATGCCACCGGAAGTGACGCCGAAGAGCGTACATGTCCTCCCACCAAGACTCTCTGACTCGACACCTTCATTTGTACATACTGTAACTATACCTTTTCTTTAATACACTTATTATTGCATTCTCCTTGTTGTTTGCGTCTTCATTGTATTCCTCACTAATTATTGTTCAACCTTGCAACCACAACACTTATATTAATCTGACCCTTTTCATTACCAGTCAGAAAAATAAATAAATAAACATATCAAAATAAGTCAAGATTGTTTTCTTAGCCAAGTCATCGTACGTATTTGACATGTTTAAAAAAAAATATTATTGAAACTTTATCTAACTATTTTAGAGCACTATAAGTAGGTTAAAAAGACAAAATATTTTCGTTTGTTTATTGGCTATGTGGATAAGGCGTTCAGTTTAATGTTATGCTATCTTTCAGGGTTCGAATCCCAGATTAGACAATTGTTCTTTTTTTTGCTACAGCGTTCCAATTATTTCCTAGACGATATCGATCATAATCATACTTCGGAATGATATTTTTTAAAATTATTTTATTACGATTTAAAGTTTAAAAAACTTTTTTCACTTGAACTGACGCGCAGAAGAGACCGGTTTAAGAAACCCAGCATTGACGTTTACTTTAGCTTGTTATAAATAATTCATTGAACATGAATTATTATTTTATCTATAGTTTGTGAGGTTGTGGGTTTTTGTATCTTTCATAATGTAATGTAATTTCACACAATAGATTCGATAAGATCATAACTGATTACATATTTAACATACAGTAATTTAAAATACTTACAGACAGTTATTTAATGCTGAAGAAAAATACCTATTGTAAACATGTAGATAAAGTAGTCACAACATGGTGAACAATTATCCCACCTAAAGATGATGAAGTTAAATATCCGTCATATTACTAGTCCTGGGTATGACTTTCAAGTGCATCCGGTGATGAGGCCTCAATTTGGAATCTTTAGGAGTGTCTGAGTCACCACACTTACCATTAAACCCAGGGTTGCTCCAAGCTGAAGTGGTTGTACCTATCAGACTCTAATCTATGGGTTAAATAGAGATTGTCCCGGTCGCAACACAAAACTGCCTTCGATACCCTTGAGCAAGGTGTTCGTCTTACCTCATCCTATTATACTGAAATCGATCTTTTTCAGCAGTTTCCACTTTTTTGTTGTCTACCTTTCTTTCCAAACCGAATCAAATATGAAAGCTCTCTCTACCCCCTTCCATCCTTGGCATGAAACAAAACTACATCCAATGGTTAGTTTGAAATCATTATCAGTTTCTATTACTCTCAGTTCTAGCGATAGTATCTTCCAGCATCCAATCTATGAGTTAAATAGAATTTATCAATTACAGACAATTTATTTACAAAATATGCAGCTATCAAAGAAATTCATCTAAAAACTATTCGTATACAAATAGAATGTATTAAATATTTCAAAATATTAAGATAAACACTTTCACAAAAAATAGGGGATTCAACATTTGATAACCTAAAATGGGTTGACATGGCGCAAAACAACCAACAAATTACTATTTTATGCCGTTAAAGAGCAGTAAATTCAGAAAGAATTTCAAAGAACCGGAGTTACTAAGTAACGTGATGCAAAGAATATGATTGTTAGCATAATAGTTAGTGTTTGCTAATAAACCAGGGTTCAATCCTCAGCCGGGTCATACCATATATTAAAAAAAATGGTACTTCATACCCCCTTGCTAAACACTCAGTATTATAAAGTGAAGGATCAAGGGTAAGTGGGGTAACACCGAGAAAGAAGTGGCGTCCTCCCCTACATTTCTGTGTAGTCGTTAATGAAAGAGGAGCCTTTAGGTTGGCATCAACTGTGGTCGACCACTTTACTTTAAAATAAAATCTGTATAATCCAGCTAAAAAAAATCGAAAAACAGATAAAATGAAACTGCATATTCCAAAAGATGAACGATCATAAGTAAATGCAGTTTTGCACAAATGACCAATACAGCATCACATTTTGTGTAATTTTGCAAAATCGTCTTCTAAGATTATTTATGACTTAACATATAAAGTTATATTGTCAGATTTTCAAAGTCAGATTTAAATAGTAGTGTGTCTGAGATATCGATACTTGATTCAGACTAGCCTATTTCTGTCGCTTTTTTATCTTCCACTGTTATTGACATGAATATATTTTACTTCGTCTTAGTTTCTTCTGAAAATACTTATTCCGACTATGAAGCTGTTAGAGTTGAAACATTTCCCTTACTGACTGTAACAGATTAAAGGGGCATTACAGTGTACAATTATACTGAGTTTTTACCCTTAGTCGTGTAGAATCATACTGAGTTCTTTCCCTTGTATTTTAAAAAAATATATATTTATTAAATTATGTGATTCAAGCATGTTCGTGTGTGTGTATTTTTCGCCTCCAGTTTAATTATATATTATAGTTATTTGTTCTTTACTATTAATCAATTAGAATCAAGTATTAAAACAAACTTTTTTAAATTTCCTATTTCACAAAATAATTTGATTACAAAATTAAAGTCACCAAAATTAATTTCTGTTTCTTCATAAAAAAGTCAGTCAGTTTTTTTACTCCCAGGCAACGCCAGATCGGTACAGCTCGTAGATTATGAATACAGACAATGCGTTATAATCATGTATTGTTTAAAACTTCCTAAATCGATTTTTAAAATTTCAGAAAAATTTGCATTAAATTTGTGTGAAAATCTGATCAAATTTGCCTTAAATATTCCACAAACTCTTATAGAGTAGTCCAAGATTAGTTGCTTCTCAATGTAAAATAAAAGGAATTAATAACACATTACCAAAAAAAAAAATGGTAATCATGTATTTGTTCATTCATGAGGATCGTCATCAAATAGCCCATTATGTGAAATTATTGCTCTACTTTCTTTAAGGGCTTAACTCATAACATTTTCTGAACAGGTTCCCAATTTTCTGATTCAAAAGATCATTGGGTACAAAGATTTTTCATAATTTTATAGAGAAGATGAATTATATGTTTGAAACAGGGCAACACTATTCTGAGATCTGTGGCCTTCATCAAACACTGATATTTCGATATCAGTGTTTTAAGAGGGGGTACTACATTTCCAAGGTTTGACAGCAATTTTTTGTTTCTAATAAAAACACTTGAAAAAAAAACAAAGCAAAGACAGCAACTCATCAGAATAAAAATGTCAGATTTCCCTTCGTTCCTATTTGATCGATCCTCTACAAGATTTTGGGATGATAAAAACCTGCATTAAACCAACTTGCTTTTCGTTTAGCATTTAAAACATTAATAACATTAAAAAAAGATGTTTCCCGAAATTTATCATTCAGACCCACAAAAGATGATGAAATGTAATCGTTGTTAAAGCAATGGAATTTTGTTCTTCATGTGTTATATTCCTATTTTTAAACTAAAGGCAAAATATTTTTTAAAGTTCTTGTGCCAAGCTTTTCAAGCACATCTTAATGCAGACATATACAGAGTCTTCAAAAAGGCATCATCTATTTAATAATTGTATTTCTGATAATAACAAAACTTATACGCTTAAAAACAAATAAAAAATGTTTTACTGTATAATTGCATCAGTTTTATTATGTCATCTTGTTTTAGTTCATCATTTTTTCATCTTGAACCACGCAATCTCGTTTAGCTTTTCCTTTATATTGAATAGGGCGAAATGGCCCATTACAATGACCTACATACTCACCAGACTTTGCGCCTCCTGACTTTTCTTTTAAGATTTCTTGAGAATGAACCCTCAAACTACTGATCAATTAAAGACATTTATTAAGTAAGAAAATTTTAGAATAACTCAGGAAAATTTGGAATTGAGGATGCCATAATCTGTGAGCCGTTTGCAGAAATGTGTGGCAAGTAGGAGACATTCGTTTGAATGACATACATTTTTAGTATATATTGTTCATTGTATAGTTATAAGTTTTGTTATTATCAGGCATAAAGTTGTGATGTTATTAACATTTTTAAGTAGCTGATGACTTTTTAAAGACTGTGTATATGGATAAGATAAATATAAAGATGACATCCAAAAGTATGTATAGAAAAATAAAAGGGAATGCAGGAAAACACAAAATATAAAATACAGAATCAAGTCAAAAACACATCAGTAGACTAATATTTTGTTTCTGAATTAAGAGAAACTTTGTCAAATGCTATTTTGATACCTTTTGTATATGAGACAAATCTAAGAAGGTAGGGAGAAACGGGAAGCATGATAGACATGAGAGGAGATAGAGAAAAGAAACAAGATTGGGTTGAATGTAGAAAAATAGTTTTGTTACATAATGAATGTATATATGTGAGGAACGATTACATCAGCTAGTATGGATTTAGTATTTAGGTTAATCAGTGCAAGTATGTTGACACAAAAATCTGAAATACATGTTTGCTCTTGGAATAAAAGAATAAACAAGCCTGAACTCAGGTTTTGAGTTCAAGGAAAGGTCAAACATAAATGTTATGATAAATTCTGTTCCCTAGAAGCAGTGACGTCACTATATCGTGTGAATGAAAAAAATACGTTTTTTTTAGCAGTCTGTGTTGGAAAGCCTTTACTAGCAGGTATAAATTCAAGATGTAATTTAAAAAAAGAAAATGGTAATTTAATTCCTAAAAGAGTTGATGGCGACTGGTCTGCCCACTCTTCCTCCTTTCCCTAACTAAGTAGAATTTGGTTAAGAAGAACAATGTTGGCCTCTATCTCAATTTAATAAATGTGTAACATTTAATCGTATGACATGAAAAGTTTTCATTATAGACACTAGACGATGATAATGATGACTGCGAAGTGTGGCCCACTATGATGATGATGACGACAACGCTGGCGCGCCAGTATACGGAGAACCTATGATGTAAGATTAATTGATCTTAAAGAACGTGTGTCTTAAGAAACAACAAGGTAACAGTTGTTGGAGGCAACAAACTAGTTGATGACTTATCTTTAGACCAGAGAATTAGCACCAACCTATACAGCAGAACGTGGGAAGCCAGTGGAAGAATAACACAAATACTAAATGGAATACAATGAAGCCAGCATTGAGACATGTGTAGATCGATATTTCGCCGAAAACTTATGCAGACTTTTTCAAGATATATGTTAGAAGGACGCATAAGGTAATTATATATACAGTCGTGAGTAGAAGGAGCAAGAGTCCATTTATATCTTGCCTATACATTCTATCAGATTTTCATTCTATAAGTATATCATATATGTATGTATATATATAAGTAAATAAATTAATAATATATATTCCCGAAACAGTTTTTCATGGTAAACAACTGATGATCCCTTAAAATAGTGTTAGAAACAAACTAATATAATAACTGTAAAAAATAAATTGACTTACATGAGTGATTTTCCACTGGAAGACTTGGGACTATAATTTTTTTTATTATTTTTTTTTAATTATTTTTTTTTTAATATAGTTTTAATGGTTGAGAAACTTCTGAGTCTATATATATATATATATATATATATTATTTAGAAGATGAATGATGAAGATAAAAAGTTGTACAAATACAATATTTATTAAAACATTGCTCTATTCACTATATTGAGCTTTCTATTATCACGATAGATTATCATTAAGGATACATCATTTATCTTTAAATTTGTATTCAATATATTATTTATATATATATTATCATTATTATTATTATTATTATTTATATACACAATATATGTATGTATTATTTATATTTATATTATTATTTATATATATATATATATATATAATTATAAATATTTGTTTATCTCCATACGTATACGTTTCATCCTTACAGGAATCGTCAGCGTAGAGATAATTATTCATGCCGGTCACAGGATTGAAAAATCTGGAAAACAAGTCATGTTATAACCCACAGTCCGACACCTTAACCCACTCGGGCACTATGAACAACCTGATAAATCAGCAAGAGTTTAAACCTGTTATATGCAACTATAATATATATATATATATATATATATATATATATATATATATATATATATATATATATATATATATATGTATATATATATATATATATATATGTATATATATATATATATATATATGTATATATATATAAACTAGTAGAATCCCTGTCCCAAAACGGGTAAAATTGATTCCTTGAACAGAACAGTTTTTTTTATATCCTGTAACGGAGATTAAAAGCAAGATATAATCATACTAAACCTTATGTCTAGAATCCATATTCCAATTTTGATTAAAATCCATTACATGATTTTGATTTTAGAAAATGTATAAAATTTAAGGTTTTAGCTTAAGGGGTCTTAATAAGAAATTGAAATTCAGGGAATCTAAATTGGTGTCTAATGACTTTGGTTCAAATTCAATGTAAATTTGATATATTGGAATTTTCAAATAGTAGGTTGCGCCGATTTTATGCCTGGCAAAATACTTTTAAGATACTCCAAAGAAACTGAAATTTGGAGATATTTATAATCAATGTCTAATATCTACTGTTTAAATTTCACAAAAATTGGAGGTATCTAAATTTTCATGAAAGGTTTCCATTCGCTCTTTGCCCTATTTGCGTTAAACTAAATTAAACTAAATATAGTCAACATTTCGACTCCATACGCCTAGCAACTGTGTTCAAGAATTTATAATGATCGGTTAATTAATTTGGAGGTGAATCCTATACATACAAATATATACACATATGCACATGCATAACTTAATATAGATAGAGATTATAAGTAAATAAGGAAATGTTTCATGGATTAGTATTGTGCTTTCCTTGCATCAGTAAACCTTTTAACAGAAGATTGCATGGAGTATGTAAAGCATGTATCAGGTAAACATAATAAATAACTTATATGAAAACGTACATTTATCATTATTCTCCTTTTGTTCCATTTTAGTAATTAACATTTTAAGACGTTGAGTGGTTTATCTGAAAACATCACACAAGAAATGTTAGAAAAAATATATATGTATATGTGTATAGAAAATTATATTAGAAATATATTTCAGCTTAAGTTTACAAGTAAGCATTTGACATATATTAATATTATATACATGCTTAAGGACATATCTATAATATATATATATATATATATATATATATATATATATATATATATATATATATATATATACTTATGCATAGGCCTCTATTCAGTCTTAAGAGACAATGGAAACTCTTTGTAAAGGTGCATACACTAGGAGTCTATTGTGAAGTAAGGGATGCACGATATTCACCCACACTTTTTCTGAACCGGCATTGATTTAATCCATTGGCAACGAGAAATCAAAGACAAATGGAAACAGTGCCGGTATAAGCAGAGCGTCCTCCCACATTCAGCATCTGGTATTCCCAAGCGGTCATTTATTTAATAGTGACCAGGCTCAAAGTCACTTAACTCTGGTGATCTAACGAAAATCTGTGTCAACGTGATTATGCCATATTTGCATAATCATTATATATATATATATATATATATATATATATATATATATAGAGAGAGAGAGAGAGAGAGAGAGAGAGAGAGAGAGAGAGAGAGAAAATTTACGTTATACAAGACGAACTGTTGGGTCAGTATTTGTTATACATATATTATTAAATATCTCTCTTTACTCCTCTCTCGCTTTCTTTCCTTTTCTCTCACTCTCTCTTCTCATCTTTCTTCTGTCTTTCTCTCCTTTTTATTTCTCTCTCTTCACAATGATTATTATCCAGAAAAAAATCTATATGTATACTTAAAACTGTATGTTGTCCTGAAGGATGAGTGGTAGCTTTATGACGTCACCCATCAGTCTTTGTGGCATAATCCAGTTTTCACGTTGACAAGATGCAACATATAAACGTTTAACGTACAAAAAAGAGCAACAGTGTTTCTATAATATACTAGGCACCCAGGGATCTAGACGGTTCGTCTAGTAAACAACACGTGACTCAAAGGATCACGGGTCGTCTAAATAAAACGTCATAAAGGATCTCATCTCTCCCGTCTCTGATTTAATAGATGATTTCAACATTTTGTGACATCATCCACTGTGCACGGTTATTCACATCTCATCTCTGTGTTGATGGATTACGCCATCCTTTAATTACATCAGTTATGATGTAACCCTTTTTATGATGTCATCAATTGTACATGGGGATAAATAAACAAGTAAACAAGACCCACAGTTTTAATAGTATATAGACTGATATATAAACAATACTTACAGTATATATATATATACTACATATGTATGTATGTGTATATATATATATATATATATATATATATATATATGAACAGTATGCTATAAATAACGACGCCAATGTATTCCTTTCTTCTTTCTTCTTAGCCCCCTCTTAGTTTTATCATATTTATTTTTCTAGGCTTTTACAGATTTGAAGAAGGTATGAATGCTACTGACACATCATATAAACGGAATTTCACATAAAATAATTACAGTCACAATATATATATATATATATATATATATATAGTAATTCAGGTAAGTTGATATTCACAGGGTAAAATCCAGTGAATCTTTTCTGTTGTTGCATAAAAGTGGTCAATAATAAATGGAGCTTTTTATTAGGTATAACATTTTTATTGATACAAAGATTATTTGGCTGTATACATTTTCACCAGTTTGTATAAATAAAAAATTATACCTAATGTTTGTATAAAGGAAAACAATTGATATGTAATATATATGTGTGTGTACTGCAGAGCATGAGAAATTATCCTCTGTAACGACAGTCATGAATATTTTTAGTTGAGTTATTCAAACTTTGTTTTATTTAGAAGAGCAACTGATTTCAAAATTGATCTCAGCATTTCGATTGATCACTGAGCAATGGCTAAGTTGTAAAAAATGTTCTGCTTATTCTGAGATGAAAGTGATAGAAAAAATTATTTTAAATACATTATAAAAGAAGCATCTCCTCTCAAAACTTGTGAATACAGAACTGGGCAAAATGCAACCAGGTAAAACGCTGTTTGAGCCAACAATGAAATTGGAAAACAGATTCTTTGATTTAGTGAAAATTTAATAAAATTTCAATTTAAAAAAATGTTCAGGCTAGCACATGAACCCTGTTTCATCTCCATCATGATACATATCTATAGTATTTTTCTTTTTTTTCTAGAAAAAATAATAAAAGCGGAATTTATATGTTTGAGATATGTTTATGCCACAAACAAGATATTGGGAAAACAGAATAATGAGGGAAAGATCAAATAGGTCTCTGGAGTGTACATTATGTGATTGTATGCATGTTCAGATAAATAAGGACCACTGTGTATTCTTGTTCGCAACCTTGCATCTCATATTATAATTTTGATTCTTATTTTCCATTTCTATAATTTTCAATTTTCAAGGAAATAAAGTTAAATGTTATCTTTACTGTTTATTGATGTCAAGCACGAACGTAGACACCACAGTGTTATTGTGACCACCCCTAATGCAAAATTAATAAAACCATCAGATTCATCATACAATTTTACTCGATAAGTATTGTGTTTGCATCTTGATATAGAGTTTTGTATTCAATTGCATCGCTGGACAGACAGAGATATCACATTTGTAGTATAAGTATGTGTGTCTGTCTGTCTGATAGTTAGTGACCTAGGAACAAGTAATAATGTATGAATAATCACCTTCACCTAACTATGCAGATTGCTCTAAGGGGTGTCACAATCGGAGTACTCTGCCCATTTAATTATATATATATATATATATATATATATATATATATATATATATATGAGAGAGCGAGAGTATAATGTTGTGTTTTTGTATAGGAGAAATGGCTAGAGCGTGCAATTACGTATGTAAGAGCATATACAGCTACTGTTAAACCGTCGACTAAAGAGAGGGTCACATTTTGTATTTTTAGCGCTTCAAGATAGATTTCCAGTGTTTTTGTGAAACTGCAGATAGCGATGGACGATCGAAGTAATGAATAGTTGTATTTGAAATAAACACACACACATACATATATATATATATATATATGTGTGCATAAAAAAGGAAAAAACAAAATTATTTATGTATTCATCAACGTTTCATGTTTATTTCAAAACTTCCTCGGGATGATTGATTTGAAGAAATAAAATACAAGTACAGTATTTGAAAATATTTGGTATGTATGTGATGTGAAAAGAATTCTAAATTCTAACGACTATGTTTCGTTCGAAAAAAGAACAAAAAACATTATTTTCACATCACATACACACCAAATATATTCAAATTTCGTACTTGTATTTTATTCCTTCAAATCAAGCATTCCGGGAAAGTCTTGAAATAAAGATGAAACGTTTATGAATACATAAATAAGTTTGTTTTTTCCTTTTTCATTTTCTATCACGTTGGAATATTAGGTCAATAATTTCATCATATATATATATATATATATATATATATATATATATATGCTTGAGGTAAAAAAATCTCTATAATAACAAGGAATTTAATGGTGCCCTTATTTTCCTGTTAAATGCTTTTTAGAATGATAAAGTGGATCTAGATTTGTGTCATAATACAAACAAAAGGTAAGAGTAACATTTTGACTAAACGTTTTATCTTCAGAGCAGAATGTATGCAAGCCGTTGCCGATCTGAAAACCAAGAAGTGTCTTATGGTTCTCTTACTTGGTTCTTCATCTGCATCTGCTGACGTTTGGTGACATGATGACAATAGTGGACACTACTTCCACCAACTGTTCACGTTTGCAGCTGGAGACTGTTTGCACTTACATATTCCCATGAAACTTCATGCCAAAGTGTGATTTTCGTGTGTTTATTGCTGACAAAGTGATTGACTAACAATTGCAAAGAAATCAGCAAGAGACTGCCACATTTTGGCAGTAACAGCAGTGCATGATGTAGTGAAGCAACATGAGTCTGCCTAAATTTTAAAAATTGGAAGCCGAGAAAAATTCAACTATTTGAGAGTTATGCGTAAAAGTGTTACGTATTTGCACCCGGAGAGTGCATATATTTGCTAGTATATATAAAAGGCAGGTGAAAAGGATTTTTTATACAATCACATCCATGCACAGACATAGATTGATAAAAAATAACGAGTATCTTGTAACCTTTAAGCAGTGTTTGATACAGTGTTCGTATGTCCTTGGAATTTTTAGATCTTTCCTTAAATATTCGACTTTTTTGTAATGACAATTATCATTGGTTGTGCATTCAGCTACATTTGATCCGACTTTTACCCGGATCAGAGGATATTATCATGCATGGTTGTCTATGAATAATAACAGATTCAAATAATGTGCATGCATTACTTGAAGGCTTTTACACCGTATGACTCTGGTTATTGTTGATTTCCAAACTGCATTATTAGTTAAAGAGAAGTTGTTGGATTATCTCTGAGCTGTTTCAGTTATATATCTCTCACTCAACACCAGAAATATCTTTAGGGGTATCCATTTTTAACAGACTGGCTTCTTCTGATAGTGTTAGAATAAAAAAACATGATCAAAAGTATTTTATCAAAAAGAAACCATGACTTGTATTTTTATTTACAAATGTAAATAAAAAAACAAGTCATGATTTTTCAATTTCTTTTTGATAAAACTCTTTTTGTAATGTTTGTTATTCTAACTCTATAAGAAGAACCAACTATTACACATGTCAGAAATTTGAAGAATCAAATACAGAGAACTGGACGCATTTTGAGAGCTACTTCCGATTTTTATAATAATTTTTGTCTCAGTTTACAAAAAGAAATGTCAAGAACATCGATTCTCAGCAAGGTGGATACTGAGCTCAAGATGGTATGTTAATTCTCAGCAAGGTTGAAACTGAGCCCAAACTTGCACTTTTAATTCTTAGCAACGTTCATGATTGGCCCACGATGGCACTCTTAATTCTGAGTAAAGTTGATACTGAGCCAAAGGATGCACTCTTAATTCTCAGCAAGATTGATACTGAGCTCAAGATGGCACTCTTAATTCTCGGCAATGTTGATACTGAGCCCAGGCTGGCACTCCTAATTCTCAGCAAGGTTGATATTGAGCTCAAGATGGCACTCTTAATAATCAGCAAGGTTGATACTGAGCCAAGGATGGCACTTTTAATCTTAATTCTCAGCAATGTTGATACTGAACCACACTGCCAATCTTAATTCTCAGCAAGGTTGATACTGATCCCTAGGTGGGACTCTTAATGCTTAGAAAGGTTGATACTGAGCCCATTGTAAAATTTTTCATTCTCAACAAGGTTGATACTGAGCTCAAGGTTTCACTTTTAATTCTCAGCAACGTTGATTCTGAGCCCAAAGTGACAATCCTGAGTCTCAGCAATGTTTATACTGAACCCAGGATGGCACACTTACTTCTCAGCAAATTTGATACTGAACCCAAGGGTTGCACTCTTAATTATCAGCAAATTTGATACTGAGCCCAAGGGTGGCATTCTTAATTCTCAGCACGGTTGACACTGTGCCCATCTGGCACTCTTAATTCTCATCAAAGTTCACACTGAGCCCAAGATAGCACTCTTATCTTTCAAGGTGATTATAGGTTTACTTTTAGGTAATTTATGTCATTAACTTAAGATAGCCATAATTTTCAAACTGTTTTCTAATTCACATTATCTACACGTTTTTACTTTTTATTCTCGTGTTGTTTGTTACGTTCACAACATTTTAGTCATTGTACTCTTGTTGGTGGCCTTTTCATCATAGTGAGTTGAATACATTCTAGAACAGGGAAGGGGATCCTTTTAAGTGGGTGAGTGCCAAATTCAGCCAAATCTTTTATAAAAAATCTTGTCACATGCCGACCGAATTTTGGGGGGAACATGTTTAGTATTGTTTATGTATTGTGGTAACAATTACATTCATATGCATTTTTTGTTCTTGATAACGCTTAAACAAGTTGTTTAACCACCAGAAATTGTTCTGAATTCATATCACTAGATAACTCATTTATGAATATGACAGTTTTGTTGGAAAATGATAGAAAACTTTATTCTTTTGTAACTTTCCAACATTTTTCATGATCAAATATGGTGTATCACAAGTAATTCAACAACTAAGCACAACTGACTCAACAATATAATAATTTAAATTTAGAATTGAATTCTTCATTGAATCCACTATGGTAGACTACTTTCATTTTGCTTTCATGTCCTTTTTTCAAATATCTCTTATTGGTTTATTTTTTGTCAACAGGGATTGAACATACCACCTCTAGGTAGATAATATTACCACGCTGGAAGTCAACCAAAGACAACATATTGACTATCAGAAAGGTAGGACAACAACCTTCATAGGTTTGCATCATTATAAAAAAGGGAATATGAAGCTGCTGGTCAATCTGTATTATTTATGTATTATTTTGTTTTTCAATACGTTTTATCATTATTAAACAATTAGGCTTTTTCTCAATTATTATTGTTCTATCCTTAATACTGAGTGCTATTAAGTGTGTGAGCACTGTTATGATGTATGGAAGTAAAACCGGGCCAGTGAGGGTTGAGGATATGTGTTGCATGGAGAAAAATATGATAATGATACAATGGATGTGTAATGTGAGTTTTAAAGGAAGGCTTAGAACTGATGACCTCAGAAGAATATAAAAACTGGACAATATAGATAGATATGTGCAGAACAAGAAACTTTGTTAGTTTCGTCGGATTAAAACAATTGATGAGAGTGATTGGGTTAGTAAGTGTAGAAAAGTTGGGGAACATGTTTAGCAGTGTCAGTTGACAGGGAAGGCCAGGTAAAACACGGGAGAAGTTATAAGGATGGATTTGAGAGAAAGAAGGATAAATAAAGAGAGAGGTTAGTTTGGAAATCAATTAAAAAAATAATCCAGCACATGCCAGCATGTAAAACAGACGTTAAACTGATGATGATGATGATGATGATGATGATGGCAGCTTTGAAATAGTGAAATACGAACAAAATAAATACTGTCAACATATTTCGGTATTCTAATTTAATATATATATATATATATATATATATATATATATATAGGTGCAGATTAGTCGTCCGAGGCTAATCTGCACTTATTTTTACCAGCAATGCTTCAAGCAAACTACAATCTCCTTTTATATATATATATATATATATATATATATATATATATATATATATGTATTACAGAAGATCATAACAACATCAGTACCGTCAGTTATGATCCTCTGTAATACATATATAAATAAATATTACGCTCTTATTTTTAATTTTCTTGATAATCGAGAACTCTGTTGGGTTCTCTCCCACTAAGCTTATATATATATATATATATATCGAGAGAGAGCGAGAGAATCTTAAGAAAAATATATACGATGATTCTGGTTAGCAGACGAACCCCACGAATGAATCTGATTATAGTGGACCAAGCACTGTGGCAAACAAAATTGATTTCTCTTCATCAGTCAAGTAATATCTGCACAGATGCATCATATGCCATATGTCAGTTAACTAGCTGGTGCTATTTTCGAGTTCCCTTTATCCTAGACTAATTGTCTCTACTGAAGCTTTAGAAACCAGTCTATTCTACTATTTCATCTATAGATGTATCGTGGGTTCTTATCTTATAAGCGTAGTATCGAATGTGTTTAATAGCCCTGACAGTATTCTAACAAAGTATACCGAACATACAGTCCACATCAGTAACCACTGTACCACTAACATTTCCTTTATATATATACTAGCAAATATATGCTCCCTCCGGTCGCACACTTTTGCTAGGTTGGGAGGATAATATCATGATGAACGAACTACATAGACTGAACCCCAAAGGAGGAGGTATTAACGAACATATACTACACTAATTCTCAAAAGTGGAGGTAATTTCTGGTAGGATGGTATCATGACAACAGTATAGGTACTGTAATACCCCTTCCAATATAGAGGAGGTAATACTTGGGAAGATCTCCCCATAAAAGTAGAAGGTAATTCCTTTGAACATAGTATCATCACAACAGAAAAGATACATTACCACCTGCCCCTCACCCCCAAAAAGAAGGTAGTCCCTGGGAAGATGGTCTCATGACAAAAGAATAGTTACTACATTAACAGGAGGATTTAAGACCATGGAGGATTAAAAAAGAAGGAAGTAATTCCTGGGAGGACGGTCCTATGACAACAGAACCGATACTACACTAATATATCCCCATTAAAAGATAATACAATAATAAATTAAATCATTTGGGGGGGGGGGCGGGGAGGGCATTTATTTATAAATGTCGAGTTATAAACATATTTTTTATAGGTTCTTGGTTCTTTCCCTAAGATCCTACTCCCCATTTTAATTCAATGAATTTCTGTAAATAAATGTATTTATGAAAACATTTCTTTTAGCAATTTGAATATATTTTAAGTACGATGCCACCAAGAGTAAATGTGGTATTGTGGTGACTGAGATGATTCTAGTTAAGAGTAAGGTAGACATTTTTATAACTTGACCAAGGATGACCGACGACCTCCCCCCTTTACCCAACACTTTTGATCGCCTTGTGCCTAATTTGTTCGTAATTTAAATTTTTATATTTTGTGCAAATAAATAATTCAAAGTGTAGTATCTGTTTTCAGCATCTCACTTACTCTTTTACTATTGACGAAACTATTGCTTCAAACAATAATATTAAAAAAAAAACAAATACATAATAACACGGCGTCGTTAACAGGGGAGAGAAAAGGGAGAGGGGGAGAGAAAGAGAGCACCAGAGAGAGAGAGAGAGAGAGAGAGAGAGAGAGAGAGAGAGAGAGAGAGAGATGAGATTAGTTTATTTTCTTAAGTAAAACTTATCTTGCGTTTTTTTTTTTTTACTTTACTCCGGTATTTCTTCTTTAAGTAAGAGGTGACTCGCGTATTTGTTTATTTTTGTAGTTTAAAATTTTTTTTATTGTTGTTGGGGTTTGGGGGTGTAAGATTCACTTCGATTAGTTGTTTTCGGTTCGTACAGTAAGATTTACCTTACATATGACAACAGTAGGAAATCAATTGTTATTGATAAAAAATAAATTACTATTTCCCCGGAAAATACCGGATAGCCCTGCTAGTTTAAAATCATTAACTTTTTAAACACACAGAAGTGTAACATTTTGGTAAATTCGGAAACATTTATTTACCTTCTAAATGTGACATAAAGAAAAGAAAAGAGAGAAAAAACAAATTTGTCTTTTCACTAGGAATTTACAAACAATGTTTGAAACATTTGAACAACGACATTAGAAAACGTTTGAACACAAATGCTAAATATTTGTCCAGAAAATAAAATTATGTTGCGAAAAATAACATTTGTTATATTAAAATTTTTTTTAAATTTTGTCTTAAAAAACAACACCAAATAATAATTAATTAATAAAATTAACTTTTACAAAATCAATATGCAAATTAGTTAACATTGCGAATCTGATGTAACATCTATATAAACGGTATATAAAAAAGATGGTGCGTCTATTAAATAAGTTGAATTAATTTTGAAATAGACAGTTTTGACTTTACCGTTCGTGCGAGAAAGCAGCCCAGCTTTCGCATTTATTCATTTATATATATATATATATATATATATATGAGGAATGGTGCACCTTTATACATATATATGAGAAATGGTGCACTTTCTCCAAATCAAATGATGTTCAAGAAAACTACATCTTCTTATTATATATATTTATTTGTCGCCCCCAATTTCAGGCTGGGCACTGTAGTAAGTAGTATCAACATAGCCGTCAAAATCATAGCTTTAATGCATGTTCCTTCATTAGTTGAACACTGTTGTTGTCAGCTGCCTATCGCACCAGCTCAACGTTATAGGTTTAAAACTCTCACCGATTTATATAATTGTTCATTGTGACCGTGTGGACTAAGGTGTCGGAATTTGAGTTAAAAACTTGGCTCATGTTCCGGGGTTTCGAACTCTGTGACCGGATTGAATAATTACCTCTACACTGATGATTCCAGAAGGATAAAATGTATACGTATATAGATAAACAAATATTTATAATTATATATATATATGTGTGTGTGTGTCTGTGTGTGTGTATATCATTTTATTTCAGTCATAGTTCTTAGAAATCAAAAGGCCCCTTCCCAGGGCTAACACTTTATCTCTATATGAGATACATAAATATTCGAGTATTCCATTAAAGTTCTCCTCTGCCTCTCAAATGCCAGTAAAAAAGTAACGAACATCAAATTTCCTCTCTCCAATTCACCAGTTAACTATGTTATAGTATATCTTTATTGTGGTCTCTTAGTCTTATCGGATCCCAGGACAAGAATTCATCTAGTCTGGTGGAGTATCCAGCTTAGTGATGTTATTAGAGGCAACATCACTTGGGGAAAATGCTCCATTTCTCATATAAGCTAGTGTGGGGTAGCTATACAGATAGGATTTTATTTGCGCTTAGAATACTATGTTATTTTGAATATTTGGTCAGGGTTTACTTGTAGGGTGAATTATCCTCATGCCAGGTTGTCCTGACAAACCCCTGTACAGAGAAACCTTATACACTCGAGGACAGTGCCTAGAAGACATTCAAGTTCTTTATATATATATATATATATATAGATAGATATACATGAGTGTTTGTACTTAATTTCATATATCTTAACAATTCCCTGCAAGCTAATCTAACTTAATTCTCTCCAAGGTGATTATCAATAGAAATGTGTACATGAATCATTTTAATTTTCAAGAAAAAAACAAATGAATAGAAAAATACTTCATCCATTCTTTCCAGGTGCATTTCATGTCTGTCTGTTGAGAAAATTTAATTGGGAATGAAAGTATCAATTTACATAATTAAGGATGAGTGATAATTATCCTCAATTAACAAACTCTCAGAAGACAATGTTTTTTGAAATTCTAATAATCTTTTGCATTTGTCTAGCTCACACATTTTTACACTTTCCCCCATTCCTTAATCAGTGTATACACACACACACACACACACACATATATATATATATATATATATATATATATATATATACGTGTATTCGTGTGTATCTTCGCTTCTACTGCAACTTGTGTGCCAAGGTTTGATAATCATCTGGTGGCCTCTTGATACATATCAAACATCTTACCCAATAAGGGAGCCTGGAATAATCATCTATGCCGTGACTTGCCCTACTCACAACTGAAGTCACAAGAGTTATTTGAGAAAACATTAACAGCATGTTTGTCTTCCAGGATGTGGTTATACCTATTGGATAAGTTCACGTTCTGCTATATACACATACATATATATATATATATATATTTTTTTTTTTTTTATTATTTTGATTGATTTATTTATCATTAACATTGAATATGGACACATTTCGCGACTGGATAACTTTGCCGGCCCCTTCAATTTCACGTATTTGGACTGCTGTTTGTATCTTGGAGTAATGTCCTTCCTGATTATGCTTCTCAACTTGTATGACCTGGATGGACTGTATGGATTCAACAAAAGTATGTTTTTGGATTGATATGTTTGATGTTATGTATTTTTATGTATTTGTGTATATAATTTTATACATTTTCAAAGCGTAATTTTATTGCCTGTAGTAGTATAACTGCGGTAATGGTCCTCTGAAGAGAAGAATTATCTTTGAAAGCTCATGAGCTAAGGACTTAAGGATGCTTTGCATGAACTTTGAATTCTAATAAAATTTGATTGACACCTTATTTTATTACTTCATTTTATATTATAATATTAATGCTCTATCCAGTATATTGAGCTTCAGTTTTTTATCCGGATGTTTCACTAATTATAAGATATTAGTTGACGCTTATATCTTTTGTTGGATTGCTTCATATATATATATATATATATATATATATATATATATATATATATATATATATAATATTCTAAGTGAAATTTCATTTATGGACTTTGGATAAACGTCCCTATAAATCTTACTGAGTTTATCTAATAATGCTCAATAATAAGTAGAGTCGTATTTTTACTTAGTATGAATTTTTATTTATACAAACACAAATGCAAATATGTTTTGACTAGAGCCAAAAATGTTCAAGTCCTGAAGTCAAGCAAAGAGTTAAAATCTTTTGTTTTGCCTGACAAGACTTGGCTCCTCTTTAAATATATTTGTACACACACACACACATCTCTATATTTATAAATTAAGTATGTGTATTCATTTATATATCTATATACGAGGTAATGAACGGATCATTATGAATTTTGGAATATATTCTAAAAAATACAGTAAGTAATATGGGCAAATTATTTTCTTTGTAAATGTTAACATTTAGAGGGTGCATATATAATTAATATATAATTGAATTAATTTGATTTTTTATGACCCGATCATTATGAAATAGGGAATATATATTTTCAGGAACCTCATCAGTATCATAGGCACATTATTTTTTTTGTAAACTTTACCATTTAGCGGATGTGCCCACCCAAACTCGCACCCGCCTTCAAAAAACTGTTTAAATAAGTTAGATACAAAAAACTTAGGGAAAAAATTGCTCGACATCAAATTTTGAGTTATATTAAATAATACATTTTTAAATGGATCGGTGTGCACGTAAGCTTCAATAATATGTATGTTCTTGGTAAAATCCTAAACTATTAAACTTATCAATATGAATTATGGAATATGTATTTTAGGTAACAAGGTGTGTAACGTGGGCATATTATTATTATTATTTTTAACTATTTATCTAGAGGAATACCACTGAAACCGTACCATACCCCTTAAAGAAAGAAAGAACATTAAAATTTAAAACTAATGCTATATTTATTGCTTATATGCGCTCTGGAACAGTATTCTACCAGTTATATATATATATATATATATATATATATATATATATATATATTAGTCAGTTTATATTATATTCCAATAACCATGGTTTTTTTTTATTATTTTTATTTTTTCACATTTCCAAAAAACACAACATTTCTGTGAGATATATTTTTTATATGTATATGTATGCTGATGTGTGTACTTGTTTCCCCCTAAAGCAAGTCCAGAAGGTGGGAAAAGCCAGCTCCCCCAAAGGGACACTAGCTGCATGCAAAAATAATCATGAACAGACCAGCATTCCCTAGTAGAGGCACCTTAGGTGATCAGCACAAACTGATCCTCCTCATTGCTAGAAGGTAATGCCTGGGAGGGTGTATTTCCTCAGACTGAGCTAGATCATACCTCATGCCAACAAAAGGGGGCCTGATCAGTCTGATTGATTGCCAGAAATGTGTAGCTTATACCGCCTTGTTTTCCTGATTATAGATCTTTGACTCAAACATATCTTACCAAAGTTTATGTGTCAAATTTGTTATCTTCACCTGTTTGCTATTTTCACAACGTTTTAACCGTTTTACTCTCCATTCTGAAACCTTTTGTTCTCGTTAGGAACCTTCTGGGAAAGTTATTAAATGCACAGATCCCCAAAATGATATAATAACATTATATTTTTTCTTTCTTTTCAAATATTATGTTTCAGTAAAAAACAAAAAAAAAGACATCACTATTAAATCAAAAAGAGAAATACACTGATGTTAAGAGCGAGAACGGTACTTCCAACAATACTGTTAACTCGCAATCACAGCCAGAGGATTAAATCCATTAAAAAATATGTTTGCTTTGTGAATTCCTGGTTTGCCTTTTTATTTTTAAAAAGAATCACTTTAATCAGCTTTGAGCAGCAAAAACGTCCTAATGCGATATTATAAACGTCTTCAAAAAACATCTTTGAAATGTGTATATTACCAATGAGAATCCTTAGACGATTTTAGGATGAGAAAATACTTTCTTGATCGGCATTTCCTATTTCCTTAATCCTATTTTCTTCTGTCAGCATTTCGGATATTAGTCAAGCATTTGAGCGAAAGCTTTTATCCAACATGCTCGGAAGGGATTTTAAAAATCAGATTCATTGACATTTGCCATTCAATTTTGTACAAAACATATGAAACTAGAGAGACAGGCGCTTCTATTAATTTATTAGAACTAAAAATGCAAGATCGCGTGTAACTCGTTAGGTAACATAATAATCGATTGTTGGTCTAGGTTAGTATTTATTATTTAATTATTCTTTAAACGGAAAGACAAAATGCACTTATAAAAATGATGACATTATCGGATTAACATCCTAATATGTTATTATTTCTTTCTCTGTTAACTCAGCCCTTCTTCGTTTCTAAGGAAGAAGACAGGGCCTATTCTCGCCAAATCACGCTGTCAGAGGGTCCGGCCAATCAAAGACCAACAGGTCATGCTTGACCACGCGAGATTTTGAGTGATATAAAAGAAAGAACGCACTTCCTCCTCCTTCTTTTTCATCCCTTTTCCTTACGACCAGCGACGAAGACGGTCCCGTCAACAGACTCCTAAAGCATGGGGCAAGAAGCTGCCTGCCACTGTCTTACACTTACTACACGCCGTCTCCCCCTCCCTCCTCACCGGACACAGGACAAATAGTAAGCTTAAACCCTTTCTTTCTTTTCTCTGTTTTAAGTACCATTCAACACAAATTCCTACCATTTCGTACACTGCAAAAAAATGGGTAGAGAGACGGCTCATTTTCTCTAATATACGTGCACACCACAACACGTGTGCTTTCCAAGAACAAACTTTAAAAGAGACATTTTATACAAACAGTAAAAGGGACATTTTCCTGTACACAAAACTCAGACTTTCATTGAGGAATTTATACAATTTAAATGAACCACGTTAAATAAATTGTTATGTTTATTTGAATTTTGAGTGCTGGCTTTCTTACTTTTTGTGTTGGTTACTGGCGTATTTTTACTCGTTCTTTCATGTTTAAACGTTTAGAATTCGTTAGTACCCCACAACATCATCATTTTAGTTTAATGTAATTTCAAATGCTATGAATATTGAAATGGTTTCTTTGTACAAATCAAAACAAAGACAATAGGAAATATTTACAAAATTTATGTTCCTGTTAATAATTATTAAAGTTATTCCTCGTCTTGTTGGTGTCACTTCACTGCTGATATAAGTTCATTCCGATCCTTTCTATATGTATGCACATTTTTTTTTATTGATTAATCCTGAATTTGTTTCTGGTGGAGTTTATTCTTACTTTTTCAAATTGGATATGAATATATACATATGTGTATGTATATATGTATGTACATTGTATATGCATGCGTCTGTTTAGTGTATATTATTATATTTAGTGAGGAGTGCACAATTTCCGCATGTTGCAGTATATTGATTACTATTCGTTGTTATGTTACTGTTGTCTTTTGCATGTTTTTCTTTTCCTTTTCTTTACTTCTTACGATTATGAAGAATTATTAAATAGGGGAGTTGGGGAGAAGAGTACCTTATAGGTAATTCCCCGCTCTTGCTAACATTTGTATATTTTTCTATTTGAAAATAGCAGGGCGAGAAGTTCAAAGGCAAGCGATTCGAAGATTTACTATATATAGAAGCTATTTGAATAGAAAGTTTTTCAGCATCTTGGAACATCTACAGTGAAGAGGTGTGATTTTGCTGCTAGTCGCATTGGTCAGAGGGAATTTACGTTGGAGGATACAAGTGCAGTAAGTTCGTCAGAGCACATTTCGTGGAAGTACTTGTAAAACAAGCACAGGGATGCAACATTGTGACGATGGGACTGGAGTTTTGTAGACAGCATATGACCTATTAGGTTAAAGACTCTCTTCTGATTTAGCAAAATAGATCCAATCGGATTTGAATTCGGCATAGCCGATTCCATAGTCTGTGTCTGCATATATTGTACCAATCATACACCCCTAGGCGTAATTAAAAAATAATAAAGAGCACAAAAGTTTATAAATTTTCATTTCATGAATTTTAATTATATCTGACATTTTATGAATCACACATGAAAAATGGATAAACAGATTTAAATCTAAAATAAACATCACACACGAAATGAACATGCTAAACGCAATCATCTTAATGGAATAATCCTGGAGACATCTGCCTGGTTTTATCTTGAGAAATATGACCATTACTATTAATGCAGTCTATTAAGAAGCTAATAAAGAAGTGATCATGTCATATAACGATGGGCCATATTGTTTGTTAATCCTAGCGGAGATGATTAAAACAAAACAAAAAAGATCCTCTCATCAGTTGAAAGCTTGGAGGAAATCTCGGGATATCAATAATGTATCGTTCCATTTGAGACAAACAGTTACGAAAGAATGTGTCTGGAATTCTCTAGTTTTGATCGCCTTCCTTGTATAATAGGATTTGGGATTCAACCCGAGGAACATAATCGGCCATTTTCATAATTGGCTGGAATATATAGGAAAAGAAAATAGAAATTTTACTGAAACATCAGCAATTCAAGAAATTATGTTTCTGCTGTCTATTTGAAGATAATAAATCTGAAGATCTTAAATTACAAATCTGAAGGAGAAAAAACACCAGAAAATGTAAATTCTGTGTCATCAGCAGCTAATATACACAATACAATATAAAATACTGATACACACACACATATATATATATATATATATATATATATATATATATGAACAATTTTTTTGCGTGGTACAACATTTTATCAAGGTTTTAAATAAGATGAACGGATTCATAGTGAGTCGAGGACAATATCACAAGAAAAAAAAGAGAGGAAATTTATAGTAATATATTCAATCGTCGGAAGACATTCGATTAAAAACTATATATATATATATATATATATATATATATATATATATATATACATTATTTATCTCATCTCCAGGAGGTTAGACACAAGGTTAGGTGTGGGTTTTGATGAAACGGTTTCCGTGGTACGAACTAGATTCGAACCTGGCACACCCAGGGTTTCAGTCCGCGACGTTAACCACTTAGCCACAGTCACCGTGTATATATGTTGGTAAAAATACATATTTCCAGTGATGTATAAAGCAAATTATTGTTTATTGAATTGAATAAATACTGGAATACCTGAGATAAAAAAACACTTATACGTTTTAACTAAGTAATAAACCTTAAAAAATGCAAGGAACTTAAACAATTCAGACAATGTTAGTTTAATAATTGGAAAGAATACAGAGAAGAATTTTAAATATTTGATTCTCTGTAAACAAAGTGTTGTGAAAAAAAAAACAGAATATTCGTAATAATAGCCAGACTGACATGAAGCAAAAATCAACAGAGTGCGAAAGTGAAAATTGCATTGAAATCAAAGAACTAAAGTGAAAGCTGTCGCCTCCGGCTGTTATTCATTTATGCCAAACCAAAAATATACATTGTATTTATCAGGAAATAAATGTATTTTCATGAAGGTTTGTGTTGATGTGTTTGCCTAATGCTTACATTTTTCTTTTTTTCTTGTTTTATTTATAAAACAATATGCATAAAAAATAGACATTGTTTAGAAACCTGTCAGAATGTTTGTTTTGTTCTGCCCGAGGCGATGTCCATCTTTTACTTAAGAATACAGAGAGAAAAAAAAAAGATTATCCACATGGTCTTTATATTCAGATGTGATCAAAAACTGTTGCTCCAAGGAACTTAAATTAGTCATTGGCTCAGAAATGCATTTTGGAGCTGCTCGTTCGTTTCATACTTCAACATTAACCTTATATTACACTATATATTAAATATATTAGCGGGATCCCATGAAAATTAATTGATACTTTCTACATGAATCTGTATAATTTACTATTAATAATAATATTCCTTTTGAAATAATAAATGTTTGCCAGTGTCATTACTATTATTAAGAAAATTGACTCTTTTTTTCTTCTAAAAAAATAATTGTCATTATCAACTAAATATTCTTTTAAAAACTTAAAATGAACATGTTTCTTCGATATTTGCTTATTTGAATTTGTAGCAATTGAATTTTTTTTTAAAACAATAAACATGCTACGTATTTTTACCATGAAATTAATTGTCAGCTAAATATTTTCCAAATCAATAAAACGAATGTTACTTTTTTTATTGTATTTATTTAAAATTGTATTGTTTTAGTCGATAGAATTCGATTTCGGAACAATTGATTTTAAAATGGGTAAATCGGATTTTTTTTACCTTATTATTCACCAATCAACATTGGATGATCACATTGTTTTAGAATGTGAGTGAAAGGTGATAACGTACGTACGAACACGAAATGCCTTAACGTATTAGTTACCTTATAATATACGTTTCCTTTTATTGCTTAATTCAGTAAAATTTACTTATGTCTATGATAATCCTGGTTGCTTGTTTAGACAGTGAATGATCTAGATGGTGCGAGAAAGGGCTAATGAGGTGACGATAAATATAGAACATATTTTTCCCCAAGAAAACATGTAACTATGCTAATTCCCTCCGATCTCATTAGCTGGATGGGACAATACAAAAGTCAGATTTTCTTTTGTCAAAATCTTTGTGAGACCGAGATTTAAGTCAGACAATGAAATTTCAATAATTGTAGGCTTCTCTGTTGATGGTTTAATCACTGTATTGATACGGCTTTGAATAACATATCTAGACGTGTAATAATTATGCATCATCATCGCTTATGATTTGCAACAGCTTCAGCATAATGACCGGGCCTTGATCAGGTGGATCTGCGGCAGCAAACTACACAAAAGAATCTCTTCAGCCATGCTCTATCAGAAGCTTGGTATTTGTGGGATTTTGGATGCCTTACGCGCTCGACGTCTCAGGTGGTTTGGTCATCTATAGTGTGCCATCCCCTACATCAACTTAATAACACGCATGTATATTCCATACACAAAGGTGCGTGGAAGATCAAGGGAAATCTGGCTTCAGTGCATACAAGATGACTTGACTATTTGCAACATGACTGTTATCAACCCAATGGATCGGACCACATGGATGGCAGGCGTGAGATGTTGCTTGGTGTTGCCTACCCCAAAGATGGGGATACTTGCAGCACCTTAAATACAAAAACTGGATGATGATGATTATTATCATTATGATGATGATTGATTTATCTCATAATTACTACAACCCGTTTGATTGAGGGTGTTGGGTCTTGTAACATCAGACTCTCTAGCTTAGAAGACCCTAGATTCACTGATCTGGTAAAAGCTTGCATTCCCATAGCAGAATATCATACAATTTCAAACATGAACATTCATGTTAACAGAAAAAAGTATATCTATTAATAATGGAGACTATGTATCAGTCTGTCTGAAGCCAAAACTATTCTATTTAAGACTATTGTATATGACCTAATATAGGAGGCCAGTGTAGTATAGTTTCAAATAATATTATTGCTCCATCATAATCGAAAATAACATTGTGGGGAGGGGTAGTGTAATATCTCTTCTGTTATCATGTTACCATCGTCCAAGGCGTTACCTCCGCTTTTGGGAGGAAGTGATAGTGTAGTATCTGTTCGTTTGTCATAATACCAACCTCCCAGACATTATCTCCTCTTTTGAGGAGGGCAGTGTAGTATCAAAAGATTGACTATTTTAAAAAACAACTGGTCCCGTTGAGATGTTGCCATAAAACATGATAGTTTATATTAACAGAAAAAAGTATTATTATAATAGATGCTTAGTTTAAGTTAATTTGTCAGTTGAATGTTTAATTTAGTTCTAATTTTATTTTTATTTTGAGTCTTGATGGAGGTATGCACTCTACTTAGTGCTATACTTTTTGCCACTGAAGTTTAAGGGTCTACTATGGTAGGGGACCGGTTTATAGGGCGCAATCCTGGTAGGGAGTTGAGCAGCAAGAAGTTTATGCACATTATATTTAAATTTTTGCATGTTGGTACGGTCAAGGAAACGGGGAAAAGGAAGAGAATTTCAAAAGCAAGAGCTCCGAGGAAAGAAGCTATCAGAGTAGAAAATCTTACAGCATCTAGGGACAACTACAGTGAAGGGGTGGGATTTTGCTGCTAGTCGGGTGAGTCGGGGGTATGTTCGTTGAGTAGGGTACAAGTGCAGTACTTTTGTCAGAGCACATTCCATGCGAGTACTTGTAAAAGAAGCAGAAAGATGCAACTTTGAAGTGATGTGACAGGGGCTGGAGCTTGGTAGACAGTGTAGGATCTATTAAGTTAGAAATTCTTATTTTCACCCAGTCCAAGAGGGAGACGCTAGTGGTTGATGCACCAGTTCAGATGTGGCAACACTACTCCATGCATGAGTGAATTATGGCTTTATAGTGATATAGGATACTAAATAATTTCTGGTATTTTCTAACATGTTTCATATAGGTTAATTGAAGCATCTACAATTGAGAATTGAAAGCATTACTTTTAATTCATATAATTTGGATTATTCGGACTACTGTTCTCATCTTGAGTGTTATCATCACAATGTTTCGTCCGCTGTAGCCTCCGGCATCCTTCAGGTGTATCTATACGAACTCGGGAATATTTCTATCAAACTCGGGAATCTGGACGACAGAAATATTCCCGAGTTCGAAAAGATACACCTGAAGAAGGCCGGAGGTTACAGCGGCCGAAACGTTGTGATGATAACACTCAAGACGAGAACAGTAGTCCGAATAATCAATATTATACAAATTATCAATCCGCATCTAAAAAATTCAGAAACATATTACCTTTAATGTATTACATTCTATTGTATGGTACATTGATGATAGAATTTCATTTTCTAATTTTCTTTTAATTCATGTACAAACAAAATGCAAGCTGATCACCATTAATTTGATCACTATTAATTAAATAGGGTAATTTGTATCTAAATCTACAAAATTTAATTTTCTTGGACAGCTCAGATACATATCTTGTACGATAAAATAAAATCAAGCAAAACTAATGACGAAGATAAACGATAATAGCCTTATCACTGATAATCAGTTATTGTCGATGTAATTTAATTCATGGTACGGATATGGAAAAATAATATATGTGGTGTGCCGCTCTTTTGTAAGCTACGCCCACCAAAAAAAAACTTTAACGATCTCTTTGGGGAATGTGACATATTTTTTGCTTGCAGACAGACACCAACATGCAGAAATTTAAATGTAATGTGAACAAACATCTCACTGCGCAACTCCTCACTAAGGATTGCCACATAAATCTGTCCCCTAATTCACAGTAGCATCTAACGTCTTAGTGGCAATGTGCCTTAATTAGAGTGAATAAACGTTTTTGAAAAAGTATAAGATGCTAGCAGAACTACCTAGCATCATCTATTTATTACATTTGTAGAATTAGTTATCATAGAATTTAAATATTTGCGCAAATATTTTTTTTTTTTTTTTTTTTTTTAACATAGTTCACCCCAAACAAGGCAGGCCGCCACTGTAGACGTAAGGGGCTACTGAGAAAAAGAAAAGGGGAGAAGGTAGGGGGTGGTCAATCTAGATTGGGATCAGCGCAGCGAGGTGTCTGTTTACATTAGTTTTAAACTTCTGCATGTCTGTACTGTCGGGGAAACAGGGGGCAGGGAGGGAGTTCCAGAGGCTAGCAGTACGAGGAAAGAAGCTATTTGAGTAGAAGGCTCTCCGACATCTGGGGACCTCCACAGTGAATGAATGAGATTTAGTTGATTGTCGGGTTAGTCTAGTGAATTTCCGTCGAGGGGGCACCAGAGTAGCCAATTCATCGGAGCATAATCCATTGAAGTATTTGTAAAACAAGCACAAGGATGCTACATTGCGGCGATGGGACAGAGGCTGGAGCTTGGCTGACAGTGAGGGACCTATTAGGTTGGCGATTCTTTATTTATTTGAAAGAGAGACACATACAACTTCACAGAATTTGGAGGGGATATTCTGACAAATATCAATGTGATGCTTACAAATAATTTGCAAATTCTCCTCCATGTAAAATAAGTGTGTGTTTACTTCAATCAGATTTCATCATTTAAAAAGAAAAACAATTATTATTTACTCGCCAAAATACGAACCTCTAGGTGCATATCATTGCTCGTAGATTAATAATACCTCCCACTAAAAGGGAGATGGTAATCTCTGTGAGAATGGGATCATCACCACAGAAATTATATTACCAATAGGAGAAACTAAGGCCTGGGAGGATGATATCATGATGAACGAACATATACAACACTACCTCCAAAGGAGAAAGTACTGCCTGGGAAGATGGTGCCATGACAACAGAACAGACACTACACTACCGCCCCCAAAACGGAGGAGATAATACCTGGAAGGATGGTCACATGCCAACAGAACATATACTACACTCCACCCAGAATTGAGCATTGAACGATAGTACATTAGTCTGAAATAGCATAGTAAATTTAATTGAGTATTAAAAGATAATACAATATTACAATTAATAGAATGGATAGCATAGTTTCCACTTCAGATACATACTAAATCTCTATTAGTGTTGTATTACGGCTGACTTAAAAAGAATGACAACACTGAATGTTATGAATATATGAGATGTATCTTTTTTGTTAGTGATCTGATAGGATTGAGATGCACACACAGGAATGTGATGGTTGATTCTTCTCCGAAGCCTGCTTGTCAAAAACTGACGATATCAATTTCGGGTTGTTATTATATAACAATTGCATGACCATCTCAAACGCCCACATGGTATGGCGTTCTCACTGTAGTCACGTCCTCACAGGGCATTTTATTTGGCGACGGGGTTTCAATTAGTGGACAATCTATCGGATCTGTCTATTTCTTCTTGGTATGACTCAATTGCACCTGACATGTACTTCTGGTCAGATGACCTTTCACCTTTTAACATATCTCTTTATTTTGACATTGATCTTATGTTCCTTCTTCCCGTTTTAGAGGCGTTATTTTTATTCAAATTAACTTTTGGTCATCTGATAAGTATCTAATCTTTTGACAATCGTCATAACTTTCCATTATGACAATTGATCAGGTTATGTCGCATCTTCTGATGCAGGTCGTTGATGTTAGGTACATTATTTTTATTCAAATGACATTTTGGTCATCTGATAATTATCTTAGATTTCGACAATCGTCAGGTGCATCTTTCTATTGTCAACATGTGCACACGGCCTGAATATTTAACATTAGCAATAGATGTGATTTATATTTGTTCAAAAAATAATACATGGTTAAGAAATATTTTTGAAAAACCAATGAAAAAAATGTCAATTCAGGTGTCAATTCTCGAATCATATTCCAGAAAATTCTCGGATTGCATGGATTAGTGCTATAGATTTTTACAGTGCAAATGTGATCTAGATTGTAAAAGTGAAAACATTTAGTATTCAAGTTTTTTTACCCATATATCAAATAAATATATTAATTATTCAAAGCGAGTTTTCTTTTCTTTTTAATTTTACCAATTAAGACATGAAATCTTGCCAAGACTATAATAAAAAATACTTCGTTGAAGTGTTTCATATTTCTGATGAGTATATAATTAGCTTCATTCATGATTCTGAAGATAAAATGCTAACAAATAGATAAAAAAGGAGCATAACAAATGAGCGTCCTATTAACAATTATGATGGCTATTAACAAACAGTAAGGAATATGCTGATTTATGATTGATATCAAGCATAACACCTACACAAAAAAAAAGTTTGTTGTGTCTGACTTACGACATATCCACACTTTTGGGTTATTTAATGCTGAAACACAATGCCAATAGCAAACGATTAATTGTATACGATTAGTTTAATACAAGTTGTTATTTTTTTAATAGCCATGTGTAAATTTTGGTTGATATTACAGAAAGAAAGACAGCTTTAGTATTTTATATATACTAGAAAATATATGCACCTGCCAGGATGAAATATAATTTTAATGTAATAATACAATTTTATAAAATTTATTTACAGGAATAGTGTCGATATGTATGAGCATAAAACAATAAAAAGTAGAAACCGATGATGGAAGGAAATTATTCATTAAATCCTGTATTTTTAAAAAATAATTATGTAACTGAGATGAACTTCAAGAAATGGTTTCATACAAGAAATAAGATATGCTATTTCAAAACTTAAGTGGGACACACTAACGAACATGAGTTTTAAAGAAGCATCGCAGAATGACTGATCGAAAGGCTTGAGCAAATGTAAAATAAGATGTAGTGTTGTTGGCATCCGTCTGTCTCAGGCGACAATGGATTTCTGCACCGAATTGCACTGTCTGCTGTGTATGTGCAAGCCTATCATGGATCGGCAGGTTCTGTTGCAGTTGCCACAGATGTAGGTGGCGTCTGGTTCTGATAGCTTTACTGCGACCCTCTGCCATCTGTGCTCTCTCTCTTCTCGTCACTCCTCTTAGAGTATGCCTTCGCAGCATTTCTCCAGTGGCTGTGGTCTTCAGCCATGGACTCTCAGCCTGCTGGGTCGATATCATCTGCCCCCTTGTTTCACTTGCAAACATCTTTGTAGCGTAGGACAAGTCTTCCTGCTGGTCTTATGCATTCATCTATTTAAAAATGCCACTGCAAACTGAAGCGACAAACAGATAAAACATCTCATAAAGATGCAATGAATTATCTAACAAATCTAAATAAGTCTTCATCTCCGAAATTCATCATAAGATGATTGATTGATTGATTGATTTTGTTTTACGGCTCATCAGCCACTGCTAGGTCATTTAGAGCCAAGAAGGTTATATTTACGATACTTCTTTTGAAGTGTGGAATTTTTTTATAGTATTCACAAAATGTGATTGATTTTGTTTGATTTTTGTAGTGTTCGATTTTCGTAAAAACACTTTTGATTCTTTCAGCATATTGTTTATGAAATTATCTTGGTCATTCATGTTATTTGCTTGGTAATAAGGTAATTGACATTTATTTTTGCAAGTCGGGGGTGAGTCATTTTTAAGAAAATAATTTGGTTGGTTGTTTCATTTTATATCATATCAATCCCTTTTGGGACGTTTAATGCCGAACCCAGTCATCTCTGTAAACGCCCCGGTATTTCAAGTTCCCAATACCTTCAAATTATGAAGATACGAATCAGCTTGTTTGTAGGTCTATATTTTTTAAGTAAACAACAAAAATAAAAAATCGTTTTAAATTCTGGCTCAAAAATGTGAATACACACAAGAATTGCTTTAAACTTGAATTTTACAAATTTACCTTTAATAGAGAATTAGCTTGTTTTTGTTTTCTCAATGAGTGAGTTTCTGTATGCAAGACAAAAATAAGTTCATTACTAGTGTCAAATCATAAAATCATTCATATAAATTCTTCATTAACAGACGAAAGTGGCCAAATTGATGGGAAGTTTAAGTAATGATAAAAATAAGAGCAACAGAGAAACAGATAAAAACTGAAAAAAACATTTAAATCTTGTTGTATTCTTTATTCTATTTGACACATACGTAAAAATAACATAACTCTTAAGGTGTGGTTGTAACTAAAACAAACAAAGTATCCAATTTGCCGGAACTTAGTTCTTATGTTATATAGATATCCAATGAAGAAGATGCTGTATACATTTTTAGCACCATCTCATCTAGAAGGATGAAGATGTTTAACTTAATAGATTTCCAAGTTATTTCTGTTGACTGAGTTGGTAGCAGTTTGGCATCTCTGCGGATCCAGGTGTCTATCTGCCAGGTTGCAGGGGGCCACAGATTAAGATGTTTTTATGGTCTCCATAAAGTTCGTCTAATAAATTCCTGGGGAAATTTTCTTTTATTACCAAATTCAAAGACATTTTAGGCTCTCTGCCATGTCTGTGTATACATAACATTCCAAGCTTAAGCAAATAGGAAATAATATCAACCCCAAATCAGTATATATGATTATGTAGTTTACTTACATAAGTAGACTATATCACAACTTACTTTCTCCTAGCATATACTTCATTTTGTTTCCTGATAAGTTTATAAATAGCAACACAATTGAAAATAAGAAATATGCAACGGAATACATTATTAGTTTTCAAAATGTTTGAGATGACAATGGATAATTTGTATTATTTGAATTATCTGGACTAGTGTTCTTAACTTGGTTGTTATTTTCACTACGTTTCGGCTGATGTAAACCCTGACCTTCTTCAGGTGCATCTTTTAAAACTTGGGAATCTTTATGTTGAACTCGGAAACGTATATGCAATTTAGAACCAAAACCTTTATATGATATATGGGGGTAGATTGTTCTCATTCCATCAGCGATAATCGTGTAGACGTGTTAATTATTTATTGAATTCTTAGTTATTATCGACATGTGGTGTAACAGTTAGAACTGATTGGGAATCAACGCGTTTAAGTGACAGTCTTCTGGAGTTTGAAGGTTCAATCCTTACTAAAGGCGGTTTGAAATTCCATATAGGTTCCGCAAGTTCAATATAAAGATTCCCAAGTTCAAAATAATGCAGTTGAAGGCAGCGGTTACATCGGCCAAAACATAAAGACAACAATCAAGATGCGAACAATCTAAATACTATAAACACATGATAAAGTATTTTCGGTGGATTCTTCCGACTTACTCTATATAACCAATTAAAAATATATGGGAAAAAAACAAAATCGAAAAATCGAAAAATGTAAGCCAAACTAATTTTTGGTTTTCTAACAACATAGATCATTGTGGGGAAGAAATCACTAACTGAAAAGATTTATGTATGCGTTTTTTTTAACCGAAACTATTGCGCACCCATGTAGAAGAAGCAACTGATTTTATTTTATATATAAGAATAGCTGGCTTTGCTAACTCGCTATTTCTTCGCAAAGTTTGCTATTTGAAATACTTGAAACATTAATTTAAAATAAACATTTCATTCATAAGTTTGTTGTAAACACGAAACAAAACCATTCTCATTTATTCATAGAGATAAACATTAACATTTTAGTCATTTCGATAAAAAAATATTTATATTTTAAATGTGACCGCAAAAAGAGGAAAAGGAAGAAATCAATTTTGTTTTTCACTTGCAATTTAGAAATAGATCGTAACTTGTTGAAAATCAAATCAATCCCTCTAAAAAAGAACATTTGAACACAGATGTTAAATATTTGTCCAGGAAATAAAACAGTATGGCGAAATAGAACGATTTTTTATATTAAAATCAAAACAATCATTCAATTAAAAAAACAAAAAAAAACAAATAATAGTGAATTAATAAAATGTCCTTTTCCAAAACCAATATGCAAATTAGTTAAAATTACGGCTGATATCGCATATACATAAGCATTATATAAAAAAATATACTGTGTCTTCTACTTTTAGAATTAACTTGAAATAGAGCGTTTTGATTTTACTGTTAGTGTGAGAGATGGACCCAAATTTGTATTTATTTATTTAGATTATAAAAGGAAATTTTCATATATATATATATAAAAAAACAAAAACGTTTTAATAATTTTATGAGTAATTGTTGCTAGATCGCTACAGAAAACTTCACAATTCCATGATTTGAACGCAAGTAAAATAATGATTGATTTAAAAGTAAAATCTTGTCATTTGTTTATTTGATCGTTTTTACTGGTTGGAAAATGTTTTATTAAATGTATGGAAATGCTTGTCTTTCGAGATGTATCCTTACTCGCAACTCACAGAAGCAGTCAGTGTTTAAATCATTGTTGTTGCCTTAAATGTGGACATGTTTTCTGATATAATTAACCGGAGGTTACAGACAAAATATACTAGCAGGGTGACCCGACGTTGCTCGGGATTAAATAAGGAACACTGTGTTTTTTCACTATCTTCATAACACAATATTACTTTCTTCTCTTGTATATGTTTCGCCCCCTAATATAATCGGAAGAAACTGAAATTTTGGAAAACTTATTGAATTAGTGTCTCATACATATGGGTTACATTTGCTTAAAATCGGTTATACATGTTTGAAGTGTTAAGAGGGTTTTACCCCCTATAGCCCCCATTAAAAGTCGCACATAGAGATTCGGAACATTGAGGAGAACATAGAGATTCAGGACCACTTCCGTTGCTTTCCCTGGAGAATGTTATACATACGATTAAGATGTCATCAAAATAAGATATATTTGAAGTTTTAACAAAGGTTCTACCCCCAATCGCTCCCATGGGGAGGGGGGGGACACTAAGTGATTCGGGAGCACTTTCATTGTTCTTCCAGGAAAAATTTTACATGAGAATACATTTTTAGATTTTATGTAGATTCTCTTACCTTTCCTTTTATAGGGAACACACAAACATCACACACACATTGAGTTTTATGTATATTGTAGATATATTGGGTTGCAACTAAGTTTTTAATTTTGGAATCTATTGTGTTTTTAAATTTTTTAATCTATTTTTTTTTTCAAGAATTCTATTTTCGAATCATTTGTTCTTTTCCTTAATTAATAAAGTTAATTTCTGTTTATTTTCAGATCATTAAAATGGAATGTCAAGAAAAATGAACATTTTTTAACACTTTTTGCTTTTATTTTATTCTATTTTTTTGTTTTCTTGCTTTTTGGTTTTTACCAACAAGTTATTGAGAATCTTGTTGAACGTTGGAAAGAAGTTGTAAATAACATGGGAGAACATATTATTGATTAATGAGTAGCTATTTTTTTGATTAAATCTTTTAAATTTCAGGACCGGCGAGACAGTTATAAAAGTGGGGGGAGCTCTCCTAAAAAGTGGGGGGGGGCGGTTAAACACATGCATATATAACTTCATTATTGATAACCGTAAAATGGGGGGGCCAAGTCAAAAAGTGTGTGTGTGGGGGGGGGCTTGAGCCCCCCCCCCCGGTGCCGCCGTCCATGAATTTACATTTAAATATACTCATAGCCAACCCAATAAATAAAGATAAACATGATGCATGTGATTATAGATTAAGTAAAAAAGAGATTTTACATTTCAACATCAAAAGCTGTTAATATTTTATAGTTTTCTAAAAACATTCAAATAGATTTTATCTCAAGATGAGACCCTTTATCAAAATATTGAGCACAAAGTAACAGTTCACTGGTAGATTTGATATGAGTTTCTCAGAAGATCTATTTTGAGAATAAGTATTATAGTATCAGGTTCGTTAGTGTGCACCTCAGAGAACCTCTGGCAACACAAGGTGTTATGCAAGTTGTCAGGTGTGAATATTTATTTGACTATTTCTCTTAAGAAAATGACATTTTCCTGAAGTAGACTTCGTTGTCAACTTTCAAATGTCGTTTCTTTTCTTCTTTTTCTATTGTGTATATTGCAGGTGTCGAAATGGTCTGTGTTTAATACTGGAATCCTAAACAAACATTTCTAAATGTACTGTTCTTTGTATTTGGACATGCATATTTGCAAAAGTTTTACATTCACACCTATATGTCTGCCAATGTTCTTTTGTCAGACACACATTTTTAAAAGCTCATATATATATATATATATATATATATATATATATATATATATATTGAGAAGGATTAGTGGTGTTTGAAGCATAAATACAATGCTGTTAAGCTCATATATATATATATATATATATATATATATTGAGAAGGATTAGTGGTGTTTGAAGCATAAATACAATGCTGTTAAGCTCATATATATATATATATATATATATATATATATTGAGAAGGATTAGTGGTGTTTGAAGCATAAATACAATGCTGTTGTTTTAGTAATCTTTTAGTACTCTTATAGATGACGCACCATGCTTCCGTTACTTTGCGGCATCAACGTTCGGGCAGGTTACGGAAGCGCCTGAGAGTTGACGAGGCGAAAACGAGGTGAAAATTGCCAAACAGTAAATTGCAGACTGGCAACCGATAAATTACCTCGAAGTAAATCAAACTAAAATACATGTATAAAAATAAAGTACGAACAAAACATAGCTAAACAACTGTTATTAATTAGATGTTTATTTGGATGTTTATTTATTTAGTAAACATATTTCTAAAATTCTCTCATAAATACATTCCAAACGGCCGCGTCGAGGATTTCAAACAAAATCAAAAGCTAAGTAACATCTTGGATTTACAAAGTGTGGAGGTATTTTTTTAAATTCTAATTTACTTGCTTGTTCGGGCCACTGTCATTCTGACAGCCATGTCGATGCTCCGGCTTTAATGTCCAACCTAATGATATGCCCGGGCACCAAGTTGCGACCAACGCATTGTTACCTGACAGCAGAGGGGAGCCTTCCACTGAAGAATGCCATCGATGCAAATCAGTAAACAAAAGATGGGGTAGAAGATGTCATGCATGTCAGCGCTTCTTCTACCTTACCTGTGTCGGAATCAAGCGGAAAGTTTTGCACAAAACCCAAATATGGAAGTGTTCCACTTGTCTCCAACTGCTTGCACCAACTCCCAATCATCCACCTGTTGCTTCCCTGAGTGATCTTTCTGACCGCCTCACCATCTGCAAGCTCACATCTCTCAGGAGGAGTTGCAACATTCCTGTCCGCATACCAATTCTGCGCATCAGAAGCCCTGGCCTGTGCCATAGAGTCTGTTGCCACCGAAAACTCTCTGAATTACTGGGAGCGCCTCTTAGTCTTTGCCCCAATAGCGCTGGGTCTCGATTCCACAAAATCAAAGAAACGATTGTCCTGTGATGTGAAAGCTAACATTCGCTTCTCGGAATGTCTAGATTGATACAGAACCGATACCGACCCATACCTTTGTCAACACAAGCCTACAGCAGATATGAGGACGGCTGTCGATGCAAAATTAGCCCAGGATGACGTTTCGTCAGCAGTTCGACTTATTGCCCTGGATGATACTGTTGCATGTCCGAACAGCAAAGTGCTATAGGCGCTGAAAGTAAAACATCCTTCATCACCACCGGATACCAGGACTTTGTCTCCACCCAATCAACCATTTGTGACATCCGACCAGCCCTGAAGTCTTTCACTCCAAGCATTAGCAAAGGAATCGATAGCCCCAGACCTGGACATTTTATGGATTTGACATCCTCTGTGACAGCTGAAGTGGGTCGTCGTCTCGTGTTTGCCCTGTCTAGACTTTGCAAAAAAATCATCCCCGGTGATATTCTTTCAAGTACAAGGAAGCTTCTATTTTCAGGAAATCTGACAGCGCTAAGAAAAAAGAACAGCGAAATACGTCTCGTCTCCAAAGTGGCCACATCTTGTGATCCGCACATTGGCCCCGAGCTGTCCTCCATCAAACTTGGTGTCTAAGTCCGTCGTGGAGGCGAAACTGCAGTACATACTGAAAGGGCGTTCATCCAGGACAAACAACAATGGCAGCAGGACCGTTTGCAGGTCAAGTTGCATATGAGGAATGCTTTCAACTCCATTCGACAAGACCATCTTCTCAAAACCTGTTTCCGTTGAGCCCCTGTGCTTCATCTTTTGGCCCACACTGCCTACGCCAGTTCCAGCACCCTGATTATAGCCGACCACACTCATGAATCATAGTTTGGTATACAGCAGGGTGACCCAATAAGACCCCTTCTCTTTTGGCCTGGGAGTCGACGATATCGCCCATTCAGTAACTACATCTTTGAACATCTGGTATGTTGATGATGCACCATTTGGAGGCAGTTGGGCAGAAGTTGTTGAGAACCTTTCCAGAATCATCCCAGCCCTTGCTGCAATCGAGCTTGAGGTATACATTGACAAGTCCGAACTCGTCAATATTGACTGTTCGACAGAATCCTTCTCGGTGGCCGTCTCGCAAATCAGCAAAGTATTAGATAGGGTTAACATCACCAATCGAGACGAACTCATAATCCTAGGCTCCCCAATCTTCAAACCAGCGATCCAAGCTGACATCGACAAAAAATTGCCTACTTGTCCAACATGTCATCCCGGGTCCTACTGATTGATCAGCATCCGGCACTCTTCCTCTTGTGCAACTGCTTCTGTATTCCAAAATTTTTATTTTCGCTACATAGTGTGCTATGTTACCAGTTTCCGGTTCTAGAGTTTGCAGCACTCACAAGTGCCGTTGTGGCCAGTCGGTCGACATATATGGACTCCACACCCTTACGTGTAGAAGGAGCACCGGCAGATTTCCTAGGCACAGTGCTCTCAATGATGTCATCCAACGAGCACTAGACATCTATGGCTTCCCATCGATCTTCGAACTGGTTGGCCTTGACAGAGGAGATGGCAAACGACCTGATGGCCTGACAGTGTTTCCCTTTTCAAACGGTAAGTCACTGATATGGGATGCGACTTGTGTCAACACTTTTGCCTCCTCGTCAGTGATAGAATCGACAACAAATCCTGGACATGCAGCAGCGTCAGCAGAGAGCCGCAAACGGTCAAAATATGCCGATATTCTCGACAGATTTGTATTTGAACCGATCGCTGTGGAGACGAGTGGAGTGATAGGCTCTGCCACATGCGACTTCCTTGGCAGCCTTGGTCTATTAATGACGCGCAACACCGGAAACAATCGCGAATTGTCTTGGCTTTACGAGCGCCTCTCTATCGCCATTATTCGTGGAAACGCCTTGAGTCTGCTCTCGGCCTGTCAAGAAGAAAACTGTTGACTGTGATACGATTATATATAAGGAATCAGAATTTCTTGCTACTGAACTAAACAATGTCCAAGTGATGAATAAGGGATTTATTAATTAATATTTTGAAATAAATATTTATTATTTGTTAATAATTAAACAAATTAAATAATTTAAATATAACTCGAACAATCGTAAAGAATGAAATCATTAATTAATTAAAAATGTGTGTGTATATATATATATATGTATATATATATATATATATGTATATATATATATATATATATATGAAGTAATCCAACAAAAGATATAAGCGTCAACTAATATCTTATAATTAGTGAAACATCCGGATAAAAAACTGAAGCTCAATATACTGGATAAAGCATTAATATTATAATATAAAATGTCTTTCCTGATTATGCTTCTCAACTTGTATGACCTGGATGGACTGTATGGATTCAACAAAAAGTATGTTTTTGGATTGATATGTTTGATGTTATGTATATTTATGTATTTGTGTATATAATTTTATATATTTTCAAAGCGTAATTGTATTACCTGTAGTAGTATAACTGCGGTAATGGTCCTCTGAAGAGAAGAATTATCTTTGAAAACTAATGAGCTAAGGACTTAAGGATACTTTGCTTGAACTTTGAATTCTAATAAAATTTGATTGACACCTTATTTTATTACTTCATTTTATATTATAATATATATATATATATATATATATATATATATATATATACACACAGGAAAGATAATAGAAATATTTATATTTTTATTTTTTGTGAAAGGAACCATTGTAAATCAAATGATTTTTAAATAATGTTTTTTTGTTTATGCATCGGAAAGTTTCAAACGATGATTTTGTTTGATTTGTTAAGCAAATGTTTTTGTTTTGTAAATTATTTAATATATTTTTAAAAATTTTTGTCACATTTTCTTTTCTTGTTAACCTAAACACCGAATAAGCAAATTATTTTCTATTTTGACACATACGTTGACATTTTTTTTTTCGTTTTTTTTTTTCGTTTTGCGAAAAGAGAACTCAATTAGTCCTTCGGGAGATTCAACGAGCTGACAGATTGGTTAATAGTTTCGTCAACTCTCGGGCGATTCCAAAATCTGCCCAAACGTTGCCGACACGAAGTCACAAAAACATGGTGCGTCATCTATAAGAGTACCACCTTTTTAATTCAATGTCCAAACGCCCTGCGTTTTTCACAGGAATAATCAGAGAAAACAGGAAAAGCCGGAAAACCTTATATATTGATACTAAATTTGAATTAGCCTATTATTTCGTTTTCCTTCCACTATGTGATTGAGACAAACATGTTTTATTTCGCTTTAGATTTTTTCTGAAAATACTTATTCTGGCTACGAAAACTGTTTTAGTAGGGTAATTTACCGTTACTAACTGAAACAGATTAAATTGAAGTTATCGTGAGGAATTATACTGAGTTTTCTCAAAAAGTAAATACATATATATTAATTAAACTGTGCAACTTTATGTGTGAGTGTGTGGTTGTGTGTTTCTCGTCTTATTATTAATTACAAGTTATTATCTTTTCTTTACTATTAATCGATTTTCTTAATAAATAAGTCAGTCATAATTTTTCTTTTATTCCCGGGCACAACCGGTTGGGTTCTGCTAGTAAATGATAATAACATTTACACAGCTAAAAAATTTCACTGCAGTTTCACAGTATCATCGATCATAAGAAGTGTCCCTGACTGGCATCAATTGAATATATATATATATATATATATATATATATATATATATATATATATATATACATATATATTATGACACATCCTATATAAATGCTTATGCTGCCTCGAACAAAATAACATTTTCGTTTTTCTTTTGTTAAAGCTCACTTTCATGTCCTGCCAAAACACACACGGCCATCATTAAGATGTAGTGAGGAAAACAAAACATGTTTCATTTTTTGTTCAGATCAAAGAAAGGAGAAAAAATGCAACTGTGTGTAAAATATTCGTGAACAAGATAAATATTGTTTGGTTGAACTAAAGTCAAATATGAATGTGCTATATATATATATATATATATATATATATATATAATAAATGACTTCCAAATTTGGTTAGTTCTGGGAAATTTGGTAAATAGTATGTATTGAATCCAAAAGTCAACAATACAATGGAAAAATTAGAACCGTAATGAATTTATATATATGATGTACAATTCGAAGTTGACAGTAATATATGTATAACTAATTATTGTCTAATGTATTAGTGAATGTGTCACTTTCTCTATTGGTGTCTGTGGTTTATTTATTTTTCATGACACTTCCGGTTGTATTCTTGTCCAAAAGAAAGCAATTGTTTAAAATAGTCGAATGATAAAAGTTTGGTAATAATAACTAAACAATAATAATAATTTTCGAGATGAAAAGGGGAAAACTAGAGACAGCAGACTGAGGACATGGAACTCCCCGACCAAGAGTAGATAAAGGTGCTAGACGAGCAGGATAGCTACAAATATTTGGGAGTTCTAGAAGCAGACACCAGCAAATCTACAGAAATGAAAGAGAAAATTGGAAAAAAATATTTGCAAAGAACAAGAAAACTCTTAGAAACGAAATTATATAGCAGAATTCTTGAAAAAGGAATAAACACCTGAGCAGTATCACTAATAAGATACTCTGGACCATTCATAGGCTGGACTAAAGAAGAACTCAGGCACCTTGATCAGAGGACGAGAAAATTAATGACTATGCACAATGCACTGCACCCAAAAGACGATACGGACAAACTCTATATGAAAAGAAACGAAGGGAGAAGACAAAAAAAAGAGCTGAAGAAATACATAACCCAGAACACAGAAATGCTAATTACCGCAGCAAGAGACACCATTCCAATGAACAACTCAGGAAGAACCGAAACCAGGAACAAAAAGACAAGAAAAGAAAAGTGGGACGAAAAACAACTACATGGACGTTTCATAAGACTGACAAGAGAAGAAACCAACGAAAATAGCTAGGCATGGCTAAGAAAAAGACACTTGAACAGTGAAACGGAATCTTCACTGACAGCTGCACAGAACAATGCGATTAGGACAAACTACATTAAAGCTCAAATAGATACAACCCAGGAAAATAGTAAATGCAGACTTTGTGGACAAGAGACGAAACAGTAAATCATATACCAAGTGAATACAGCAAACTAGCCCCAAAAGAATACAAGAACAGACATGACTGTGTGGATAAAGCCGTACACTGGGAACCGTGCCAACAGTTGCATTTCGAACATGCAGACAAATGGTACAATCATAAACCAGAGACAGCACTGGAAAACGAAAAAAACAAAATCCTCTGGGATATAGATGTACAAACAGATAAACTCATACAAGCAAGGAAATCGGGTGTCATAATAATCGACAAGAAGGAAAAATCCTGCCAAATCGTAGACTTAGCCGTTTAAGCAGACCACAGAGTAATCAAGGAGACGGAAAAACGAAGCAAATACACCGAACTTGCTAGAGAACTGAAAGGGATATGGAGCGTGAAGAAAGTTAATATAATACCAATAATCATAGGAGCACTAGGAACCATCCCAAAAATCGTGGGGAAAAAACTCAAAGAAATTGAAATCCCTATGATTTCAATTTCTTTGAGTTTTTTCCCGTATTGTATGGAAGTTTTAAATATTGCAGGAAGGCTGTTTATAGTTTGTTTAGAGTAATAGTTTTTAGATTAACGCTGATAGTAGAATTGGCAGAAATGCGGGTTTTTTTCATCTCTATCTTATAGACATCGTACTACGTTCTGGTTACCCTTCAGAGAAAATGTCATTGCTTCTTAAGTGAACATAACTTATTTACATTTTGTGTTAAGCAGCAGAAAGGAAGGGTAAAGTAGATATTTTCAAAATTGTTTTAGTTTGAAGTGACAGGATGCTTTAAATATTTATTAAGAATGGCAAATAAAGTGACATTAGAAAGGCAGAAAACAGAAAGCTTACATAGGTAGACTTGTTATGGCAGATTTGCTTTCATTTTCTCACTTAGAATTCTACTGAAAAAGGTGTTGTATTGAATAAGATGCCTTCAGTTTGTTACAATTACGTTTGAAATATAATGTTCATCACTAATCTCATTAATTTCATAACTGGCAACCTTTATAGGTAGAGATCACAAATGCTAATGTACGCCATCTCCTTTATGTCCATGAACCAACGACCCAATGACTGAAGTAATAGAGAAGCTTCCTCAGCTATGTCAAGCTCCTAACAACATCTCAGGAAGAGATCAGACTGCAGCTGTGGACCAGAGGGTTGGAGAATTACCCTCCTCCTACTGACAATGGAATATGCCCCTTCTGAGGCTCTCCCTCCTGGCTCAGAAGCACACTGAGTCCAGAGGAGGACAGTCAGCTACCTGAGAGTGGGCCGATCAAACGTTGCTATGGCCAAATGCGGCTACAAAACCGACCAAATCATCTGCGAATCTGGAGAGAAGGCCCATACGATGCGCATTGCCATGCCTGCTCCTTTTTACTGTCTAATCAGAGCAGCTTGAAAGATCTTGCAGAGTACAACAATAATGCCAAGGACTATATCAAAAGTATGAAACTGTCATATGACCACATGCTTCAAAGACACGCAAAGGAGAAGATTATAAACAAAGGAAGATGCCTCCCCACTTTGTGTCTTCAAGTAGTCCTCAGTCTGTTTGTATATGTATTTTATGTTCGATCCCAACCAAAACAATCAAGAATCAATATTATTTGATTTATATTCGCAAAATTAAATTATTTCTCAAGTTTACAGGTTTCATATTTAAAATATAAAGTTTATAACATAAAGCAATTGTAATAGCTAAATAGTGTGAAGCTAGAGCTACGGTATGAAATATTTTTATTTAATTTAAACCACGTCAAATGTTAGGAAGAACAGATTCATACCATTTCACAAAAAAATGTTTTTTTCCAGCATACAATTGTTTCGGCTGACAACGAAGATATTTATAAAATTCTCCTGTATCCTATGAATTTATTTCCTGGAGGTGGCTATCTTCAGTGCTCGTATATAAACAAAGAAAACAAAGAAAAACTAAGAAAAAAAGAAAGAGAAAAAAGGAAATTTTTAGGCAAGTAAAGCATGGATTACTGCCCGACGAGTAATTATGTTTGGTGTTATTCATTTATAATTTTATTTTTCTATTTTCATATATATATATATATATATATATATATATATATATATATATATATGCAATAGTTCTGTTGATATTAACAGTAATTAATGAAAGTGATTTAATAAAATAAGGACAGATAACCAAAACGTTTCTTAAAATATTATGTTCATTGAATTTTAAAGGGAGGTAATTTAAATGAAAACTATTAGTTTTAAAAATTACACTTGATTTATATTAAAGATATATAATGTAAGTTATGCATTAAAAAAGAATACTTAGAGCTAGATTAATAGTCATTTGATGGCGGTTGTTATTTTTGCTTATATATATAGTATAGTGTAAAAATATACTTATGTGAGCAACACAAAAACGTTTGTGTTTCATTTCCAAACGAGATCAAATAGAGAATACTCAACATTTGAAAGTAAAATAGCACTTAAATATATGTATAGTTTCTTAAGGTTAGCGATCATTTAAAATGGATAAATGCTGCTGGTAAAATAAGCAAAAGAATTACAAACAATGAATAATGACACTATGCAGAACTGTATAAGAAAGACTTTCAGATAAGATGAATATAACTTGACAAGGGCAATAAAGATCTGGACAGAGCTTATCGCAATAAAAGGAAGAACACAACGATAATGTGGCCTATCATTTCCTTTCATGACAACTGATGTTATTCTAGAGCCTAAAGATAAATGTTTACAGGCTGTGAGTGGGTGGTAAGGAGATTCCCCGAAAGCCAAGTTTGTTTACATTTGTTGATAATGAAAGACATATTCAATTGTGCAGATGTTCTGAGATCCGTTCTTTACTGGCTTGACACAGCACAAAACTGACTACGAAATCTAGTTCGTGATGATCTCTTCTCCTCCCTATAGCCTTTTACTCACAGAAAATACGTTGCTAGTCTCTCTCTACTCTATCATTATTTCCACGAAAGGTACTTGACTGAGTTGCAATCTATGGTTCCTCCTTATAAGACATTCATAGCAAAAACTCGTCTTCTAACCACAATTGAAAAAGACTTTCCTTTCTCCACCCATGTGTCTAGTGCCTAGTAGAATATTCATGGAAGCGCTTCTTTGCAAGGCCCCCCCCCCCACCTAATGACAACATTGTGGGACTGGTTTCCTTCTGAATACGATTAATCGTCTTCAAATCCAATGTAAACACATTCTTGTCTTTAACCGTCCCATACGTAATCAAACGCAGTTCATACCACTGATCAACGTTAGTATTCTTAATAATCATTCCGTCTTACTAACTCTTATTCTTAAATGTCTTTTGGCCTTGATAAGTGGTGATGCAATACAAAAACAAAACGCAGTTTATACATTCAATCAATGTTAGTACTCCCATAGTGTTCCTCCTCATTTTTCGGCTGATAATCATTCCGTTTCATTAACCTTATTCTCGAGTGACTCTTGGTCTTGATAAATGGTGACCCAATAGTAAAAAAAACAAAAAACAAACAAAAAGAAAACACCAACCTTGGGCGAGACTAAAAAAAAACGACTGTTTTCTTCATAGGTTCAGCCACAAAAAAAAACAGAAAAATCGAAATGGTATTTTTTGCCAGACAAATCAATGGGCAAATAATACATGAATGCAGATCTTTATAATGAAACTGGGTATGATGATGTGAAGATACTTGTTAATGCTCAAATATTGGATATGTGGCCATTAATGTTACACACATTTAGGAAGATGAATAACTTACAGGAAAGACTTTTCCTGAAAAGGAATTTCCTTTCATTAGATGAGTCCTCACGTCTCAATGGGAGGCTTTGTTTGTCCGTCCGTCTGTTTTGTCTATCATGCTTCAGTTTTAAATAATATTTCCGTCACTAAATGCACACATTCAATGGACGTATCTTATTTTAGATAGACCCAAGCATCTCTATAAGAGGCTCTGGTCGATCTTTAGGTTTAAATAGTATTTTGCTTAAGTTTGCAATAGGATTTTATCAGTCTGTTACGCTAAAGTAAAAATAGGATTGTCATGCAGATACTGAATGGACGTATGTTTAACATATGTGCCCTTGTTTTATTCTTGAAGAATTTGTTTTGACAAAAGCTTGTTTTTGAAGAAAAACAAAAACGGTGTCTAATCGATAAAAGAATGGTAAAAGCTATACAAAGTTGAAGAGAGAGAAAGAGAGAGAGAGAAAATGAAGAGAGAAAGAGAGAAAAGAAAGAGAAAAATAAATTAATGATTAGACAAATGAAGAATCAAAGAAAGGGTTGTATGTAAAAGAAGAAAGGTTTTGTCTCGAAGAAGAAAGGTACCAAAAAAGAGCGAAAGAACGAAAGAAAAAGGAAAAAAGATGAATAAAGGAACGAAGAATGAAAGAATTAAACATAGTATGTAAGACTGAAAAGAACGACAGCGAAGAAAATAAACGGAAAACAACGAAAAATGGTAAAATATTTTGAGAAAGAATGAGATAAGATATTGAGAAAAATAGAAGAAAAATAGTGAGAATAAAAAATCAAAAACTTGTGATGGATAGAGAATTTCAGAATAGCTAATAAAAATATTTATTTTAGCAAACTTTTCTACGAAGAAGAATTTCTCAGCCATCAGAACATGGATGAAAATAAATTGTTAGAGAAATATAAGAATGAAAGAAAACACGATTTACAGTAAAAAAAAAAGATAAATTCAAATTTGCAAAAGAATAGACATAAAAAAGATGTTGAGGAAAAAGTGCAAATAAAAAGGAAATAAGAAAAAATAGAATTAGCAAAACCCATAACAGTTGAATTGAGAAAGTATATAATAACGAGCCAAAATGTTCAGTAAAATCAACAGAAACTGAAACTGTGAATATCTTTATGGCATTAATATTTTGTTGTAACTAGAAAAAAAAATGTTTTTAAGTTACAAATTATTTCTTTTCATTATTTTTTTCTGTTGGAAGTTTGGCAGAATGCAAGACAAATGTGAAGCAAACCTTTGGGTTTATGTTGAAGAGGGAAGTGATTTTTTTTTTTAATTAAAAATAATAGTGGAGTGATTATTTTAAAGAAAAAAAAAGAAGAAATATGGTGGTAAGACCTCATAATCTTAAAATTTAGATCTCATTTAAAAAAGCGATAAAGGTAATAGGAGGTAACATTATGAAAAAATACATGCAGGTGAAAAACTTGGCTGATGAAAATAGGGAACTAAAAGGGAAGGAAAATTTGAAAATGGAAAAAAGGTAAGAAAAATCAGAATAAAAGAAAAAAATGAAGAGGAATTTGGTTTTATGAGAAGAAAGATTCGGAATCGAAAAATGAAATAAAGGCAATATTTAAAAAATGGATTAAAAATATAAGAGAACTAATCCTTGTGGGAAAAACGAAGACGTATTATTATATTATTCGATGGAAAAACAGATTTTTTTGTATGCATATATGATTTTATATAAACCATTATTAATTGGTGGTTTTATGTAGAATATATATATATATATATATATATATATATATACACACATACATATATAAATTTAGGTGTGTGTATATATATATATATATATATATATATATATATATATATATATATATATATATATATATGTATATATTTCTATGTACAGGATGATCTCATAAACTAATGAAGAGATCATTATGCATTTTGGAACATATATTTTAGGCAACATAGTGAGTAAGATGGACACATAATTCTTTTCTAAATTTTAACATTAAGGAGGTGCATATATATAAAGCTAGTAAATATATATATATATATATATATATATACTAGCAGGGTTACCCGGCGTTACACGGGATAAAGTGTGAGATAGTAGCATCATATGCAACATCATATTTAGGAGAGTTTACTTTAACAACAACCTTGATGTTATCAACTAGATATCTGGCCCACTGAGCTATTCAGATATATGTTAATAGTTTTAACCTAACGCTTATAAATAGATAATTTCATTGTGTAACATGTTAGAAAAGTGTCATCAGCTTCTTAAAGGCGTAGTCAGAGATGCAGAACTACTTTCATTATGTTCACATACAAATTGTACACATGAATACACTTATATATTGAAGGAAAACTCCCAAGTAGGTTTTTGTTTTTAGTGACAGACATGATAGCGACAGAGATTATATATATATATATATATATATATATATATATATATATAGAGAGAGAGAGAGAGAGAGAGAGAGAGCGCTAGAAAGAGACAGAGAGAGAATCTGAGAGAGAGGCAGACACACAGACAGACGGAGAGGCGTCGCATATACCAGAATTCTTCACTTACAGTTTATTATATTAAAAAACGGAAAAATATATTCTTTAATTTCATATAATATTATTTAACAATAATCGGGGAAGAGGGGTAGAATCGAAACTTAACACTCATATATTTTCAGTCTGATACTTTCTAACTAAACAATTCCAACGTTTGTTAAGTTGACTTTTAAATTAACACTAATAAAAACATTGGGCATACGCATTTGAACATTTAAGGGGGTTCTGTCCCCATGGCTTACTTCGAAGTGGGTGATTGTAAATATTCGGCACATAGGGCGTAACATAGAGTTTCTAGACTACTTGCATTGTCTCCCCTAGAGAAATTTATACATCTGATATAGATTTCATCAAAATAGGATATGTTTTAAAGTTTTAAAGGATGTTCGGCCCTCATAGTCACATTAGGTTAGAAGGACACTTAGAGATTCGAGACTACTCCAGAAAGTTTTATACATATGCTTTAAATTTCATAAAAGTAGGATATATTTGAAGTTTTAAGGGGAGTATGCCCTCATAACTTCCATTGCGGGTGCACTTAGATATTTTGAAACACTTCCCTTGTCTTACCCTGTAAATTTTACAAAAGAATACACTTTTAGATTTTATATAGATTCTCTAACCTTTCTTTCTATAGAGAACACACAAACATCACACACACAGACATTGAGTTTTACGTATATAAATATATATCTATATAAAGTGTATTTATTTATGTACATATATATATATATATATATATATATATATTTATATATATATATATATATATTTATAAGAATGGTTATAGTAATAATACTACTACTAATAATAATAATAGTAGTAGTAATAATAATAATAGTAATAGTAATAATAATAGCAGTAATGGTAATAATAATAATAGTAGTAATGGTAACAGTTGTAATAGTAGTAATGATAATAATAGTGAGAGTAATAATAATAATAGTGATAGTAATAATAACAATAATAATAAAACTACAGCTGTTTACTTGTGGGGGCCTACACTTATTCAAAATATTATATTGCTCATATAGTTACTGGTTTGTTACGTGCTAGTACCTCGCTCAGATTGATAGTAATAGATTACGTAAAATTCTTATGATTTCACGATATTTATTAGTATTATTTAATATACAGTTAATTCTTATGATCAAAATTATTTGATGATGACCTTAAACATCATAGTTTTTAGTTTCATTTATATATTTAGATTAAATGTACTGTATAGCTCTAAATATGATTTAGTCTTAAGTCTTTTTAGTGTTTCTTCATTCATATATATATATATATATATATATATATATATGTAATTTTATGAAGGCTGCTCTGTACTCTGTAATCGAGTATCATCGAGCTTGTTTTTTATTGGAACAACCCCGGTCTTCACTGAATGACTTATTTTATAAGTGAAAAATCTAAATCTATATATATATATGTATATATATATATATATATCGTTCTACTTATCTGTTTATTTATTTATTTTCTTAACTTCCCTATTCCTGTCCTGTCTAGCATATGTCAAAATGATAGTTGCTCCGGAGGAGGAGAAGAGGGGCATTCGTTGTGATATAGAAGGAAGCTAGGGGATCATTAGTGCCGATTTAAGGGTCACAAGACTGTGACCTATTTTTGGCTGATATGAACTTGGATCGAATTTGAATTTTGTCTTTTTTCTTTCTCTTTTTCTTAACATCCGGCTTTTTACTGGTGACATTTTCAATGTGGAATTTCACTTTTTACTTTTATTCAGTTATAACATAGTAACATTGGTTGATTGACATAGACTATAAAATTGTTTATGTAATTTTATAAATGCTCTACTTGTTATTGAGCACTTTTTAAAATATTGGTTTTTATGTTCATTTTATTAACATATTTTAAATATCTATAGTAAATGATATATATATATATAAATATCTATAGTAAATGATATATATATATATAAATATCTATAGTAAATGATATATATATATATAAATATCTATAGTAAATGATATATATATATATAAATATCTATAGTAAATGATATATATATATATAAATATCTATAGTAAATGATATATATATATATATTAATATCTATAGTAAATGATATATATATATATAAATATCTATAGTAAATGATATATTTATATTAATATCTATAGTAAATGATATATATATATATAAATATCTATAGTAAATGATATATATATATAAATATCTATAGTAAATGATATATATATATAAATATCTATAGTAAATGATATATATATATATATAAATATCTATAGTAAATGATATATATATATATATAAATATCTATAGTAAATGATATATATATATATATAAATATCTATAGTAAATGATATATATATATATATAAATATCTATAGTAAATGATATATATATATATATATATATATATAAATATCTATAGTAAATGATATATATATATATATAAATATCTATAGTAAATGATATATATATATATATATATATATATATATATATATATATATATTGAACTATTGCCGAATCAACATCTCACGGATTCTACCTTCTACTAGCGATAAACATGTCGCTATGAAAAAAAAAGAAGTCTTGCAGCCCTTACTAGGACGTATTACGTCGAAAATTTCGGACAACTTTTAAATACATTAATATTTAAAAAGAAAAATCATTATAAGGCTTCAAACCGTTTTCTCACATTTAAATATTCAATGCTTTCTAACGGGAGGCACCCCATATATATATATATATATATATATAGGGTCTAATCTCCTAAACTAATGAATGGATCCTTATAAATTTTGGAATTTTCCAAAATACGGTGAATAACATGAGCACATTATTTTGTTTGTAAATGTTAACATTTATTTAAGCGGGAAAGTGGGATTAAAAAGTCAACGCCCTAGGGAAAGAGAACATTTAGTGGGGGTGCATATATATACATTTTTTTTTTTTTACTTTTTCATGAACCGATAATTATGAATTTCGAAATATATATTCTCGGTAATTCGCTGAGTAACATTACATTACTTTTTTTTTGGTAAACTTTACCATTTAGGGGTACGCAAACCCAAACTCCCCCCCCCCCCCTCCCCCCAAAAAAAACTTTTAATTTCCTAAACAAATGAACGCCACATTATGAATTTTGGAATATATATTCTAAAAAAATACTGTAACATTAGCACATTATGTTTTTGTAAAGGCTAAATTTAAGTTAGATACATAAGATTTAGAGAAAAGAATTGCTCTATATGAAATTTAAAGTTATATTAAGCAATGCCTTTTTAAAAGAACTGGTGCACAAGTGAGTGTCAAAATATGCATGTGCTTGATAATATCCTAAACTATTGAACTCATCATTATGAATTATGGAATATGTATTCTATGCAACAGAGTGAGTAACGTGGGTATATTATTCATTATTTTTGTAAACTTTCCCATTTAGGTTGGTATCACTGAAACCATACCATACCCAGCAAAGAAAGAAAAAGCATTAAGATGTAAAACTTACGCTATATTTATTGTTTATAAGAAAATACATTTTAAAAGAATCGGTGAGCACACGTAAGTGTAAATAATATATATATATATATATATATATATATATATATATATATATATATATGTGTGTGTGCTTGGTATGTATTCTATTCTTTAAAAAAAGTCAAAATCTTTCAGAGAGGAAAATATAAAGATTATATCGAAAGTCTGATAAAATTTTAACGTTATAGTTCCAAGAGAAAGGGGAATTACAGTAAGGAATATTATAAACAAAAAATAAATGGTTAAAATTAAAGCTAAAGTTTGTATTATTAAAAAAACTGGCTTCACCTTCTGATAGGAAGAATATTTTTCTTATTTAACTATAATAATGCTCTATTCCGAATATTAAGCATAATTTTATCGTCTTAAGATCTTTTTCATGATACTATTGAAAATATATTTATAACATCATTATTTTATAAATTTTTTGAGTAATTTAGAATAATATATATATATATATATATATATATATGGTTACTTAATCTCTAACTGCATTTCTGATCTGGCTTACTTACATTTAGTGGCATAAACAAATTCAAGATGACCGGAAGCGATACTGAGAAGGAATGGTGTAATTTTGGAGTTTTGCTTTTGCTAAGCAAAGCTGCGAAACAAAGATTTAAGAGATCTAATCTCATCTACTTTTTCATGTATAGCTTATGTGATGATGAAGTGGATGCATACCTTTATCTCAAGGGTATTATAGAAAGTAATTCTAAAACTCATTCCCACTTCAAAATTCATGGCACCTTATATTCCTAAATGTTTACCTATCTGAAAAAGCTCACCTTTGTAAAATGTACTTGATATTTTTTTGGATGGAAAGAAGAGCCGGTAGAGATCTCAGAAAAACGGACTCTGCCGAGGATCACTCTTTGTTCTTACCCTTTTCAACATATATACCAATGATCAATTTCCATTTTATGAAATCTGTAGATTCATCTATGCAGATGATCTTTGTCTGGCAAGGCAAGCACGGGACTTCAAAACAATTGAGTGACGAGTTTCAGACGCTCTCAATACCCTGACAGAGTAGGCAAACCCAGAAAAGCCAGAGATCTGCAAATTTTATCGCAACAACCATGAGACAACCAGAAAGCTCAACATCACCTAGAATTGTAATGAACTACAAAATGTCAGTTTTTCTGTCTACCTGGGTGTTACACTGGACAGAACCCTATCCTTCAAAGAGCACTGCAGGAGGTAAAGAGAAGGTTGCTACAAGGAACAACTTGCTGACTGAACTCGCAAATTCAAGCTGGGGAGCTGACCCTAGAACTCTGTGCACAACAGCATTACCACTTTGCAACTGTAAATTCCACTGCACTTTGGGTTGGATCGTGCCATACTAAATCAATCAACCCATTAGCTGGCATGGCACCTCCCCAAATCCGAAGGGATGCCCACGTGAGAATCCAAACCACAGACAGGAAACCGACAGAAGATACCCCCTATCTGGCCATAGACAACCAAGAGGAAGATTAAAATCATGAAACAGTTTCATGATCAAAGAGAGCCTTGACCCTGAACGGTCACAAAACTACCGCATAAACAAGTGGAATGATTGGAATGACTACTTGAATATAACTATCCAAAAACCCAGAGAACATCTCCCAGATGGAACATATCTCCCTAGAAAGGATTGGATGACCATGCACTGAGCAACAGCAAAAGTTGTAAGTACAGCCAGTAATCTGGTGAGGACCAGCAACAACAAACAACTGCGCTTGTAGAAATCCCAGACAGACAACGGAACACACCCTCAGTGAATGCAGTGATAGACCAACTTGTTTGTACCAAGATTTGATGGACTGTAACCTTGATGCCCAACGATGGATCAAGTATTTGCATGATAAGATGATGATGATGATGATGATGATGATGATGATGTACTTGACCTTAAAAGAATCAGTGTTTCAATGATACGGCTGCAAGTTATATAGCATTTTCTATTCAAAAATGAACAAGCAATACCAACATTTGAATGGGTTGTTATAAGTGAATGTAGATATTAGTAAGTCGATATTTCTTCGATAGATACAAAACCATGACAGCTAATACATGTACTGTAGCTATGAATCTTTTATGCAATCAATGTTCTCCATCGTAGGTTATATCATAGTCCGAAAGGTAAAATAAACAACATAGTAAGTGTGTGTGTGTGTAAGTTTCTCAATAAAAGTCTGCTGCCAGTTGTAGAAGGCCGAGGCGCAGTCAGTGGCTAAGCCTATTGCATAGAATTTCACTTTTTCAAAATTGACCTGTCTGTCTCAGTTGCATGATAAACACAAGAACGATGGACAAGACCTTGGTTCCTGGCAGCAAACATTTCTTCTGAATGTGCATTCTCTAACTTCCAAACACACAGACCTACGTATATATGAAAACAGAAAATATGTTTCAAGTACACTGACACTATTTATTCATCCATTCATATCTCTCTCTCTCCCCCGCCTCTCTCTCTCTCTCTCTTTGTACATGCCTATGACCTTTGTAAAATGACATTGTGGTAAAATATATGTAGTTATTTTTCTTCTCGGAATTTTCTTTGCGATTTTCTTTTTGTATTAATTTCAAATGTTAATATGGCAGGTAAGTTTCCGTTTGTGGAAAGTTCATGATGCATAGATACTAAACAACAAAGGCGAAAAAAAGACATGGAATATTAAAAATTTGATCTTGAGAGGATTAATGTGAGTATATATGCAAATGTATATATATATATACATAAATATATGTGCAAACAGATTCAAGTATCATAGTTATACATGTAATGCATATAATATAGATATATTTTATAACTCATATATATATATATATATTATAGTTATACAGATATTTAACATATATATATATAAATATATTAGGCAAAAGTATACACACATATATATTTGGCATAAATATAGCTATATGCGTATATATGCACATATATATCATTATACATACATGTATATATATACATTATATTACATGTATATTCATATATGATTACATATACTTATAGATTCATCTATTACACATGAATATATACTATCCATACATATGTGCACATAAAGACAACTTCATATATAAATATATACACATGCATATGTTTCGTTGCCCATATATATATATATATATATATATATATATATATATATATATATATGAATTGCACATATAATGCTGTACTTGACAGATGAACTTTGCAGTGTTGTCTTCATCATTGCCACTCTTCGTGAAATACATTCCCTTTTTCTTTTTATCATTAACCTTTGTAATAATTTTTGTTTTAAATTTCAAAATATATTTTACTTAGCTTTTACCAATTCTTAGTCTAAATCCTTTTTCTGCAGAATAATACTATCACCTTATTTCTACTAAATTGAAAAGTCCATTTTTTATCCTACTAAATTCATCATTTTCAAGTTTCCTATTTCCTTTAATAACTGACTATAAAAAAACCTTCAATTATTTTATCTGATACAAGATATATTAAAATTCTTCATTTGTTACTTGAGACCTTATTTAGTGATGGCCACCTCTATTAACATGAACACCTTTTTTTATCATGACACTAATGGCGGTTTTTCCAGAATAGTATTTATGTTGTTAAAAGTATCATTCACTTAGAATCAAATTAAAACATACTGCCATAAAGGGCTCCAGTGTATAGGAAAATTCTTGCTTGAATTAAGTAATATTTGCATGTAGATTATCCACTCATGAACTAGCAGCTAATCAGAACCAAAAGAATGGATTGCCCATCAAAGCATAATGGAACGTCCCAGCCTTCTTATGAGACAACTTATCGGCTCCCTATAATGCTAGTGTTCCTCATGGTTCTATTCTAAGCCAAACACCGTTTCTTTTTTATATCAATGATCTTCCAGAAAATATTATTCAGAAGATTAACATTTATGCTGATGATACCACTCTCTATTCTGCTGTTTCTTCTCGCCCATCTCTTTTGGAACAGTTGGAATATGCAGCTGATCTAGAAGTTGACTTGAGTTCGGTTGTGTATTGGGATATGTAATGGTTTGTTTCGTTTAATCCTGTTAAGATTCAGCTCATGTCTTCCAATCGTAGGCTTGTCTCTTTACTTCCTAAGATTTTCATGGATGGCTCTGTTCTTGAGGAGAAATCGACTCTGAAACTTCTTGCTCTTTCTTTCTCATCAAATCTTTCATGGGGTTGATACATTAGATCCATTGCTCTTTCTGCTTCTCGTAAAGTCGGTTCTCTCTATCGCCTCAAACACTTTTTCACTATCTATACAAATCTATTATCAGACCTTATATGGAGCATTGTTGTCATATTTGGGCTGGTGAATCTCTGTCCGTTTATAAGGTCCTTGATAAGCTTTAGAACCGTATCTGTAATTTGGTTGGCCCCCACCCTTTCTTCTTCTTTGCACCCTCTCTCTCACAGACGTGTTGTTGCTAGTCGCAGTCTTTTCTATAAATACTATTATGGCATGTGTTTTCAGAATTCTGATTAATTCCCTGCTCCCTTTGTTTCAGATTGTTTGACTCATTGGTCTATTGATCTTCACCAAATCGCTGTTTTTATAACTCGTTAGTTTATTTTTTAAAAACTACAGGCTTGTGGAACTCTCTATCTGCTAACTGTTTTCCTCTTACCTATAGACTTGATACTTTCAAGAGTAAGGTCAATAGGCATTTCCTGTCTTTGCGATGATCATCTTTCGTTCTTTTCAGCTCTTTATATCAAGTGGCTTCATACCTTGTTTGGAGCGATTTCCATTAAAATCAAAGTATTTTCTAGGCTTCTATTTCAGTTTATTTAGTTTAATCTCAACTGGTCAGACAGCTGAGCACTGACTACTAAATTCAATAATTCATCAATCAATTTTTAAATATTTCTCCCTTTTCTGTTGAACAGACATAAATCAGAACTCATAAGAAAATCATTTATTCATTTCATAACATAATTTTTTTTAAATCCATCATGGTCCCGATACTTCACGATTCATACGAGACATTGGAGAAACGAGCCCCAATAGACCGCTTGGATGCTCCAACGCATCTCTCTAGCTATCATTTTAGATAACGTCCATTCTGATGTTATCACGCAGCATCTCAGTATTGATAAGGAAAACGAACAACTTTGACCTCGTGTGGAGGCAAGTAAATTGAAATAAACCTTTTTATTATTTTTGACTATTGGTGATTAAAATATTTATATTTTATTTAAATGAATACGTCATTCTTTTCAAATTTAAATATATCGGGCGTCCAATTCAATAGACATCATTAAAGTATCTTGGTATTTATACAATACATCCAAATCAAGTAAACTATATTTTTCTAATGAGAAAATATGTTCAAAGTTTGGTTTTGTAGGGGGTTTTATTTATGAATGTCATTATTAATTCTAATCAAAATATTTAGTATTTATTCTCTTAAGCCAGTTTTATTTAGTTATGCATTTCTAATCAAAATATTTAGTGTTTATACTCTCAAACCAGTTTTGATTAGTTATGAATTGCTAATCAAAAAATTTAGTGTTTATACTCTCAAACCAGTTTTATTTATTTATGAATTTCTAATCAAAATATTTAGTATTTATACTCTCAAACCAGTTTTAATTAGTTATGAATTTCTAATCAAAATATTTATTATTCATACCGTCAAACCAGTTTTATTTAGTTACAAATTTTTAATCAAAATATTTAGTGTTTATACTTTCAAACAAGTTCAATTTTTGTTGATAGTCAAGTAACTTTAAAAGCTGGTTTAATAATTTGTTTCAGTTCACTTATACTTGAAGATTGTGTTTATAAGACATTCGTTTACGATCAAGACCTTTCGAGAATCAAAGTAATTGTTTTGAAGCTTTTCAACTGACATATAGAAAGTAATTTCTGGCTTGAATTAAAGGTTAAAAGCAAACATCAAGTATTATAGTTCATTTGTGCCGCTAGACTAAAAGAAAACAATAATCTTCTCAAGTGCTATTGCCGTATTAAATAACATTCTACTTAACTTATATATATATACTAGCTGGCTTTGACAGGTCGCTATCGCTTCGCAAAGTTTGCTATTTGAAATACTTGAAACTAAAATGTTAAATAATAAACATTTCATTCATCAGTTTGTTGTAAACATAGGACAAAAACTTTAGCATTTATTCATATAATTAGATAAACGGTGATACGCCAGTGTAAGACTATATGGAATATTGCTCTTAAAAAAAGATAGAACAAAAACTTTATTATGTACTTACCTGTTAGGGTAAAAAATACAGTACACTAAAATTTACAGAAATTCATCCAGTAATTTTGTTTTACAAAATAACTTCGGTATCGATAAACGCTTTTTAGTCGACATTACTACGATGTTTAAGTCGACTACTCTGAATTATCTCCCTTGACTTTAAGAATGCTTAAAATGGACACCAGAAAACGTTTACTGATAAAACGATATATTTTAAAGCAAGAATACTGGATCAAATTATGCAAATTTTAGTGTACTGTCATTTTTTACCCTAATAGGTAAGTACATAAAGTGTTTGTGCCATTTTCTTTTTAAGAGCAATATTCCATATAGAGGTTAACGTGGAGAATCACCAGGTAAACATTAACATTTATTCATATAAATCAATATTAAGATTTTGGTAATTTGTATACAAATTTATTTATATTATTTGGATTATTCGGACTACTGTTCTCATATGGAGTTTCGGCCGAAACGTTGTGAGAATAGCACTCAAGATGAGAACTATTATTATGAATCCTCATCGAAAAAGTTCAGAAACATAAATGTATTTATCTTTAATAAGATACCGTCAAGAAAGAGGAAATCAATTCGCCTGTGCGATCGTGTGTGTGTGCTCTTTTTTTTTTTAGCTTTCAATGTTTTCCTTGAATTAAAAAAAAAAGAAATGTTGACCGCTAACGGTTGGGAGCAGTGTCACCCCTGCCTTTCTCTGTGTAACGTCACTAACAGGAAGGAAGGGAAGGGAAGATAGTGACAGAGAGGAATAAAGAGAGAGAGAGGAGGTAGGTCAGTCTCCTTCTCCTCTTTTGAACTTTGGCCTAGTATATCTGTCTTTGTAGTTTAATTTAAATTACCTTCCCTGAAAATTAATCAGCAAATATTTTAAGAAAAGTTTAATAATTTACCCTGTTTTATTAAATCACTTAAATTAATTATCGTTAATATCAACAAAAATATTGCATATACATGAAACAAATGGAACGATACAATTACGAATGTATAACACCAAACATTAATTAATTCTAGACTGTTTAAAAAAGTAGTTATGCTAATTAGATAAATCTATGAATGCCAATCGGTTTTTTCTCTGTATTTTATATAGAGTATTCCAAAATATTAAAGTTGTATTATTAGTTTAAATGACATTAACCCGTGTTGATGGTAATGTAGGAGTGATTAAAGAAAAAAAAATTCTTATTTATTCATATATATATATATATATATATATACATATATATTCGAGTTTATAATCTTGCTGCACCTAGCCATACTTATATGTCGTACAGACGGCAAATCATATATATATATATATATATATATATATATATATATATATATATATATATGTGTGTGTGTGTGTGTACACACACACTTCCTTATGGGTGAAGCACTTTGGAAGAAATGACGGTTTCCACTTAGCATTAAAGCAATACTCTTCTATAAAAATGAATTAAGTACTTCCAGTCAAAAATATTGTAAAATGTAAATAAATGAAGCTTCATTTAAATACGATAAAATTTCTTTCATTTTAAGCTGCAGATTTGATAATTCAGTCGGTAGATGCCAATAACTAGGGTCTGGGTTTCAAATATCACTGCGCATAGCCACACTGATGAACAGTAGGGATGATAAAACGCATGTCTGTAAATAATATATTTATTTAAAATCATAAATAAAAAATATATAAAAATATAAGTAAATATAAATTTTAAAAAAATAAAATAAAAAAAGAGAAGAGGGGTTAAGTATCTAACAGTAAAACAAAAACAGGAGACCTTATATATATATATATATAAGAGAGAGAGAGAAAAAGAGAGAGAAAGAAATGTAGATAGACACTATTTAATAATAAAATTCTAATGAATAAATGATAGTCTACTTTAGAAATGCTTATAAATTATTGATAGGCTTTGTGAGACTTGTTGAATAATATCATATATTGATATATATAACGCATGGATATGAATATGTGTATGATGTCGATATAAAAATATCCTCTCAATTCTAAGGGTTGTGTCCATATGTTTTAAGAGAAAACAGCACTTTTCAATTTCCGGTACATGATCCAATTTCATTTGTTCCTTCTATTATTATCAGGCAGTATTTATTGAGTTTCTTTGCACAATATACAATATATATATATATATATATATATATATATATATATATATATATATATATATATATATATATATATATAGATAGCTGCCTGAATTTACATGACATAAGAAGTCATTTCCATTTCTGCCGAAATTTAGTTACTGTGACTGAAGTATTTTTACCACAGATTAAAACTAATATATTAATAGCAATATTCTTTTTCAACAAAGTTATTTATGAAGCCTATTTACAAAATAATTGGTGTTTACCATGAAGAAAATACATACGGGAATAAAATATATATCTGTACATATATAAAGGTGATTCATAGAATGCAATACAATAGCGGATAGACAGACTGCAGCAAATCAAGACATATAGCGGCGGAACGAATTATGTAGTTTCTCCTTTTTTATTAATACAATGTGTATATATATATATATATATATTTAGTAGTATCTATTTACATTATATTATGGCATACCTGCATCAGAATTGACTGATGGAAGCTCAGTACAGTATATTTCTAGAACACTTCCCCTCGTCAGATGTATGTTCAACTCTAGTCCAATCGCACATATGAAGGCCGTTTTCAGTGGGCTATACTGCAGCGAAAATGAAATGAATTTGGAATCTAACTCAAATCAAAAACAGAAAGATTTTTTAAATTTAATTTTTCCCCTAAAATCGTTTTAAATTTATGTGTCAACGTCAATATTATTAATATTTTTAAATCTTTTATTTAATTTTTTTTTAGTTATGTATATCTTATGAATTTATTTTATTAAAGTTTATTTTATCTATTCGTTCATCGCTTGTATCTGCATAAAGTTAGCAAGATTCTTTATATTCATTGAAGGATCGAAGGGAGATAATTCTGAATTAATATAATGTAAATAGATACTACTAAAAAAGTATCTGTATATATACACATATATATATACATATATATATACATACATATATACATACACATATATACATACATATATACACATACATATATATATACACATATATATATACATATATACACATATATACACATACACACATATATATATATATATATACACATACACACATATATATATATATGGGAAGAGAAGGATGAAGGTAATCCGACGTGATGGGAAAATGAAAAAGGAAAACCAAAAAATGGATGTTTTTTATGTGTACATCAACGTTTCGTCTTTATTTATAAGGCTTCATCAGGATGATAATATAGAGAAAAAATGTCATGCAAGTACAGATACATGTAGGGTAGACATATTGGGAGGAAAAATAAAATAAAATAATATATATATATATATACACATACACACATATATATATATACACATATACGTATATATACATATATATATATTGGTTTAATAAAAAAAAGTTGAAACTACATAACTCATTCCACCGTTATATGTGTTGATTTGCTGCAGTTTGTGTCTATCCGTTACACCTCTGCATTGTATTACCTTCTATGAATCACCTTTATATATATATATACACATTAAGAAATGTTTCAAGCAAACTACATGAATCTCATATCCATACAGTTGAGTTATTAGTCACACTGACATTGATATTAAAAGCCCACTTTTCTATTTAAAAAGTAAAAAACAAAATAGGTGGGTGCCACTGAAACCGTACCATACCCCTCAAGAAAGAAAAACATCTAAATTTAAACTAATGCTGTATTTATTGTTTATAGCCGCCCTCGGGCGAGTATTTTACTAATATATGTACATATATGAGAGTGTATATAATTATTTAAATAATTCAAATGATTAATTTAAAACTCACTTAGAAAATTCTCACAAATTTTTTCACAAATTTAACAATAATTAATTTGAAACTCACTTAGAAAATTGTAACGAAGTTTTTCAAAAATGGCACCGAAATGTTGAAGCTCAATATTTCTTCATACGATAAAATAGAGCTTAATATATTTGTTTGTATGGATCGAGAATAGAATTTTAATCAAGTTTCAGAAAAAAATATTCATATAAAGGGTGATTCCGCACGTTTTGATGCATATTATAATTTCGAGTCTGGTAAAAGGCAAGTTAAGAAAAATGAAACGGCTTTGAAACGTGCAGCAACCGGCTTTATATGACCTCTGTATGTGTGGTTGATGCTGAGAACAGAGGTTTATGGACAGAGAGAGAGAGAGAGAGAGAGAGAGAGTATGAATTATTTCAAAATGCTGAAATAAAACAAGCTGTATTAAAGAATGATTCATCAATAATAGCAGAGGCACTACAAGCCAATGATTGATATCCATGTAATCTATGTAACTAAAGATGTTTGTCAAATGGTGGGCTTACATCCTATATGAGGTCAAATAGTGTGATATTAACAATTATTCTAGGATATATAGTGATATTAGAAATTATCATCAGATATGGTACGATATTACCAATTATTATAAAATATGGTGATATATTACAAATTATTTTAGGATATTCTGTGATAGTTTACACCTTCAGTCAAAAATGACAAAAAAGGATATTTTTCGACAGTGTTTGCACTAATATTCATATAAAATCATAGAATTATGTCAGTAATTTAATTTTTGATATATAAATTATTATTATCTTTTCTGATGACCTAAACAAAAAAACACCTATCTACTATTGACTTTTTTATTTAGAGTGAAGGTATTTTTTTCCAAATTAATTTCAGATGGCGGGTTTTTCTGACTTGCTATTTGCTTTCTAATGTAAGACTTTCTAATGCTTAAAAAAAAAAAATTCAACGGAATAATTAGTGATTGAACTAACGCAAATCGAAATAAAAAACGCTAGTTACTTCTGATGACCTACAGTTAAAAAAATAACCGTTAACTTTGCATTTTAAAATTTTCTTCCTTTGGTTATTGAGAGGTAAGGGGACTAGACATTTGAAAAAATGACGCAAGACTTTAACATCAAAGACGCTAGTGGAAATGAATACGAAAGAAAGAAAACGTCTCAAACTGGAAAGTTTTATAAAAAGAAAAAGGAGAGAAAAACGTATAAATCGATATAGAAAACGAAAAGGAAAAAAGTAAGACGTCTCATTATGGAAATAGATTTGCATTCTTCCTTCTCTTATTTGTTAGGCAGACTTTTATATTATGGGATGGATGTATATTTGCAAATAAATACATATTTCTCTTTATCATATTATGGAGGACAGAGTGTGATATAAACAATTATTATGAGATATGTCGTGATAGTACCAATTCTTATCAGATATGGTGTGATAGTACCAATTCTTATCAGATATGGTGTGATAGTACCAATTATTATCAGATATGGTTTGTTATTACCAATTATTATAGGATCTGGTGTGGTATTAACCCTTATAGGATGGTGTGTGATATTAACATTTATTATATGAGACGGTGTGATATAATCAATATGGGATATTAGCAATTATTAATGCTAGATTCGAGGAAGAACCGACTTTGAACACATCTATGTGACTATAACTAGATATTTCAGCAAACTTACTTTAAACATGTTGATGACCATTAGTAGATTTAACTGCAACCAAGCCACCAAGCAGATTATATAAATAACATTTCGTTCTAAGAGTTCTCTGCTGCCTGCCTCGAAGTCTCTTACCTGTTCCTGTTTCTCTGCAGACAATAAACCCAAGAGGATTTGGATTTTCAGATTGAATTAAATAAGTGCATAAATTTACTTTGACAAGAATTCCACCATATGTCGAATTGTATCTGTTGAATTAGCAAAGTCTATTCTAAGAAGCCAGAAGAAACTATCAGCAGCTTTGTTCCAATAAGAATTCCAGCCCTGCCTAAATGCCATACAGTTCTGCGCATGTTCAATGCAATTTTGCTATTTTACCGCTTGATAAAGTCCACTCTAAAATTATTGACTGGTTTCTAATCTACAGGATCAGCTCTATATAACCTCGGGAGTTTGTTTCCCTTTACAATGGCTTTGGCGTTCTCCGGCGGATGGCAAAGAAAACAGAGGCTATCGGAAATAAAATCTTCGGCAGCATTTTTCCTTTTTTAGGTTTTATTTGAAATCTACCATTGAAAGCTGACGAAATGTTGGGCTCTTTATATTCAGTTTTTTATCGGCAAAAACTGGGCACAATTTTATACGAAGAAAAAGGAAATACTAAAACATAATAAAAGCACAATCATTCCATATTCTAAAAGTAATATTCGCTAGAAATTAGGTTTTTCTTTTTATAAGACAAATAATTTCATAAAGATAAACATGATATATTATCTACTAGCATGGTTACCCGGCGGCATGGATAATCAAATAGAAAAGTAAAAAAAGTATATATAATATCTTTCTTTTAAAACTTCTCTCTCTTTCTTGCTCTCTTTATTCCTCTCTCTATCTAACCCTAACCCTTTCCCCTCCCGCTCTTTTATCCCCATTCTCATTCCTACTCTCTCTCTCTCCTCTACTCCCTCTATATTCTCTCACCTCTCCCCCGATCTCTCTCTCTCTCTTTTTTTCTCGCTCTCTCTGTACCACCTCGTCTATCGCTTTCTTTAGTAACTGGAAAAAATCGTTTACGAATTACTACATAATAACATAAGAAAATCGCTCTAAATGTCAACCCCCTAACTAATTATGTTCCTGTTGACCCCCAAAAGAATAAATATTTAAAAAATGTGGTTTTAACTTTTAGCTGGACACACACACACACACAGACAACTTTCCTTTATATAATAGAAGGTTAATTATTTTCTTCATTTATCATGTAGTAATCTGATGATTTGGAAATCTAGGATCAAGTTTTCATCACATACGAAAAGGAGAAAAATAAAAAAGCCAAAGTTTTACATAGATTTTCTACCTTTCAAAATTTCAATCAGAGAAAGTCAAAGTTCATTTTCATTTCAAATAAATACATTTTTAGAAGTAATTATAATTTGATTAAGATTACCTTAAATTAACTATTTTTAAAATAGATAAATAATTAAAATCATAAAATAGATTATTTATTTTCACTTACTCCTCAGTATATGGATATTGTGTTGATTTACCTCCTCAGGGAGTTCGAAATAAGGTCAGGTGGGGGATTTAAAAGTCAGCACATGAGAGAAAATGCACTCTGGCCTGCAGAAAATGTGTGAGCAGCCCCATCGGTATTCTCTGCTAGAGGTACCTCAGGGAATTATCAATAAACTAACCCCTTTTCACAGAAAAAAATTAAAGCATGGGAGAGTGGACCTTCTGGAAGTGCTGAGAACCACATGTCAATCCAACAGAAGCAAGGTCAACAACTAAAAATATGGTCCAGACTCTCAGATTGATTGTTGAGTACGTATCTAAACTAGTATGAACAACATACTTACTCAGACTGTGAATATATATATATATATATATATATAGGGAGGGCAAAAATAAGGGTCCTATTTTTAAAAATTCATAACTTTTTTATTTATTGATTTAAAAAAAAATTTTTTTTAGAATAAGTAAAGGGCCCCTTCCGAAGCAAGCATGAGCCGTATTAGCCCTAAGGAACGTACCCTCATTTAGAAAACATTATTTTTGCTTAAAAAACTCAAAACAGTGTAAAAAACAATACTTTAGTTTTTGTAAGTTTTAAGAAGTGTTTTTCGGCTAAAATTTGTTTTGTTTATTTCAAAAAATCTCGGAAGGGTCAGTCTACACACACATAAAGTTTGGTGAGTTTAACTTTAATTTTGTGGAAGTTATTCAAATTCAAGTTATTCAAATTTAAAGATAGGACCCTTATTTTGGCCCACCCTGTATATATATATATATATACGGATATTGTGAACAAAATAAATCCGTCCTATTTTTTAAAATGTATATCTAAATTTTAGAAACTTTAAAATTACAAATATTCCTTTTTAATTTGATCGTATGATGCATGTGAAGCAATCAAAACTTAGTACCGAATTCTACAAGAAGCAGATTCCAAGTGTGAAATCGAATTTGAACCTATTAATGTGTCTGCTAGTTTAGAGTGCCCGATGGAAACCCATTCCAACTTTGAAAAGTAACTCTTTAGATGTATCATGTTTCTTCAATTATATTTTCTTGAAACTGAACTATTTATATTTGAAGGAACTAACATTCAGTATGAATGCAACAATAACTTTTACTAGCGATATTGGCATTGTTGCACCTGGCGATACACGAGTCCTTTTGGCTCCAAATAGCCTATTAGTGTTCTTCAAGAATATTAAATCTGATTAAATTAAATCCTGAAAAAATAAATTGTTGGAACATAAGTTATTTTATTTCACAGCCCATGTATTAAACTTATAATTCAAACATATCTATCATCATAACGAATAATAGACAAAGCTAAAAAACAACGTAAGACTATACAAAACATAAATGATATTAGTTTTCACCTTTAAGATAGGAACATAAATATCCGGAGAACCCAGATATTCTTTATTCTGTAGGACTCTTGTGGAAAAGGTCCAATGGCAATGAATTCTCAATACTCTTTTACCCTTTTTGACTACAACCAAGGGAAACAACACAGCGGTGCCCAGAGTCGGTTCCCTAACGTTTTGATTGCTGACTCAGCAAGAAAAATTACTGGAACTTTCAAGATGTAAATGGAAAATGGCAGACTAATGTATCATACCACAAGAAAGTCATTGGATTATTATTAATAAAGTCATTGGATTATTATTAATAATGCCATAATCAGGGAGACATTTCTTCTCTTTTTTGTTTGCGACATGATTTAATTTTTTTGTTAATCTGTAAATAAACTGACACCACTTTTACATAGAACTTGAGGCAAGCATAGCCTCCTTACATAATTTTGGTAAAAACACATAATTTGATTTCAGATGCGATATCAATTTTCACTTAACAGATATAATATTTGAGGATATAAATGTATACATACATGAACATAAATAAGTAGCATCATTTAGGCAAATGTTATTAAATAACATTTTTTTGTTGTTTATGAGTTTTCTTTGTATTTTTTCACTTTTCCGAATAGTCCATTTGACACTGCGGTTAAATTGGTGTATATAAGTTCTATGGGTTTTGTGCTTCATATTTTCGCGAGTACTTTCAATTTGATTCATCAAGCCAAGGTTAGTCTTGGTATGTTTACATGAATTTTCTTTCACTTTTTAGACCAACTATAAAACGAGCATCTATAGTGATGTGATGCTTGTTTCATAGTCATATACACTAATTTAATTGAAATATTTAAAGGACTATTCAGAAAATTGAAGAAATACGTAAAAAATATTCATAAAACAAAAAAACTCTATGTTATTTAATAACATTTGCCTTAATACATGAACATGCAAACATACACCGAAAAACATTTAATGTTTCAGTAATAAACTATATAAATATGCGTTTAAGATGAATTTATGAATGATGAATTTCAGATTTTATTAGGCTGATAACATACCAAAATATTATTTGTTAGAAATTAATGATAAAATTCAATTCATTAAATAAATACATGATCCAAAATTAGACAAAATATGAATATTAGATCTAAATTTAAAAGTTCATGAAAATCTGTTTTAACCACCCAAATTTAAAAAGCCTATATTCTGAACATCAGAAAGTTTCATTGGATGTCACACTTGATTGGCCGAACGAGAGCACAGGCTCTAAGTGTTTTCTCAAAAAGTGCTGATCGAGAGGCGATCGTAGAACCATATGAATTCAACAGTGGTCAGCAGTGTGGCGAGAAACGAATTATCTGTGGGTTTTTTTCTCCGTACGTTGCTTTCTCGTTATGTTGTATAAAATAAATAATATATATTGTCTTATGAATAGACATAAAAACAAACTAGACATGCTTAAGCAAAAGTTTTTGAAAATTTGAATTGATCAAATCAAAATTAGTAAAAAAAACAACACTTATTTACATGCTTGCCTCAAAGAAATTTATTTTGTAAACTCAATGTTTACAATTTAATTGTCATGCTACTTTGGTTTACTAAAGAGAAAATGAAGAGTAGATTAAAAAACACTACTTACAGTTTTCGTTCCCAAGTTGATAACTGCACACTCCAGGACAGCCAGTTCTCCCCTAGTTACTGACACGTTTGAAGGGGTGGGTATAAGCTGGGGCCCAGAATGCTTCCCGTGTCTTTGGTGTTTGGCTGTAAAATAAAATAGAAACAATTTAGAATTTTTTAAATAGAGTCATTAATTTGTATATATATATATATATATATATATATATATATATAGTAATCCAGGTGAAGTAAATATCTACAAGATAGGAATCCCAAGAATTTAACTCAATATCAAATCGAGCTTTTATGTATATAATTATTTTTATTCGTACATTGTACATTTGTAGATGTCTGTATGAATAAAAATAATCATATACATTATATATATATATATATATATATATATATATATATATATATATATAATTAATAGTTTTTAACAAGGTATTTGACAATAGATCTTTTTTTGTGGTCTTTGTTTTGTTTTTGATGGAACTTGTAATTGTGTTGGACAGTGTTGCTGATTTGTGTTTCTGTTGGGCACCTTTGGAAATGTTATGATGATTGTCTAATGGTTAAATATATTATTCATTGTATTGATTAAAATAAACACTGCCTTTAAACAGCTGTAAACAACTATAATACCTTTGTGTATTTCCTTTATTAAGAATTTGACCTTAAAAATGATTCAAATCGTCAAAATACACATACATATATATATATATATATATATATATATATATACCCTTTTTGTATGATTTGCCAAGATAGAACTAAATAGCATTAAAGCTGACAAAGCACTAGTTCATTTTACTTTTTTGTTTTAGCCTGTTATTTGCAATATAATAACGTACTTTTTAAATGATCACTTAGAAATTAAAATCGGCAAGGGGTATAACGCATTTTTAATTGAAGAATATGATAGTAGTTGTCCACCTTTTGTTTACAAATATTCAAACAAATAAAAAGAAATCTATCGAATGATGGGAAATAGTGTATTCGATCGCATCTCTGGAGATTAAACATCTGACGATTGTGAAACCATGGTAACGGTATGAAAAAACAACTTATCTTTTTCATGTAATATTAAGTTAGGTTTGAGAAGGTGTTCAGCACTCTATACAAGTGCAAATAAAAACTCTTAACCGTCTAAAAAATCCGATTTTTGCAGCTATCAGGATATGTATATTATATATATATATATATATATATATATATATATATATATATATATACTAGAAGTGTACCTGTCTCAAGACAGGTAAACTTAATTCCTAGAACAGAACAGCTTTGCACTATTTTATATGTCCCCATAAAAAGATTAAATATATAATGATACTAAACTTTATGCCTAGAATACTTATCCCGATTTTGATCAAAATCAATTACATGATGATCTAGAAAATATCACAAATTTAAGGCTTAAGCTTAAGGCGTGTTAATAAAAAATTGAAATTCAAGGAATCTTGCTTAATTGGTTTCTAATGAATATGAATCAAATTTTATGCAAATCTGAAAAAAATAATTTTCAAATGGGAGGTTCTATCCATATTATGCCCCTTAAAATCCTTTACAATACTCCAAAGAAACTGAAATTTAGAGAATATTTATTAAGTGATGTCTAAACCCCATTATGAAAATTTCACAAAAAATCAGAGGTATTTGAATTTTGTTCCAGCCTTTTGTACACTCTTTGCATACAACTATATTAAAATAAATAATGCAAATCTATAGACACTCTACATCTAAGAGCTGTGTTAGAAAATTCATTATGATCGGTTAATTACTCTACACACAAATAAGCATATAAACCTTCCCGGGGAATGACAGCAGCATATTTATTAATTGATGTTTAATACCTATTGTAAAAATTTTACACAAATAGGAGCTATCTGAATTTTCATGAAGACTTCCACCACCGTTTTGTCCCCTTTGAATAAAACTAAATTAAACTAAATATAGCCCATATTACCCACCCTTACGCTTAACAGCTGTTTTAAAATTCATAATGATCGGTTAATTAGTTTAGAAGTTTATCCTGTACGACGAAATATTGGTTTCTAAACCTTAGAGACAAGTCCAATTTAAATCTAATTGCATCACTTTTGACATAAACAATTATTACCAATCCACCTTCTCAATCCTACTTAACAAAGCACTAATATTTTCTAAGAACAATTCAGACCTTACTGATCTGGAGATTAGACTAATAATACTAGCCAGAAGATCCCTACTGGAATTTGACAATAAATTTTGAACTAGAAAAGACACCTAGCAACTTCGAGATTAATATAGAGGCTTCGAACTCTGCCTAGGTTACGAACCTAGTGGGTCTATACCTATTAAGATAACTGAAGTTCGAATTTGAGAATGTGCAGGGTAGGTTATACAGGGATGATGCACTCTGGTATCTAGGGAGAGACCGAGGCAATACAGTAACACTATTTAGAATCTACACAACTTCTTTAAATTCTTTGGACTAACTATTACTGTAGAAGCCGAAAAGAGAACATCTAATTTCCTTGACTTAATGTTAGACCTCAATTCTGAAACTTTTAGCCCTTACCATAAACCAAACTTAGCTCATTTCTACGTACATAAGCTATCCAACCAGCCAAAATCCATCATTATCGATAGTCCCTTCAGTCTCTAATAGAATATCTAAACTCTCTTCTAATAAATCTATCTTTGAAGAAAACTCTAATTTCTACAATAACGAACTACTTTATTCGGGCTACAATGATAAAATCAAACGCAAAACTAATCCCTTCACCCGGGAAAATTAAACTTTAAGTATAATCACATATAACATGACAATGGAGGATAGAAAACAAACAAATGCAACAACATCCAAGTAAATTAACACATTGAAATAGGCTCATAAGGACTAGTAACAATGGCGAACTAGTTGACTCCCCAGAAACATAGACTAAATAAAGGACTAAGGAGAAAGAATAATATTTGGTTTAACCCACCCTATAGCTGTAATGTTAAAACCAAAGAATTTTTAAAAATTATAGATAAATCTATAATATATAGCACAAACTATCATCACCCCTAATAATAAGAAAATAAAATCTGCTCAGTCACCAGCACCCATAATACTCCCTGCTTATAATTGTAACTTCCAGAAATCCAGGGAATGCCCATTAAACAGCAATTGCATATAAAGTGACGTCATATACACATACACTGTAAAACGATTCCCCATAAATGCTAATATACGACCTAACACTAGTATACAAACCCTACCCTCACCTCATAACCCATTACTACACAGCACATAAAATAACACCCTTAACACTAATCAACAACTCCCGCTAACTAATAATAACCTTGATTTAACACCTCTAACACACCTAGCTTCTTCACCAAACAATTCCAACTTAACCTTGGCTCGGAGTTTAAGCATCCAAACCCAGACCATTTCCGCTACTATGAATAATGCAAAATACATACCTTACATTGGAGCCAGTGCTTTTCCCATTAAAACCCAAATATCTAACCATATCTACACTTTCAAAAGCAATAATGACAATACCACTGGTACCTCTCTTTTTAATTTAATCAAAGACTTTAAGCGTAAAAACACTCCCTACAAACGGAAATTTAAATATATCAATTTTATTGCTCCTTCTGACACCCCTCCCCGAGCCAATAACTTACCCTCCCCTACTAACAATAGTTTAATTCTTTAACTGTATAAAAAATAACTCCAATAACACAGCGTTTTCTGTGCATCTAATCTCCTCATTAACCTATACTCCTTACCGCATATTGAGAACTAATATTAGATTTTACTGTACCCCTAATCCCTCTCACCCAGCACCTTAAATCTTAAATCTACTTTCAATTATTAGCAAACCCCCTCTTACAACTTATCCATTACCATTCTTTTCTCTCTTTGAACACAATTCATTGAATTTGCTTGATACAATGCTCACCACTGACAATCTATTCCTCATAGATCTTATAGTGTTTACCTTTTAAACCACGCTTCCCGGTCACCTCTATAATCGCCTATTCGTCCTCCTTTAATCAATCTGCAAAGTACTCCATGTTATACTATTCTTTCATAATCAGCCTACTTCCACCCAATGACCTTGTATATTTATTCCCCTGACTTAAGCAGATAAATATCACCCCTACCATAACATTAGTGATATGTTAAAGCACCCCTCTAACTCAGCTCCTATTCGTTTAAATTCCATATACTCGAATATAACTTAATCTATTTAATTGTCTATGAAACCCTGATACCTCTGGAGCTAGAAATAGTGTTTTAATGATGTTACCTGAACATGTAGACCACCTTCCAATATTTAACTAACTGTAAAATCTTTAAACCTTTTACACCTTGAAATACAAAAAATGTCTGAATAGTTACTTCTTAAACAAGTAAATTCACAAATCTCAAACCATTTGAGTCCTAATTCCACTATGAACCCTTTTAAACTTTCTGAATTATATATAATTTGTCTTAATGATAGTGTTTCAACAGGTTACCCACTAGATCTTTACTTTTAATGTGCTCCAACCCTTCACCCTGTAATATCAATAATCCTAAGTTTAATTTCTTCTTAATATGAATAATTATGCCCCGAACTTTTCACTTAAAGCTAGTCATGCTACTGTACTAGTTTTATAGCAGCCTACCCCCAATTCTTCACTGATACCCTGCGTGGCAAAATCCTTGTAAGCAACAGTTGTAAAAATCTATATTTAATCACTAATGATGAACTGTATCCAAACGACCCTCCATCCCACTTCGAACCAAGCATTATCCAGAGTATTCCTCGTTAACACTTTCCTCCCACATGCCCCCTATCCCATCTCTAACTGTCACCGGCCTCGAATTTCACCTAATTACCTCTTTCAATCTCTAGAGGCAATCGGATATACATTTAAACACCAGCGAACCTGCTTACTTCTTGGATTCTACTTGAAATCTCTACAATATTTTAGACTGAAATCCTTAAAAAATTATTTACTGAGGTCCATGGAAGGTTTAAGATGGCCTCAAATCTCCAACTTACACCCTGACCAACTTTTTTTCCATACAGAAGAACCACATATTATTCTGTTGGATTAATTCCTCCTGGATTTACAGTATTTGACCCTATTGACACAGTCTCTACGAAACTTTTAATGGTGGATTGTTTGTCTTTCCGTTCTTAACCTTTTCGTCACTGGACATTTTTCTAATCGGACATCTTCTACATTTTAGCAACCTTTTTACACACTCACATTTACTTTTTATAACTTTCTCAAATTTTTCAAATATTGATTTTTGGCCATTCCCCGCCAACTTATCTATGTTATTCCTCTGACGATAACATACCATTCTTTGAAAAGCCTGGTTCAAGGAAAGAAAAGAATATGCATGTTTTTTTAAATGCACCTTGCATTGAACAAATGAAGATGAAATAGATTTGTCATTCTAACATTTATATATACATATATACATAAACATATGCCTAACTTTATATACATGCACACCTTAATATTTAAGTTTACAGAAAAAATGTGCCCATGTAACTCACCGTGTTTACTAAATTACATATTAAAATATTCATAATGATCTGTTCATTAGTTTAGGAGATTATCCTGTACATAGAAATATATATATAAATATATATATATATATGTTTATAGTTTATTATTATTTAATGTATACACAGATAATATTATATGGAGATATGATATATTATCTTTGGATTATCAGTATTTACTTCACAAGTAGAGCTAGGTAGTAATGTATGAAAATATACTTATGGAAATTACGCTTAATTGCCATAAATATATTTTCATAACTTATTATATATATATATATATATATATATATATATATATATATATATATGTGTGTGTGTATATATATATGTATATAGATACATAGATAGAGAAAGAGAGAGAGAGAAGTAGAGATAGTGGTAGAGAGAGGGAGATTGTGGTCTTCATTTCCTACTGTAGTCATTTTGAGTTATGTGCATATATAAAAATATAGGGAATTCTCAGTTACTTTTAAGATGTATGGCTTGATCTTTCTTCAAATTCCAGATATCTAGAAATTTATTGGAAAACTAAATACAGTCACATATATGAATTCATCTTATATATATATATATATATACATAAAAGTCAATGATTATTTGTTTGTGTGTTACTAAAATTAATATGTTAACAGAACTTTCAAATAAGTTTCAATAAGGGTTAAATTTCTGAGAGAATATCAAGACACCATTAAAATTTTCCTTCTGCGGTCGTTTGGGGCAATTTATGGTTAGATCACTACAATAACTGAAATATATTAGACCGTAAATAAACAAAATTGATTTTTTTAAATAGATTTTCTTCGTTTTCAAAACAAAAATAAAATTTAACAAAGAATATCTTGTAAAAAATGTATTTAAAAAGGTTTAAGCATTAAGATTATTTTTATTAGCATTTCTTAAGATTTAAAATAAGCGAAATTGTTTCGGTTAGTTAAAGCCGTATTTCGTTTTACAGCTATTTTGGTTTTGAGAAAACACTACCGCATTAACAGTTTTTTTGATTACTTGGCTGCATATTGAAAATCTTATTTTTAACTTCTTTTTGAAGCCAAAAATTGTAAACATGACTATATTTAAAATTATTTCTAGCAATATCTCTCTACAATTTCACGTTGGGGGTATACTGATAGTATATATATATATATAATTCTTAACAAACAAAACATTCTTTTAAACACAATTCATTTTTTTGGAAGTCTTTAGTTTTTTGTTCAAAATTTTTTATGGGCATTAACAAATGGAATTTAATTTACATTTAGACGAATGTCAATGATTGTGAATTAATCAGTTCCTATCATATATATCTATATATATCTCCATAAATGTGTGTGTGTGTGTGTATATATATATATATATACACAAATATATATATATGATTATTTTTATTTATACAGACATGTACAAAATCTGCGACACTGGCATGTCGATGTTATCGATCAACAACTATTATGAACTGAAATATCATCAGGCAGAGTTAAAATCCGATCTTTAACTCAGATCATATTTGGGGAGAATGAAATGGGGAAGAAAAGAAAGGGAAATTCAAAATTTGAAAAGTCACGAGATTAGATTTGAGACCGTTAATATATACATATATATATATATATATATATATGTATATATATATATTTATATGTGTGTGTGTGTGTGCGTGTTATAAACTTGGTTATGTATGTTTACCATAAGCCAACGACTTGTATATCTAAGAAAATCCTAGGAATTCACAGCTCTCTTAAACATATTAAATCCATATATACAAAGAAAAGCTCGAAAGATTAGAACATTCTGGCTTTATAAAATCTAATAATAACGCTAAAAAGAAGTTTTACATATTTCACTTGGACGCTCCTTTTTTCGCATTATTATATTTAAGACAACCTAGAGTTGCTCTCTTTTAGAATTTTCTTGTATTTCAATTATATATAAGCTGACTTACCCAGCGTTGTCTGGGTGACAAATATGTTGAACATGAATGTATTTTACATATTAAGTTATCTTATCAGATTTTCAAAGTAAGACCCAAACAATATTTGAGCTTGACAAATCAAACTTTACTTATGGCTAGATAGCACAACAATAAAAAGTGAAAACTATGTTATGAGCAATACTTACGACAATTTATTTAAAATAATAATTAATCCAGTTCAGACAACTGGTAATATGAAATATTTTTAAATAATCACCTAAAATAAAAATCAGCATAATTCAATTTAAGAATATGATAGAAGTTGTCTACCTTACAACTAAAATGTTATCTCTTTTTCCGTATAAGTTTTAAAATGCAGAAACAAACTAAGCTAAAAATCTAAAATTACTTCATAGCATCCCGTAAAGTCAAATGCTTACACGGTATACTAACTAGATAAACAACACAACACATCAAAGATACATAGATGAAAGGTCAATCAAGTCTATCAGATACAAATAGATACTGCAACTATTAAATCAGCTCTATGGTTAGGACGTTGGGTCAACCAGAGCTATTGTATAACGACTGAGACAGATTCAAAATTATGAAATATTCATCATTAAGTATACAAGTTCCAAAAAATTGAAAATAAACAAATTTTTAGTGTATGTACTTTTCTGAGACAAAACATTTTTTACCAAGCGACTCCATCAGCACAAATAAAAAGTAAACTCTGTCTTTGAGGCATTTGGGCCCAGCAGGACTTCTGCTATCTATTGGCGAAATGTTGATGACTTCCATCAAATTTGTGCTGATGAAGACACTAACTAAAAGATGTTATGTCTCAAAAACGTACGCACACTAAAACTTTTTTGATGTTGAATTTTTTAAACTTGTATACTTAATGATTAATATGTCATAATTGCGTCTATTTATACATATATATATATATATATATTACCTAGCTCTACTCACATATTGAGCACTGTTGAGGTAAATACTGAAAATTCATACATAACTGTTGTGGGGTACAAATCACCCCTATTGAAGAACTAATGGAAGCACCCATCTATAATAAATACCAGTGTTGCAAAGACTCAAACAGAGGACATTCCTATTCATGTTTTACCGCATGGTAGGAATCCGGTCATCTCCTACCACATTTAGTGGCGTTACTGTATTGCTATGAATAAATACATTGTATATTTTAACCTGTCACAATTTGTGGTTGTTATCTTTGTGACCCCTAGCACGGGTCTACAACAATAACCTTTCTATCTCCTTATAACATTTGATGTGGACATCAATATTATGTAACAGATTTAAGTTAAAATTGGAATAATAATTCTAAACACAAGGTTTAATATAATTATATCTTGATTTTAATCTTCGTACAAGGACATGAAATTGTAAAAAACTGTTTTTTTTTTAGTAATTAATTTTGCCTCTCCTGGACAGATAATCTTCTTATATATATATATATATACAACCACCACTCCTGCACTGATGAAGGCAAAAAGCCCGAAACGATATCGTCTGTAGATAATAAACTCTTTAATATTTAATGAAGATATATACATATATATACATAATTATATATATACATATATATACATATTATATCTATATATATACATATATATATATACATATATATATATATATATATATACATATATATATACATAAATATACATACATGTATAAATATATATGTATACATATATATACATACATATATAAATATACATATATATACCTATTTATACATATGCATATATACCTATTTATACATATATATATACATATTTATACATATATATATACATATTTATACATATATATGTATACACATATACATATATATACATATTTATACATATATATTTATACATATATATATACATAATTATACATATATATATACATATTTATACATATATATATACACATATTAATATATATATATATACATATATATATATATATATACATATATATATATATACATATATATATATATACATATTTATACATATATATATATATATATACATATTTATACATATATATATATATAAATATTTATACATATATATATATACATATTTATACATATATATATACATATTTATACATATATATATATACATATTAATATATATATATACATATTTATACATATATATATATACATATTAATATATATATATACATATTTATACATATATATATATACATATTTATACATATATATATACATATTTACACATATATATATACATATTTATACATATATATATACATATTTATACATATATATATATTTATACATATATATACATTTATACATATATATATTTATGCATATATATATATACATACATATTTATACATATATATATATATTTATACATATATATACATATTTATACATATATATATACATATTTATACATATATATACATATTTATACATATATATATACATATTTATACATATATATACTTATGCATATATATATATACATACATATTTATACATATATATACTTATTCATATATATATATATATATATATATACATACATACATATATATAAACATACATATATATATAAATATATATATATATACACATATATATATATATATATACATATCTAAATGAATAAATGCAAAAAAAATTTTTATCTATCCTAACTATATCAACATCGAAACACAATGATGTAAGCATATATTCAAATTCCTTATACATAGGCATCTTCTACTCACTCAAACAAATCTCGATTTTGCTTATTAGCATATTTATTTATTTATTTTATGTTTTTTAATAAATTAATATTCTGTAATATACCTTTCTACTTAATTCTACATACGCAAGCCTTTTTCGATAGTACTATTATTATTATAATTATAAATAAAATAAGATATAGAGATTTTATTAAATAAATGATAGCGTTTAAAAACTTATTAAGAATTGCATTTTCAAGGGAGATAATTTACTTCCGGCTTTAGCAAAGTGTCAAATATCACTGAGATGTGGAACAGATACTACACTTTGATCTTAGCCAAAAGGCCACGGAACCATAAAATAATATTTTTGTCACTAGGCATTTTAAAATTTAAAAAAACAACAAAAAATTGATTAAATTGGAATATTTTTTAACAGTCGGTGTAGTGTAGTATCGGTTCTGTTGTAATAAGACTGTCCTCCCAGGAATTACCTCCTCCGTTTGTTAGGGTGTGTAGGGGAGAATTCTCCCAGAATGAAAAATCCCCAAGACTCGATTTAGTCAGAATATATTTTAAGGGGGAGCGGGTATAGGATCGGTTCTGTTCTCATAAGACCGTCCACGCAAGAATGACTTCCTTCTTTTTCGGTGGAGGGAAGTCATGTTCGTTCATCATGATATTATCATCTGTCACGGGGGGGGGGGGGGGCAGTGTAGTATATGTTCGTTCACCATAATACTAGCTAAGGAAGAACGATAACTCAAGTTTATAATAAACATGTCTTTTTAACTAGAAAATTATGAAAGTTATTGTTCTTTCTTAGCCAGCATATTCATCTTTGTTTATAAAGACGGCGACTATATTTTTCCAGACAATTTTCATTTAGGTGTTTCACGTGGACAATGAAACTTGCCATGGTTTTTAATACTATCTAAATAAATAAATGCAAAAGTTTTTTCCACCTATTCTAAATATATTTACATTAAAACAGTTTATGCTTATTTAATTCTCTGTAGTATATTTTCATTCGTCATGATACATTCCTCCCAGGCATTACCTCCTCTTC
>OY744521.1:172788665-172798665 GCA_963556195.1 Sepiola atlantica | reverse complement strand
ATATATACATACATATATCTACATATACATACATATATCTACATATATATATATACATACATACATATATCTACATATACATATATACATACATATATCTACATATACATACATATATCTACATATACATACATATATCTACATATATATATATACATACATATATCTACATATATATATATACTATATATATATATATATATATATATACATATACTTACATATATATATATATACATATACTTACATATATATATATACATACATATACTTACATATATATATATACATACATATACTTACATATATATATATACATACATATACTTACATATATATATATACATACATATACTTACATATATATATATACATACATATACTTACATATATATATACATACATAGATACATATACTTATATATATATACATATATATACCTACATATATAGATACATATACTTACATATATATATATACATACACTTACATATATATATACATACATATATATATATATACATACATACATATATACATACAGGCATATATATACATATATATATTAGTAATTCATGTATTTACATAAAATATTATAAAGAGATATAATTTTTTATGTATCAGTTGTCAGCATTTACTTGAACAGTGCTCAATACGTAAGTAGATCTTTGTAAGAAATGAAAATATATATGGCAATCAAGCTACATAGAGGCTCCCGCGTTTCATCCCCGGGGGGGGGGCATCTCCCAGCTAAATTCATTTAGCCTGAAGATTCCTTTCGGGGATTAAACGCGGGAGCCTCTGTGTAGCTTGATTGCCATATATATTTTCATTACTTACTACATATATATACATATATATACATACATATACATATATATAGTTACATATATATGCGTATATATATATATATATATATGTGTATATATACATATAAATACGTATATATACATATATATATATATATATATGTATTAAGCAGCGTCGAGCCTGGCCAGTACTGAATGGGTGACCATTTAGGAATACCAGGTGCTGTATGTGCTCTCTGCTTATCTCGGCATTGTTTCCAGTCGTCTTGTACTACTACTTGCCATTGGAATCAAGCAATGCCGACCTAGGAGAGCGGTTGTTGAAGATTGCGCAACCCTTGCAATTACAAATTCAGGTGGGGCACTCATACGTCGAAATCGACGGGAGAGTCCATCGTATGTATGTATGCGTGCGTGTATACATAGCTGATAAACCCAGAATTTTGCTAGTGTCACATTTGTTAAAACATTTAGTTACAATAAGCAGACGTCATATTCACCATTATACAACGATTCATAACATATAGTTTTAACTGAGTGTTCATTATGCTGCAATCTTTTCTAGACATATGCAAATTAGCTCGTGCATTTCATGATTTATTCTCCTGCCTATATTAACCAGAGTTAAATTCCCATTCATCATTTTCTTTTTCGTCATCATTTATGTGCATGTGATTATCTTTCGCTTAAATCTATTTGGAATATCTGATCTGCGATTTGCTTATTCAGCTTCACTTAGATTTACTATTGGTATGATAGAATAAGACTCACACTAATATGTTTTGTCTGCTTAAAATTATTCTTGTCCAGTTTATATTTCATATAAATATTATCCCACACTTCTACCCATATATAGTTTGTTATTGGATGTTGAATAAACATTTTCTATCTCTTTAACACATGTTTACGATGTTACTGACTGGAATTAATTATACAATACAAAAATTAATTCTGACGGAAACCAAGTTGATTAGAATTTTTCATAGAAATTTTTAAGATCCAAAAAACTTACTAAATTGTTGAAGGGAAGTGCCAAGTAAATGTAGGCACTGAATAAATTTTACTTTGAAATAAATAAATCAAACTTAAAAAATAAATACAAACACCTTAACTAAAAAAATAAATCTAAAATGGTGACAGGAAATCAAACATAGAAGAGATGAATTATTTTAGTTCCCACATGTCAGAATAAGGTCACCATTGTTAATTTGACCAACTTACTAGATGTTGAATAAACATATCTATCTTTTTAAAACATTTTTATGATGTTACTGAATTGAATTAATAAATTGCACTATACAATAATTAATTATGTCGTGTGATGAAAACCAACTTGATTAAGAATTTTTTAGATAGATTTTACATTTTCAAGATCTTAATGGTCAAGAGGTTAGAATGCTTACATTTTAATCAGTCGGTTATGGGTTCTATGCCATCTGATAGCACTTTTGGCAAATGCATGAAAACCATATGCCATACATCAATCCAAACCTATGAGTGAAATTGGGTATGATGAAACTGTTAAAGCATGACCTAGAGAGGGATGGGCGCTGTCAGGGGTTATCATCACAAGTCACATTGTTTGATGGATATCCACCCTGCAGAGCTGCTACCAAGGAGAAAGTGTTATTAATGCTGGCCTACCATCACAAAGTCAAAGGCCATAATTAATCTATTTTCTCATGTAATTTTCATTATGGCAGTGTGCTTTTTAATGGCTCTGAAGTATTTAGGGTTCTAACCCGATTGCACTTATTAAAAGGTTAAAGAAGGTCTCAGTATTAACTTCTTTTAGGATGGATGCTCCTGCAATTATAATAACTTATAAAGATTATGAAGTTTTCAAGTTAGGATTTTTCTTTTAAGAAGTAAGTGGAGATTATCGGTAAAGATTTGTTATTTTTTTCTCCAATTTTGTATGCAAAAGAGTTATTCTCAAACAGTAACTTACTGAGTTTAAGTTTAATTATAGTTGCCTTTACTGAAATTTATGTTAAATAAAAAAAAAAGCATGCAAGTAATGTAAAAAAATGGGGAGAGATGAGAACTCAGATGTACAGAAAGTATATTTGGATGGCAAACCTATTGAGTTTGTCTAGAAGTTTTCTTACATTGGTGCAAAGGGGGTTCTGGTGCTGGTGCTGGTGCTGGTGCTGGTGTGATAGAAGAGTGAAGCGTGGATGGAATAAGTTCAGGGAACTTCTGCCATCACTAACCAGCAGAGCATTACCACTGTCACAATAAAAGAGTCTATCAGACATGTGTATGCATTGTGATGATGTATGGAAGTGAAACCTAGCCAGTGAGGGTTGAGGATGTGTGTTGCATGGATAGAAATGATATCAGAATGATACAATGGATGTGTAATGTGAGTCTTAAAGACAGGCTTAGATTACCTCAGAGGAAAATTAAATCTGGACAATATAGAGAGATGTGTGCAGAACAGGAGACTTCGATGGTATTACATGTTGAAAGAATGGATGAGAGTTCTTAGGTTATAGATGTAGAACAGAGGTAACAGATTCAGTTGACAGGGGTAGGTCAAGGAGAACATGGGAAAAAGTAATTAGGATGGATCTGAGAGGAAAAGGGATAAATAAAAACCTGGCCAGAGCTTACTTAGTTTGGAAGTCAATTCTAAAAGCCTTCTAACACATGCCAGCATGTAAAGCGGATGTTAAACCGAACATGATGATGATGATGATGATGATAATGATGATGATGATGAAGCATGTACACTTTGACTTAATTTCTTTCTTTATTATTATCTTTGTTATCTGATTATGGGAAAGCTGCAATTGAACTAGTGAATTATACAAAGAGTAAAAATAGATCTTCTAATTTTGTATCAAGTTGATTATTATCTGCTCATTTCATCTAAAACTTGACCACCGTTCTCTTTTCAGAATTTATCAATTCTTTTGAGTAAAAGAAAATATAAAGAGATTGCGTGATTATTTTCGCAAGATAAGTTTATTTTCATTAAATGCTCAAATTAAGCATGATAATTAAGATGCCAATTTATTTGTGATGGTTCTGTTCATCCTGCAAGATTTCCAAGATCAGAACTGCTTATGTAGCAAAATAAGTCTTGAGATTAAAAAAGCCAAACAAATCATTTTTGCAATATACTAAATGTATTGTATTTTCGTATCTGTTATTTAATTTTATCCTTGCTTTTAATAATGAGTCATCACTTATTAAGGCCAAAAGTCACTCGAGAATAAGGGTTAAGCAGATTTGTTGATTGTCAGTCGAATGATGAAGAGTATTTTGAGACGATTGAAAAATGATTAATGGAATGACCAATTTTTGATAATGTATGAGTGCGGTTTATGACAAGTATTTGTTGATATTGGATTTGAAGACGGCCATGTTGTACCTGCAGGGAAGCAGTTCTGTGGTAAGACGTTCCACAGATGGAGAGTTCTTGGAAAGCAACTCTGTTCATGGACAATCTACCTGATGCTAGGCACACGGTAGAAGAAAGGAAAAACTGTTTTAGTTATGGTATTAAGACGAGTTCTTGCGATGATTGTCTTACAAAGAGGGATCAGATATTAGAGCTTAGTTGAGTACATACCATGGACTTAATGATAGAGTAGATAAAGACTAACAACGTCTCTTCTGTTAGAAATGGGATGTCGTCGAGAACAGAGATCTTCACCTATTCAGTATATTAGTGATCTGAGAACTGATTAATATTCTCTTTTCAAAATTGGGCAATTCCTTTGCATATATTAGAATATAAACTTTTATGAAACTAGATCAATTCATGTTCATTAAATAATCTAATTAAGATACCACTTTAACCATGTCATATCTTTGTATATTGTACAAGATATCTAAAAGCACAATTGCATATGTCTGCAAATGAAATATCTGTATTAGAACAGCAAAATTAATACTTTTACCATGTGCAAAACTTACTCTCTTTTCTTATTTCTTAAACATGTACAGCATCACTAATATACCGAGTAATGGTGAACTGATAACCAACTTTAATGAAAAGGATGATGAATAAAAAAAAAGTTTGTATGAAGCGCAAACTGCATAGGCACATTTCAATTTGTCTTGGTTATTAATTTTGTTATCAAATTGGATCATCGCTGCAAGCTCCATGGATTTAATGCTGAATGTAATAAAGCTAATAATAGAAACACAAACTTTTATAAATATGCAAAACAAAAGAATTTATTAGTGGCATCAATGTGCATATGACATTGAATGCAATAATATTCCATGTCTTTAAAAGATGGTGGAATACATTTAATATTTTCTCTTTCACTACATAAAACGGATGGATATATACACACACATGGGAAGAGCCTATCAGGTATGTGTATGCAGTGTGATGATGCATGGAAGTGAAACCTGGTCAGTGAGAGTTGAATACATGTGTTGCATGAAGAGAATTGATATTTGAATGATACAATGACTGTGCAATGTGAGGTCTTAAAGACAGGTTTAATTCTGATTACCTCAGAGGAAGATTAGATCTGGAGAATATAGGGAGATGTGTCCAGAAGAGTAGATTTTGATGGAAGAATGGATGAGAGTAAGAAGATGTAAAACAGTTAAGATAGTAGGTTCAGTTCAGGCCAAGGAAAACATACGAGGAAGTGATAAAAATGGATCTGAGAAAAAGATGGATAAATAAAAACCTGACCAGAGAGAGATTACTGGAAGTCAATTTCTCAAAGCTGACTAATGCATGCCAGCATGTAAAACAGACATGAAACCGATGATGATGCATATATAATACATACCATGCATACATATATATATATATGCAGAAGAGCTGTCATACAGCGGAACATTTTGTATATGGATAACTACATCTGCTCCCTCTTTTGGGGTTGAGCTCTCTGGTAAGTGAAATCGCCAACTGCCTTCAGCGTAAATGCATAGTTCTTTGTGTAAGCACATGGATCACTCTGACAATTGGCAATGTTTACATTGAGATTTCACTTACTCACAGCTGGTGCCGAATGACTGCCGAATGGTCAAGTGCACCGACTGTTGACGAGACGGTTAAGTTTCGATCCCGGCTTGAGGCACTGAAGAGCTGTGATACAGCTAAACAGTCTGTCTGTGGATGACTACATATACATATATATATATAAATGTTGTTATCAATCATAAACATGACTCAAATAATGTAAACTCATATTTTCAATTGAAGAATATAATAGGAGTTGTGTAACTTACAACTAAAATTTATTTCATTTTCTGTATAAGTTTCAAATTGTGAAAACTAATACAAATTAAAAACATAAAAAGCTAAAATGACTTTACTCCACTCCGGGCAATGCCGGGTAATTACTAGGTAATACATTATAAAAAGTGGTTTCTCATAAATATTATAAGATTGTGAAATGATAGACGATTCTATAAATAGCCTATTTTGGTTTATTGTGGATAAATTGAACTATTTTAGATTAATCAAATTTGTTTGCAAGTGACTGAGTTTTTTTTTGGTGGGGGGGGGGGGGCTAGAGAAAGGTGTAGTATCTGTTCTGATACTGCCCTTCATCTTTTCTGTCCTCAGTTAGTGAAGCAAAGGTCCTTCTAGACTGAAGCAATTTAAATTTTTCTCCCAATCCAGAGTACCCCTTTTAGGGAGCTGGATTTTCCCCACATTAAAAACCGACCTTGTTTCTAACTCTGCCCTCGTGGGAAGGCAAGTAAATATGGACTTTCACTTTTATTTAAATCACACATTTTTTGCGATTAAGGTACCATTTTGTTGAACGAAATTGTGTCCTTTTCATCTTGCTTTTTTGTTCTCTCCTGGTTCTATATTAAACGTGACCGCTTATTTTATTCCTCATTAATACCAGCGGGATGTAATCATTACCTTATTTTTTAAATAAATATTCTCAGCAGCAAAAGAAACGAAGGTTTTTCATTTCCAATTGTTCTACACAATGGTAGCCAAGGTGACTGAGAATACATGTCATTCACCTGCAAACGTTGGCATTGCAATCACCAAGTTCGGCTCTTTGACATATAGGAAAGAGAAAAAATAGCAATATTGATATCATAGACATCAAAGAAAAGAAATCCAATCACTACGTAGACCTTATTATACTCGTGTTAAACCAGGGGAAATGAATAAATATCTGTAATTCTTTTCTCTCTTCAGAACTTTTGTGATCATATGTTTTTTTTTTCTTTGTATTTTTTGGAAATACCAAGTGGAGGCTGTCAGATACCGTGCACATTATTAGAAACCAATGATTATGGCTGATTTGTTGGAGGAACCTCAAAGAATTCTAATGGGTAGCAGACAAAAAATACATAAATAATAAAATCATATAAATATTCACCACCATCTTTGAAGGGTAAGGAGACTGAAACTAATTTTCTACCTTTGATTTGTGAAGTCAACATAAAAATATTCATGTGTTTAGAAAATATTATTATTTTATTATTTATTAACTCAGTTTTATCATAAATAATCTAAACAAAATTGGGCTCATTTGATAGATGCTGAACAAAAAAAGGTAGACCATTGTGAAATGATTAACATTGCAATTAACAAATCTCAAATATTGTAGCTGTATATTAATAATGTAAAGGTAATTTAGTTTCGAATCTCAATATCAAGCCAAACTGATGATTTGTAAACGATGAAACAGCTGTCTATAGATGACTATATTTTATATCTCTATATATATAAAGTTAGGTTAATATATATATATATATATATATATATGTGTGTGATTTTATGAAGGCTTACCAAAGCATTCCTTTCAGGACACCAATGATCACCATTAAAGATATTTTTTCTTATAAATATTATTTATTCAAATTAAATGTTTTTTCCTACACGTGTTTCACTACCAAGCAGTTACTTGCTTGGCAGATCATCAGGGAAATTAAATGTCTGGAATACTGGTTTCAACTGCCGACAATACACAATGTGGCGTTGCAATAGTTGAGGTCACTTAAGAAGAGAAGAGAAAAGGAAAAAAAAAAATAAATAAATAATTAAATAAATAAATAAATAAAAATAAAAGTTAAAATTAAAAGACAAGGAAGAACAACGATAAAAAAAGAAAGTCCTAGAAAAGTCTTAGAAAAGTAGCTCGTGCATTATTTCTTCCACCAAGCCAACAAGCAAATAATCGGTCCCAAATACATTAAAAAAACCCAAAAAACCAACCCCGGTCTTCACTGAATGATCTATTTTATAAGTGAAAAATCTAAATCTATATATATATATATATATATATATATATATATATACATGCATATATATGTTCTTAACAGAAAAAGGCCATCCCTACAAACATTTCAATGTCCGATTGTGGTCGCGCATATTGTTCAGCAGGCCTGGTTTATTATTACAGTCATCATAACTATGGGTCTTGTAGAAATATCTGTACATGTAGATGGCCATTGTCTGCGTCTGTACGACGCGCAGAGAATGCTCTCCTTCTACAAAGTTTGGTTTCAGTGACAAGCCGCAGCAAGATAACTGAGAGATGATGTAAAGAACACATGTTATATCCAAGATAGATGATCTAACAAAATCTATGGGTCCATCTCGCCGAGTAAGGTAGCATCGGGAATGGGTACTATAGCAGGAATTTCTACACACCCCTAATATATATATATATATATATATATAATAATTTCTTTTTAGACATATATATATATATATATATATATATATATATATACATATATATTTCTATTCATATATATACATACATACACATATATATATATATATACATATATATAATAAAGAGATGTAGTTTGCTTAAAGCATTGCGTGTAATATGGATATAAAGGAGTATTAGAAGGCTACCACAATGAAAGAAGTATTACAAAAACAAAAACAATTTTTAATTACAAAAAAACTAAAAAAAAAATCTACTTGTTTTTATCATATTTCTCAACGCCGACATATTTCCATTTCTTGCCTTGTGACATCCTTCTAATACTCCTATATATATATATATATAGTTGAGTAAAGATAGTTGAGATAAAAAATAGAATATTATCTATTTTAGTTCGAACACTTCAACACAACGATTATTTGGCATACGATCGTTTCCAAGACAATTTAGAAAAACATTTATTTTGTATTTATATGACTCCAAACCGTCTCTTCCTCAGCGCCCGTTACAACATTACATACAGATGTTATTTAAGGAAATAAACATCAGATGTTATTATTATTTAAAGAAACATATATTCAGACAATATTGGAGACATAACCTCCCATTATGCAACTATATATTACTCAACCAGTCAGTTCAAATATACAATAGCAATAGAAACAGCTTGAGCAGCCTTGTCGGCATTCCCCTGTAGGGGCGGCTCAGGGGATAAGCAATAAACTAATACCGTCTCAAAAAGAGAAGGTGAAGTCTAGGAAGGTGGACAGAACCATACCTCAGCCCAACAGAAAAAAGGTCACCTAACTCAAATGACCTAGACTCTGTCGGACTGATTGTCGAAGACGTATCCTCGACTTCATATGAAAAATAACACAACCTTAAGGTCAAGGACACACAGAAGTTTTTTTTTTTAACAAGATTTAAACAGAGGTTCGGTATGTCTAATTTGCATAATTACTTTTTAAAACTTAATAACAAATTATTGTTTGCTGTTATATACTTCTAATTTTAGTTCGTTATTTTCCAGATATATATACACCAGTTTAGTCGATATTAACAATAATTAATTGAAGTGATTTCATAATCAAAAGGATAAATTACCAAACCGTTTCTTAAAATATTGTGAACTTCAAGGGACGTATTTGGAATTATCTTTGTTGACAGTACGAGTACAACAACAAAAATGTTGTGCACAGTAATATTTTTTCTGTTGAAGTCTAGAAATGGAAAAAATTTCGGCACTTGTGCAGTTTAGTAACCAAGGACAGATAATCCGCAGGAAGTAACGACCAATAGATTAAAACATTTTAATAAATTTCTTTATTTATTTAATAATATATTGTTTCTGAAAGAAAACCATTGTAATAAAATAAAGTTTATTTTCAATAAAGTAACATTTTGGTCAAAACATTGTAATAAAATATCGTTTCTGAAATTGACAGTGATTTGTTTATATAATTTAAAATGTTTTAAAACGAACATACTAATAATAAAACTTACAATGTTTTTGCCAAAATGTTACTTTATTGAAAATAAACGTTATCTTATTACAA
>OY744521.1:172716165-172781165 GCA_963556195.1 Sepiola atlantica | reverse complement strand
AGAAACTTGATGTCTTTCACAAAAATTGCCTTAGAACGATTTGTGGTGTCACCCTAAGAAATCGGATGTCTAATGCGGACCTATTTACATGCTGTGGTATTGGCGGAATTGAAAGCTTTTTGATGCAATCACAACTGCGTTGGGCAGGACATGTCTTACGTATGGAAGATGATAGAATACCAAAGCAACTGATGTACGGCGAGCTCAACAGTGGAAGGCGAAATGTGGGTCGACCGCTGCTTCGCTTTAAGGACAAGTTGAAGATGAATTTGACATCTATCAATATTGCTTATCGTGATTTTGAACAGCTTGCTTCTCGACGGAGAATAGCGATCTGACTGCCAGAGGGGCATCAGGTGGTTCTCTGTAACTGCCATTGATCAACAGCGCGAAAGACGCGAAAGAACAAAAACATCTACAAGTATCCCAGCCGATTTTTCTCAAGATCTTCCTTCTTGCATCCATTGTGGGCTGGTTTGCAAATCTCCTGCAGGACTCAAATGCCATTTACGATTGAGTAAATGTAAGCATGCTATATCCATCGTAGACTAAACAAATTTTGAGTTGTCAAGACCTCATACGTCGAAATCGACGGGAGAGTCCATGATATATATATATGTATATATAATGCATTTTTATATAATAGCTTTTATTGGTGATGGTAGCGTTTCTTACTTTATTGCTTACTACTATTTCGATTGTTTCACTTCCGGTGCCCTTAATCTATAGGACGTATTTTTCATTACATATATATTATATTTGTTTTACATAAAAGTAATCCATGGGCCGTTATCAGCATGGCTAACTTGGACAAGGATCGAACCTTCGATCTTGATGTCAGTAGTCTAGAGTTTTACTCCTGGGCTATGACGCCCTGTCTGAAAATGTGTACGATTTTTTAACATATATATTAACGAAAAATACGTCCTCTAGATTAAGGGCACTGAATAATGCAAATGTCTACATCTCTATCACTTAAGTGAAACAATCGAAATAGTAATAAGCAATAAAGTAAGAAACGCTACCATAACCAATAAAAAAAACTATTATATAAAAATACATTTTATATATATATATATATATATATATATATATATATATATATATATATATATTTAGATTTTTCACTTAGAAGATAGATTATTCAGTGAAAACCGGGATTAGGCCAATAAAAACAAGCTCGATGATATTCGATTACATGGTACAGAGCATTTATATGTGATTTTTTGAAGGCTTATGAAAGCATTTCGTTCAGGATACCAATCATCACCACAAAAATGTCTATATATATATATACGTTTTTCAAAGCATTAAGTATTGGATAATATAAAATTGATGTGAACTTGTACAATAGGGAAATAAGCCAAATATATAACATATTTTACTGTATTTAGACATTTAAAGACAAAAGCAATTGTTTATGAGATGAAAATAAAACTTTTAAAGTGACAAAAAATGTTACTCTTTTTTATGCAGTTACATTTAGAGCAAAAACAAATCATATTTTCAAGTCATTATTTGCATGCGTCATAGATTTCGATGATTTTTCCATTGTTTATTGCTTTCATTTCAAGTTATAACTCACAAACTGCAAGTAGACAGATTGATAAAAGCCAGGAATTGGAAAAGAAAAAAGAAGAAAAAAACACAAGAATTATCTCAGTTTGACTTTCTATATCAGCAGGAAATTGGCTCCGGCAATAAATAAGTCAGAGCTATTTAACTTTCCGTTCAGATATATATATATATATATATATATATATATATATATATATATATATATATATATATATATATATATATATATGTGTGTGAAGAAGAATAAAAAAGATATAAACTCATTGCGTTCACTTTGCTATCAATGTATTAACAATTTGGAGTTTATCTATTGTACAGCCAGATGCCATTTCTGACTGCATCGCTTTATGTTAAAAGAAAACAACAAAAGATTAACCCCGAATGCCGCTTGAAAAGACATCAATTCAAAGAGACATGAAAGAATGGCATAACGTTTAATTTTTCAAATAAAATCTTCCTTATTTCCTTTTACTGCGATGACGTAAATAAAAATCATAAAAATTATATTTAATAGAATTAAGTTTTATATTTCTCTAACTCTCTCTCTATATATATCTCTTTCTCTATCTCTATTACACACATACACTTAATTTCATGCGTGTGTTTTATATTCAGCTGTTTTAAAACTACGGATGTGAAATCCTGAACATTATTTCACTCTCAAAACAACTGAATCAGATTTTATTAATTCAATCTCAAATTAAACTATGAATCGCAAATTAAGACAACTTAATTTTAAATTAAATTAAGTGGAAATTAATCCACTTTTAAACAAAAAATATTGGGAGACAATTTTTTTTTTTTAACTAAAAATGTTTTTGCTCCGAAACAAAGAAAATCAATGTCTCACCACCCAAGAACGCGGCAGCCTAGCAAAAATAGACGACCACTAGGGAGTCTATTTCTGTTAGTCCATTTATAATATAGCGTAGAGCTTCTCTGCCTGTCTGTCATTCTGTCTGTCTGTCCGTCCTGGAGAATCTTTGTAAATTAGGGGGGGGGGGGGTAAATACTATTTACTTAATTTCTAAGTCAGTAACATAAGAAACGCATTAGGGCACATCTTAAGAACTAAAACAATAAATAATTTCGACGCCGCAACCTTAACGCCACGAGGTAATTTGGACGAATTTGTCCTACGCTCTACCGCCTAAGCAAACGTTACAAAGTTAAAAGAACGATTTTGATTTAACTACTTATGCTAAAGAAATGCTTTTTTTCACTTTTTTTACTTAGCAATGAATGATCTTAACACGAGGCTACATATCAAAACTGGTTCTTCGTTCGCGCTCAATTTTTTAAGGGGAGGGGGGGGGGAATTCCCCCCGATCCCCCCCCCCCCATTTTTTTCCTTTTTTAACAAAAAAATTTCTTTGGGTGGGAGACAAATTTTTTACTTTTTTTATTTTTATTAAAAATATTTTTGGTCCTAAACAGAAAATCAATGTCTCACCACCCAAGAACGCGACAGCCTAGCAAAAATAGACGACCTGATTTAACTACTTAAAGAAATGTTTTTTTCCACTTCTTTCAGTTAGCAATGAATGATCGTATAATAACTAGTTCTTCGATATAGTTTGGGTCCTGCGTTCGCGCTCGATTTTTTAAGGAGGAGGGGGGCCCTCCCCAATTTTTTTTTTGCGTGAAAAAAATTCCACCCCCCCCCCCCCACACACACAAAAACAAATTTTCCTTTTTAACAAAAAAATATTCGGAGACAATTTTTTTTTTTTTTTTAACTAAAAATGTCTCACCACCCAAGAACGCGCTAGTCTACTTATAATATAACGAACACTTTCTCTGTCTGTCTGTCTCTCTGTCCGTTTTGGAGAATTTTTGTAGAGGTAAGAGAGAGGGTGGGTGGGGGGAGGTAATTACTATTTAATTAATTTCAAAGTCAGAAACATAACAAATACATTAGGGCACATATTAACGACTAAATAAACAATAAATAATTTTGGCGCCAAGGCCATGATTCGAACTCGCAACCTTAACGTCAAAGAGGAATTTGAATGAATTTGTCCGAGACTCTACCAATGCTCCACCAATAAGATTTTGATTTAACTACTTACGTTATACAAATGTTTTTTCCATTTCTTTTACTTAGCACAAAACTGGTTCTTCGATATACTTTGGGGTCTGCGTTCGCGCTCGATTCTTTTTTAAGGGGCGGGGGATTTATATATAGTCATACGAAAATGGTCCAAATAACATACGTTTTTTTCTGAATGTACATGAATTAATATTAGGAAATGTACAGTTATAACTGGTATTGCCAAATTTCCATATGTATTTATAATAGTTTCTCGATAATACTATTAATAAAAAATATTAATACAATTAATTAAAGACATTTTATTCAAAATCGATCGCGTTTTTAAAGCATTATTAGACTTGCTGTTTCAAGGGAGATAATTACATGAAAACTTTAATGTATTAATTTGGAAAACTTCAGACCCATTCTTTCGGAAATTACGTCATTGTGAGAGGCAAGCGGGGGAGGGCATCGTCATTGTTTATTTTTATTTCGGTTTATGCTTATTTAATCGTGTAGTTAAACTTCCGATTATATTGTACACTAGAGGCGCGTCCAGAAACTTTCGATGAACTACGATTATTTTGTACAACAGAGGCACGCCTGTAAAATTTTGATTCTTTTGTATACCAGAGGCGGGTCTGTAAACTTTCGATTTTTTTGTAACAAGTGGACATTTGTTTGCTAGTCTATTACATAAAGGGCAGTTGTCTGTTTGGGCGTGTGTTTAAAGCTAAAGGTAAAAAGCTACACATGATACACCCACAAACCTTATATATTCTTTTTCAGCATTGCCTTGCACATATCGGCACATTTCTTTTTTAATATTGATTTTTGGGCTGTCACCGGGAACAAAATAAGTCAGGGGGCGGGGCGACATTTAGAAAGATTTTTTCCATCAACTTTTTGGTCCGAAACTAAACAAAAATTCACTTTCTTAGACTTCGGGCTCGAACCAAAGTGTAGCATCTGTTCTGGCTTCTTTCAGCGGAGAGGAGAACTCTTTCTTTAAAATCTCAAATTAGTTTTCTTTTTGTGAATTTCATATATTTCAAATTGATATTCATTGGTTTTAAATAAAAGTTCATATAAGTAAAATAATATTTCAGTTATTTTAATGTCAAATTGATCTATTCCATGCTGTTAATAAATATTATATAAAATGAACTACTGCATTCGTGTGAAATACCTGAGATGTTGAGACAAACCTGGATTAAGACGAAAGTAGGACCATATGCACCTACGAATGATGATCTGTTCATTTTATGATGTCATATTCGACTTTCATAGCTTCCACATAATGTGACCAATCAGCAGACAACGTTTAAGCATTCAAAACTTCAATAAAACTCGATTCATTCAATATTTTAAGAATAAACTGAATGTAACACATGATTTATCTTTGGGATTATAATCCCTTCAAACTAGCAGACATCCCTTTCATTAAGCCATCTTTTCTTATGAGAAGAAAAAGATGAATGATTAAGGTCAAAGGTCACATCCAGAAGAATGGTTCAAAAGATTTTTGAATGGCATCGGAAGGTTAATTTCATTATAAATTCAAGGCAAGTTTTGAATGACGAGATCCTTTTCAGTAATTTAATAAATATGAACACATCTCATTACATGATAAATCAGAAGCTGATGTATCATTCAATGGAACTTTTCCAAGTAATGCCCAATGCTTGTAACATATCACCTTGAACTATTTCACTAATTAAGTTTTCGCGAATTAACTTGAAACATTGAATACCTTTGACAAATTGAATTCTACCTTAGGTTTGTATTTCTTCCAAGTTAGAAATCTTTATCTTTATAATATAACTTGCTTGACTTATTTGTATACTCCAGAGAGCTTCGCTACATGCTTGAAAACAGAATTCTACCACTTACCAGTCTTAGGCCAGTCTTTGAGCTGTCAAGAGCGGAATGCCAGTTTGGTCGGCCCATCTCTTTGGTGATCGTTCTCTTGATCTATTTTCAATGAAAAGGTTTTGCTATGATTCCTTTATAGTCTGCTAGCCTAGAAACATGTCATAACCATGTTAATCTCTTTTTTTCAAATAACGTGGATCTGTTAATATTAAGTGTTTTTCTGATATCTGGATTTCTTAGTCTATCTAAGTTACTGCAAGGATAGAAACTATTCTTTACAATGTGTAAACTCTTGATTCCTTTATTGAAATATACCAACCGGTTCACTCAGAATGCAACTCAAGGTCTTTTTAAAGTTGGCGACCCAACATCTCTTGACAGCAGGGCCAGCTAAATCTTGAGAATTACATCATCGATCGAGAGAAAATCGAAAAAACAACGCAGCAAGACTTACGATCGAAGTTAATGGACGTTCTTACTTTTACTCTCTCTAGCTGGGGATGGGGAGTTGACGGTATCTGTAAAGTGGAGTCTAGCAACAGAATGCCGAAATTCTACTAGAATAAATTGTAATCTATAAGAAAACCTTTCTCGTTTCGATTCCTCATTTTTTCTGAACACCTTTTGCATTTTAGGACCAACAAAGAATAGGGCATAATGCAACAGAAACACAAAGCATTACAAATATTATGTGATATTACATGATGATTGAACTATGCATATTAACGATACACACATAAGAAGTATGTCTTCTACTTCATATACTTATCCTTAGACTTGACCATACTTTTAGACAGAAACTTTTCACAAAAGAATCTGAAAAATTATCCAAACATACATTGACATGAATAGAATGTGACAACTCTAGATTCAGATCATCTCTATAATGATTTACATTTTGAGATTGTTCCTAGCCAAAGCTAAAACGTCAAAGTGTAGTGTCTATTCTGATACTACACTTCATCTTTTCTGTCCTCGGTCTGTGATGGAGAAATCCTTCTAGATTGAGACAATTTAAATGTTTGTCCCAATCCAGAGTGCCTCCTGTTTGGGAGCTGGATTTTGTGTCTAACTCTTCCACTGAGAGAAAGCAAGTAAATAAGGACAGTTCCAGAATCATTAGAACACAAAATATTATTATTGTAAACATGTATACTTAGATGTTCCTATATGCACTCTCTTAAATGCACATATGCACAAATATTTGTGCATATTTACATGCATCTATAGATGTATGCACTAGCTAACATGTAAATAAAAATGTTCTTAATATGGCATTAAGCCGCATTCATTGGTAAGGTCTTTATACGGGAGTCACTCTCTTAATTTAATGTCACTTTTTCCTAAGACGTCTTGGATATTTCACAAACTCATTCTCCAGTTCGCACAGTTGAGCCGGTCAACTGTCTCCAAATTCCACTCTCTACGGTCTTATTTAATCACTTTCTTCCAAGTTTTCATTGGCCGGCAAACCTCCTTGCAATTCAAAGCATCCATGCCTCTGCCTCCAAGATAATAAACACTCCACATGACCGTACCAGAATAACCGATTCGTTGTTAGGATAAACTCTATGCTTCGTAGATGTAGTGCTTTCAGTAAATTCTCTCTGTCAGGTTTGATCAGATTGCATCTAACCATGGATCTGTCATTGTGCTGCAGTCAGGCGATAGAGGACTGAGAGAGGGCCCAACATCTGTTGCCGTATAACATGACGCTCCTGACACGGTTGCTATACAACTGACCCCAGATGTAGAGGGAGACAGCTGGTGATCTTATCAGAGGCAACGGCTCACAAGATTTCGCACATGCTGCCTTCAGCATTGTGGTTATAATGAGTTCACATCCACCACCTGCGCTAAAGCATATCTCCTAGGTAGCAAAAGGAATCTACTATCCCCAGGGTGTTGTCATCTAGTACCACCACTTAGTCACCATTGCTTCCAGGTCTATTCTGACTAGTAGTAGTAGAAGTATCATTCAGGGTCCAATCGATGGGTTAAATAAAATATATGAAGAGACTATCGATTTGCAAAATATACAACTACGAAATAAATTAATCAACGAACCATACACATACAGCATGAAAAATATTGCCCTTTTCATTATCACAATAATATTAAGCTGACAATTATAATGAACCAACCCAACATCAAAATAATAATTATAATTATCTGTAAACCTTTGTACATAACTGCTATGGTACCTTACCTAAAACGGACCAATTGAACTCTACCACTCACCATAAATACTGGGAGCGCATGCTTCTCAGTGTTGGGTCACTGGCATGATCTTCCCCCACCTTCCGGCCTTGTGCCACATATTGCTGCGGTGGGAAGAAATTTAATACCTGGAACCAAACCAGTCTGTGCGGTCTTTCTGCAACGTCTGTTGCTTTGAGACGCCGAACTGGTCAATACCAATCGAGGATTTGTTCTCAACAATCAGTCTGGCAGGAACTGGACCATTTATGTGGCCTTTTATCGGTCGGGCTAAACTATAGGTCCTGGGTAGTCCTAGTAGGTCCACCCTTCCAGGCCTTGCCTCCCCTCTTCGGGATGGAGTAAGTTTATTGTTTATTGCCTAAGGCGCCCTGACCGGGGAATGCCGACGAGGCTGTTTAGGCAATTTTTAAAGGCCAGAGTGCTCCTCCTTTTAGGGCGTTGCCTTGACTCTCCCCCACCTTCCGGCCTTGTGTCACATATTCCTGCGGTTGGAAGGAATTAAATACCTGGGATCACAGCAGTGTATACTAGCAGTCAAGACTGACGTACAACCTCTCTTGTTCTGTTGTATTATACTTTTTTCAATATACTTGTTTTCTCTAAACTCCAAGTTCGCGTCTTTCTTCCGGTGCCTTTACAGGGTCACAACAACTGGCGACAACGTACAGTAATGGATTCTTGAGACCCTTAAAATGGACACCACAACTGACGACGAAGTATATTAATGGTTTTTTTTTAGAACCTTAAAAAAGGACAAACGTGGAGAAATCCACGGCAAATTCACTCGACAACGTCCTGGTTCTAAAAACTGTCTTTAACAGCGGACCAAAATTAAAAAAAAAACAAAAACACGTAAAAGACCAACTCATTTTCTCTCAAAGAAGAAAGGTCAGTGATTTTTTTTATTGCTATTCATTTTTGATAAGAAACAAAGGAAATTCCTGATATGTTTTTCTCTCCAAAAGAAAAAGTTCTTGCCGCCCCCCCCAATTTTCTTTAAGTATTTGTTTTTCTGTTGACTAAACTGCTGACCGTAAATGCTACGATTACGCGAAAAGTGTACTAAAAAAGTGATTTTTTTGTTGGTCGACGAAAGAAAGGTTTTATACTTTCTTTCTCTTTTTACAACCAATATTACGTTAGCAGCGTAATATAAAAAAATAACTTTTAAAAGCCGTACTCTATAAAGACACATTTTAAATATGGAAGATTTTATAACAGCTATGAGAGAACTCGTAAAGTTCCAAATGCAACAACATCAGAAAGCTGAAGAAAGATTTCAAAAGCTTCTACTGGAACAACAACAAAAATTCGACAAAAAACTGCTAAAACAAAAACGAAGTCGAAGAAAAAGAAATCGATCAAAAGATTAAAAATTAATGCAAGCAATATTGCATAGGAGTCAAAATACTGTGAACAAATATGCTTTTTTCTGGAAAAGACACAGAAATCAGAAGTGGGGTTCTGAACCAATTAGAAAGTGAACCAAATTTAAGATTACAGAAATTAACCGAAGACTGCCAGAGATTTATAAGTGTTAATCAAGATTCGAAAGACATTGAAGAGTCGGACATTGCGCACATAAGAAATGTATCTCAGAAAACACATTTCAACTCTCCTTCTAAAACAACTCAAAACAAAAAGAGGGGGTATTTTCACGCTCCCACAAAAACAAGCCAGCCCAATAAAAATCAGGATAAAGTACCGACGAGTCCCTGTTTTTTAGTTGTGGAGACCTTTATTAGTTTATGGATTGCCCATACCGTTCTAAAATCTGTCTAACTTGTAATAAAGTCAGACACAAAAGTTCACATTGCAGAATAAATAAAGGAAATAAAACTCGGATTCAACACACAAGAACAAACGATCAGGATGCACAAATATAAGAAAATATGTACAGGTAAAAATCCTGAATAAAAATGTAAAAATACAATTAGATTCGGGTTCAGACGTGTCGATAATCAACCTGCATACATAGAAAACGCGACCATGCTAAGAACCAGCAAAATAGCCAGAACAGTGACTAGTAAAAAATTAAATTCGAGATTGAAATCATTACCAACGTTACCTTAAATGGAACTACCAAAAAATTGAAAATGCTTGTATTGAAAGACACCAGCAATATATTTGGCACAGACTGGATGCAACGGTTCAATCAATACGTTTTCCAGAAAAATAGAAAGTCGGACGACCGAGTCAGAAAAACCAAAGAAGGAATTAAAAAAACAAAACATTATTCAACATTTTCAGTTAAAAAAAGGTCTGCCCGTATATATGGCAAATAGACTACAGACATGGGGGACAATTTTATTAAATTACAATTTAAAAATGGAATACTTACCGTCAAAAAAATCCATCACGCTGATGGATTATCTAGACTGGTTTCGAGATATAAAGAGCCACTAGAAAATTCCGTGATTGTTTACCTACGAACGGACGGGGAAATAAAAGCTATGTTGTGCAACACAGTAAGAAAACCCTCTGTGACTCTACATGAAATTACAAAGGAAGCCATCGATAATGAGTTCATTAACATTACAAGAACATGTCTGATAAAGACCAACATATTTCAGACAGTATTTCATTATGTGACGATGTACTCTTGTACAGCGAGAGAGTCGTCATCCCAAAAAAAACTACAGAAAGAATCCTGAAGAATTTTAACGTTGGCCATCCAGGGACAAATAGGATGAAAAGTTTAATATGCAGCTACGTGTACTGGCCTAAAATAGACCAAGATATTGAAATCATTGTCAATACGTGTAAAGGCTGTGCCTTGGTGGCAAAGGCACCTCCTATTAAACATAGTCCGTGGACAAAAAACGGACCGATCTTGGTCAAGGATACACATGAATTTTGCGGGCCCGCTAGAGGGATTTTACTATCAAATTATAGTAGATATTTTTTCCAAATGTCCCGAAGTATTCCTATGTAAGAAGCCCAATAAACTTGCTTCACGAATTGTTCGCCTATTTTGGGGTGGTCGATTGTTTGGTTACTGACAATGGAATGCAATTTAAGTCGTCTTACTTTAAAGAGTTCTGTGAGATTTTCCAGACAAGAAACATCATGACTTCCCCGTACCATCCTAGATCAAATGACCAGGTTGAGCGTTTTGTGGACACTTTAAAAAGCGCTATGACAAAAGCTTGTGGCACACCATGGAAAAGCCTCTGTAGCAGTTCCTATAAGTATACAGGATCACACCAAATGTTAACACGCCATCCTCATTATCTCCTGCAGAAATGTTTGGACAAAAAATAAGATCCGTTTTTGAAAAATGACAGCCAAAACAAACAAAACAAAGACGAACCTCTATTGTACCAAAAAAAAACATCATCCCAGGAGATAAAGTATATTTCAAGATGTTTAAAAATAACACATCTTTCTGGGAACTTGGAACGATAGAAAGAGAATTGGAAATATGGTTTACATAATCCAATCCCCTCAGTTCATAAGCGACACCTAAATCAAATTAGGGAACGACTGTCCGATGACACTGACAGCATTCCCCAGAAAGAAGAAGTGATGGATACCATATACGATACTTTCGACATACAAGTATCCCAAGCAGCCCCAAGAAAAACGACAGTTTAAAAGGAAATGGAAGTCTCCGGATCTTATCGTGATCAATCTTAATAGCAGATGATACTGATACTCCTGCGGAGGTTAGGCTTGGAAGGGGGGTGTTATAACAGACTACTTGAACTCTTCCACTCACCATAAATACTGGGAGTACATTCTTCTCAGTGTTGGAACCACATCAATCTATACTGGCAGTCAAGACTGGCGTGCAACTATCTTGTCTGTTGCATTATACTTTTTTCAATATACTTGTTTTCTCTAGTTCGTGTCTTCCTTCCGGCCCTTTTATAGGGTCACAACAATAACCTTCCACATCGACTTAAGAAATGATTTCGTCTTAGAGCAAAAGGTAAAATGCAAAAAAGTAATGGAGAAATATCTGGCGTTGCTGTTTACTAAAAATTAAGATTTCAAAATGAATTGTTCTAAAATAGAACAGGATATCATAAAAATAATTATGTCATTGTCAACTTAAAAGTGATATTGGTTTTATTTATCTAAAAGATATTTAACTTAAAATAAATATATTTGTAAGACAATTCTATTTATGATGTTTTATTGTATTTTGGAACAATTCATTTTGAAATGGGTAAAATTTAAATTTTTAGGAACCTGCGACACTATATATTTCTCAATGATCTTTTATAATTGATGCTCGGACAATCTCATTTTTAAAATAAGTATGTAAAATGATAACGCAAGTACATACGTATTATTAGACAGAAAAGTTTCACAAAAATAAATGAAGACAATCTGAGTCGTGAAGGCGATTGTAAGCATTGGGGTCTTACAATATTTTTAGAAAGCAGAAAAGACGATGATCTAATTGAATCTTTTAAAATGTTAAATAGATATGACAACTCTGGGCAGTTCTGTTTTGACTATTGTTCATGTTGTTGCTTTTGTTTATTGGTTAGGTGATTTGGACTATTGTTCATGTTGCTGTATTTTTTGTTTATTGGTTAGGTGATTTGGACTATTGTTCATGTTGTTGTTGTTTTTGTTTATTGGTTAGGTGATTTGGACTATTGTTCATGTTGCTGTTGTTTTTGTTTATTGGTTAGGTGATTTGGACTATTATTCATGTTGCTGTTGTTTTTGTTTATTGGTTAGGTGATTTGGACTATTGTTCATGTTGTTGTTTTTGTTTATTGGTTAGGTAATTTGGATTATTGTTCATGTTGTTTTTGTTTATTGGTTAGGTGATTTGGACTATTGTTCATGTTGCTGTATTTTTTGTTTATTGGTTAGGTGATTTGGACTATTGTTCATGTTGTTGTTGTTTTTGTTTATTGGTTAGGTAATTTGGATTATTGTTCATGTTGTTTTTGTTTATTGGTTAGGTGATTTGGACTATTGTTCATGTTGCTGTTGTTTTTGTTCATTGGTTAGGTGATTTGGACTATTGTTCATGTTGTTGTTGTTTTTGTTTATTGGTTAGGTAATTTGGATTATTGTTCATGTTGCTTTTGTTTATTGGTTAGGTGATTTGGACTATTGTTCATGTTGCTGTTGTTTTTGTTCATTGGTTAGGTGATTTGGACTATTGTTCATGTTGTTGTTGTTTTTGTTTATTGGTTAGGTAATTTGGATTATTGTTCATGTTGCTTTTGTTTATTGGTTAGGTGATTTGGACTATTGTTCATGTTGTTGTTGTTTTTGTTCATTGGTTAGGTGATTTGGACTATTGTTCATGTTGTTGTTGTTTTTGTTTATTGGTTAGGTAATTTGGATTATTGTTCATGTTGTTTTTGTTTATTGGTTAGGTGATTTGGACTATTGTTCATGTTGCTGTTGTTTTTGTTCATTGGTTAGGTGATTTGGACTATTGTTCATGTTGTTGTTGTTTTTGTTTATTGGTTAGGTAATTTGGATTATTGTTCATGTTGCTTTTGTTTATTGGTTAGGTGATTTGGACTATTGTTCATGTTGCTGTTGTTTTTGTTTATTGGTTAGGTAATTTGGATTATTGTTCATGTTGTTTTTGTTTATTGGTTAGGTGATTTGGACTATTGTTCATGTTGCTGTATTTTTTGTTTATTGGTTAGGTGATTTGGACTATTGTTCATGTTGTTGTTGTTTTTGTTTATTGGTTAGGTGATTTGGACTATTGTTCATGTTGTTTTTGTTTATTGGTTAGGTGATTTGGACTATTGTTCATGTTGCTGTTGTTTTTGTTCATTGGTTAGGTGATTTGGACTATTGTTCATGTTGTTGTTGTTTTTGTTTATTGGTTAGGTAATTTGGATTATTGTTCATGTTGTTTTTGTTCATTGGTTAGGTGATTTGGACTATTGTTCATGTTGTTGTTGTTTTTGTTTATTGGTTAGGTAATTTGGATTATTGTTCATGTTGCTTTTGTTTATTGGTTAGGTGATTTGGACTATTGTTCATGTTGTTGTTTTTGTTTATTGGTTAGGTGATTTGGACTATTGTTCATGTTGTTGTTTTTGTTTATTGGTTAGGTAATTTGAATTATTGTTCATGTTGTTTTTGTTTTTGTTTATTGGTTAGGTAATTTGGATTATTGTTCATGTTGCTTTTGTTTATTGGTTAGGTAATTTGGACTATTGTTCATGTTGTTGTTGTTTTTGTTTATTGGTTAGGTAATTTGAACTTCAACAAAATCGTGTCCTGGGTTGTTTGGTCTACATGAAGTCTTCCTCGTTGGTTGCAGCTATTTATTAACCTGCATGAATGTAGATTTGTACCCCTGACACTGACAACATTATGGCTCAGTGGTCGCATGCGAAGTCGGGGAAGGTTTAACACAGAACAGACAAAAGAATAGCGCAGAAGCAACATTGCCACTTTCATTCTTATTTATTTGCTGTTCCGTGCCCGACACGTCTTTGCTTGCCACGTGCAAAGGCACAAACGACGAAAGAACGACGGATTATGATGCCGACTCCTTCACCAGAAGATGACAGATGTTTGGGTTGTATGGCATGTCAATCATCGTTGGATCATTTTATGCTGAAATCGTACAATGTTTTTGTATACTGTTTATTTGTAGATGAATTTGAAGAGATTTTTTGTTACATACAACACCTGGTCTTCCCATTTAGTATTGGCCAGACTCAATGTAACTTAACTTCCGTGATCTTATGAGAAACGGTGTGTCATCGTGATTATAGTCATACATGATAACACATTAAAATATCTTTACAGAGAAAAAGTAATTGAATACTAAAACAAGTTGACCGATCATGTCAAGACATAGTTTTCAACTAATATTAGCAGATTCCCTCATCATGGTATGAAAATGGGTTGCATATACTGTATTGGGAGATATCAGATGAGATTTTTTAAACAATCTGAAATTATTGGAGATTATATGGATCTATTAAAGATAGACTCGGTTGAAACAATTTAAAATTTTAATTTTTTTAATTATTTTTTTGTGCTTTTGTTATTTTTAACAATGTTGAAAGGGGATTGTGCATTTGTTTGTGTTCTTAGCAAGATTCCATGGAGATAGAACTAGAAAAAAACTTTTATAAAAGAGTATATTTTGTGAGAGATGAGAATAATCTATTGTAATCTGGTTTGATATTTCTATCTTTTGAGCAAGATCGATTTTCTTTGTCCCAATCAGCTACATCCAATCAAATATCTATTTCTAAATTAAGTCTTTTATAATATTTGAACAGACTATGCAACTAATTCACAATGAAAAATGTGTACACAAAAGTAAAAATAGTTGCAGAAGATTTCATAATGAACCACTGATTTTATTTCCACAGCCATCTCCCTCTCTATCTCTCTCTCTCCTTCATATATATATGATGGCCTCCGTTCAGCCTCGAAAGACAATGGACACTCCCTGTAAGAGGGCCTGCATGTGTAATAGTGAGGTCAGAGTTGCGCAATTCCAACCATTCCTCTCCTGTGTCAGCACTGCGCCTAATTCTAATGGCATGAAGAAAACCAGGACGACTGGAAACAGTGCCGTGATAAGCGGAGAGAACATACAGCACCTGGTATTCCCAAATGGTCACCCAGGCTCAACGTCGGCTTAACTTCAGTGATCAAACGGGAACCGGTGTGTCAACGTGATTATACATAATATATATATGTGTGTGTGTGTGATGATATCAAAAACAGTAATTTTATATAGATCAGATCGATTCTTATGGAAGTTAAATTCCAGAGCGAAAGTAAAGTTCAATATTCAAACTGTAAATATTTATTTCAAAATTTGTGATACAGCTATGAATAAATAAATAAATTGACGGATCAAAGTTATGTCATACTGTGATTTATTGCGAGTTTCGAAGCAAAGAAAAGCTAAGACGTTTTTCTAGAAGAATCAAAACATATTTGAAACAAATTTAAATAGTAAGCAAAATCACCCGCTGTTAGAGCATTGTTTCCAAATTAACACTGTACACCATTAAACTGAAATTCTATACAAAAAGTCTTGAGTGTCCCTGAAAACAACATCAATAAAAAAAACACAATAAATAAACACAATAACGAAATGGGAATTGATCCACTTTAAAAACAATTGAGTCATTCAAATTTTCAGAAAAAAAATTCATCTGCACATCAAAAACGGTTCATTGGGTAGAAATTTAAAAAAACAAACGTTCTATCAGATAGAATCTTAAAAGTCACTACATGATTCAGTAAGAGAAACTGAGAAGAAAATATGAAAAATTAACTCTTTCATTTGGAATTCGAAAATTGACACTTACATTCGATAGATAATAAATCACAGCATGACATAACTTTGATCTGTCAATTTATTTATTTATATATATTATGTACAGACATGCCCCCAAACAAAAGCAAAGTATATTTTAATTTGTAACAAATGATCAATCGATTTTTAATGGCAGAGAGTTGACGTATCGAAAGTTCAAATCAAGTAGTTTCATTTAAAAATCAGTTCAATCGATTTTCTCAAATTTATGATTGTGCATCAGTTGAGCATTGTGAATGTTTCATTTTCTTCCAGTATGAAAGTGAAGATGAAAGTTGATCTTGTTCGATGGCAACTCTCTTGCTGTGGCAATAAGTGGATAGAGAGTTTAAAACTGTTGTTTTTTGTTTGTAACAAAATAGGCAATGACAGAGTGTCGGTTACAGACAGAGACATAATTACCATTGTAGTAAGATATCAGAATATTTTTTGGTTGCAGTTGTTTGTTTTATTGTTTTTACTCTTTAGAATTTCCACATCACACGGACAGTTTTTCTTATTCTTGTTGGTATATATGTGTGAGAGAGGGAAAAACAGACAATATATATTGTGTGAGTGTTCATGTGTTCGCTAGTGTGTTTGAGAAGGTGGAATGAAATGGTAAACTAGCAAGATGTATTTAGTTGTTGTCTCTTCTTATGGTTTTACTTGATTCATATTTCCATTCTATCCAATGTTGTAACCTGTTATTAAATTCTTGTTTCAAGCAAATCGTACTTTGTAATTAGGCGCTTATTTACAACAATTTGAGATATGATCATTTCTCACGTTCCAGATTGAAAAGAGATCTTTGTATCCTAATTATATCACTTCGAATAAGTCGCTTTCTTCTTTTTTTGTTTCAATGATTTTATTAATAAAAGCGTATTTTATTGTAAAATACTTGTTTTTGTTATCAATCTTCAATGTATTCGCCTCCAAACGCGGGAAAACTTAGAATCAAAGTAGTTTTTTTATTGTGAAGGATCCCCCTCCTCCCCTCTAAAAAAAAGCAGTCTGGATTGGAAACAAATCAGATTACTTAAAGCTACAAGCAATAAACGCATTCCTCTCTAAAGAGAGGATGTAATGTCAGGGAGAATATAAAGTTATGTAGATAAATTTGGTATTCCATGTATGCTTCTAGAGATATATTTTAATAATGAGTAAGCGGTTGAAGCATAAAACGACATCGTTGATTTTTTAAATAATTATTTTTATTATAATAATTTAATATTTAATATTTAAACCACCCTGCGTTCTTCGTCATGAATGACAACAGTTATGAAAGAAAAGGGAAATGAGGCCGCCCATGCGTGGGGCATTAATATGCTAAAAATTGGAGGATCATATGTTTTTTTTTGGGGGGGGGGGGGAGAAGGCAAAGCATAAAGTTAAGCATGTTTATATATTCATATATTTGTATGTACTGGATTAACTCCTAAACTGATTAACCGATCATTATAAATTCTGCTAGGCATAAGGAGTCGAAATATGAACTATATTTGCTTTAATTAAGTTTTATGCAAAAAGGACAAAGAGGGTGTGGAAGCCTTTTGTAGAAATTCAGATACTTCCGATTTTTGTGAGATTTTCATAATAGCTATGAGAAATCAATTAATAAATATTCCAAAAAATTGCAGCTTCTTTTGAGTAATTTAAAGGGTTTTAGACGGCATAATATGGACACAACATCCCATTTGAACATTCAAATATTTCAGATTTTCATTGAATTTGATCCATAATCATAAGACACAAATTAAGCAAGATTCTCTTAATTTAAATTTCTTTTCAAGACCCCTTAAGCTTAAGTTTTCAATTATAGAAATTTTCTAGAGTCAAAATCGTTTCATGGATTTTGATCAAAATTAGAAAAAATATTCTAGACATAAGGTTTAGTATCATTATATCTTGATTTTAATCTTTGTAAGGGGACATAAAAGTCGTGCAAAACTGTTCTCAAATTAATTTTACGCGTCCTGGGACGCATATTATTCAAGTATACATATACATATATATATAGAGAGAGATGAATGCATGTACTTATATTAGGTACCTGACTGCTGATCGCATTTAGATGAGACTGGCTATTAGAGTTTTGAATCTCGGCATTGATAACACTTGCTAAATCAATCCACACTAATAAGTCGTAGACCACGAAACAGCTGTCTGTCGATGACTATATTTTATATACATAAATATGTCCCCTATTTATAGGTTAAGCTTTCTCGTAGAGGAAATAATGTTTTCTACTTTGCATAAAGCAATAATTTCTGTAACGAATAGATTTCTTCATGTTACTGATTGGGTGGTAATAATATATGTTAACAGGAAGAGTACATATAGTTCAAGCATTTCTTTTACTGTCAGTATTGAGGCTTGTTGGTCCAGTGGATTAGTTACTTGACTACTGAGTGCATTTAGGCGTGATCGGATGTTCAGGTTTTAAATCTCGACATAGATACACTTGCTACATCTAGCCATACTAATGAGTCATAGACGACAAAAAGCTGCCTGTGGATGACTACATGTACAATTATATATATATATATATATACACATTTCACACATAATTTAAGACACTATGAATATTATGTCCTCACTTTTTTACTAATATTCACATATTACATATACATACACTTGTATAATCATAAATACTTTTAATAATTATTGATCAATTAATAATACACAAATCAAGAACTAAATAAATATAAATAAGCACATTCATACATAAATAAATTAACGAGTTATATTATTTCCAACCTACTTTTACACATATTTCCACATATTGCAAGAAATTTATTGATTAATTAATGAGACACAAATTACGTAATCAAATGAATAGGAATAAATTAATACATTCACACTTGAATAAATAAACTAATAGGTATGATGTCATCCCTCTGTTTTTTTTTTAAATCAAAATTTGTGTTTCAAAATAATAAAAATCTCCACGCTTTTACATTCATATAAAAAATTATTATTGTTTTTTTTCTCTTTTCTTTCTTCTTTCTCTTTCTAATTCAAAACATAACAATAAATTCAGACTTCCGTCCCCCGCCCCCACATCCACTATCGGCCAAGCACGGCTGTGACATATTTTGAGCCAAACAAACTCCCTAGCTAAAAATAGATATGGGAATCTAATAAATCCAAGCCGTCACCCCATTAACTTCTCGCGTCCCTTGAAATGTACAGACTGCTGCTGATCACGGACTAACCAAAATCCTGGTTTTCATTTTTTGCTTCATCCACAGCTATGCCGAAATTTGGACAATTTCTGGCAAATCAATATTAATATCTGTATGATTTTTTTGTATTGTTTCTTCACCCTGAGAAAGTCTTCAATAAAAGACAAAATGTTGATGAATACATAAATAATATAGTTTTTGGCTTCTCTTTTTTCATTTTCAATTTAATTTCTACTTTCTGGCATCCATCTTACTGAATTCCACACAGTCGGACTTTTCTTTTGTGTCTATTTTTACCATATCAAATGATTTCCAATTATCCAGACATCACACACAGCTAACAACATGCTTGCTATTTATCATGTAAGATTGAAAAGAAAAATAAATAGATAGTTGTAAGTCCTCTCCTTCGATTGTTTATTCTTGTTCTTTCCAGCTTCTCATCAATCCGGCTCTCTGCATTGCCTTCCGCCTTTTTAATACCGTTATTACATTTCCCAGCAATGCTTCAGGCGAACTACCATATTCTCTTAACATTATATATATATATATATATATATATATATATATATATATATTATATATATATATATATATATATATATATTATATATATATATATATATTTATATATAATCCGCTCTCTTTGATTAAGATAATATTCAGTATGATGTGGAATTAATTTAATAATTAATATTTTTATACCAAGTTAATTGACAATGTATCTATTCTTATTATTTTTGCATTAGATTTGGTGGAAATTGAAACGTATTTTGATATTGTTATTGATTTGTATTTTTGCTGGATACCTACGAAACTGTTGTCCTGAAGATAATCCAGTGTTTAAAAAAGTTTATTTTCCATTGTATGACTTAAAATAAACACCGCCTTGAAGCAGCTGTAAACAACTATAATACTTTGTGTATACTTTTTATTTTTGAACATAATTTGCAAAATTATTTAGATCGTCAAAAAATACATTATATGTATATATATGTATATATTAGTGCAGTAGTAAGATTTCAGAGGAAGATGTTGGCTCACTGTGTTTGAATCTCTGTTGAGCTGTTGTGTAATTTTCACTAATACCCATAGGAATATATTAATCCAGCTGTTTTCCTCCTCCTCATATGTGGTGAGGAATTGAAAGTTCATACCTTCCCTGAAAATATTAGTGTATAACTAGATATAATAGATCTAATAGGATTTGAATGTGGCATTGCTGATCTTATAATATGTGGCAGCATCCATTAAGCCAATTATGTCCCAAGAGAACTGATTTTACCTATAATTTAGATTAAGACAAGATTGAATTGAAAGGTGATTAAATGTTGAAGTGACTAATCAAATATGGGTAGAGAATCTCATCAAATATTTGCTATCCTAATTTGTCGAATTACTTTTTTATTCTGCGATGTATTTAAGAAAAAGGAATCTAGAAAGTGTCAATCATTTTTATGGCCATGATCAACATTTTTTATCATACAGAATCAATACTTAGCAAAAAACAAAGAAACAAGAAAAGTATTCATTAGTTGTGCTTATGTGTTCATCAGTATATATATATATATATATATATATATATATATATATATATATATATAATCTGTGTTTGGATGTTCGTCATAACTTCAAAGGTCAACGATCGAGCATCTACAGCTATGACTAAGGTTTTGTAAGTTCACATTCTTTAATTCTTACTCATTGATTAAATACTAAGAACGAATCTTATTATTATGATATTCTTTTGGGATTGAGTCATAAAAACAATGTACTGATGATGTTACATAATGAGGGCCGTGTTTGAGTGGAAAAATTTAATCGTCAAGGGTCAGAGAGTGACACCAGGTGGAAGTCACAAAACCATGTTATTTCCGGGTTAAGATTTTTTATCTCTCTTGACTGGCGAGATTTCAAGGAAAGAAGACGCGTCTGTGCGCTGTCCCCAAAATGGGGACAGCGAACAAAATGTGACCGGATGTAGCAAGACGAGCTATCCATCTATCTATCTATCCATCTATCCGTCTATCTATCCGTCTATCCATCTATTTATTTCATGTATACGAAAATAACCTATCTCTGTGACTGTTTTCTGTTTTAAATAAACCTTTTATATGAACAACGGATGTCGGAGTGAGTTTATCATCAAACGAAAATAAAATTGGTTCACAACGACGACGACAATATGAGTGTATCAAGAATTTATACATGCTCGATAGGTAAAAGTTCACCAATTATACAGCCAACAGATATATTAGCAAGTAATGTAATATTTAAAGAGTTTAGACAAAAGTTATGAGGCAAACTGTAAGAGTGGGCACTAACTCATAAAGACGGTTTCACACTGGTGCTGTACAAGCATCACTAAATATATTCCCAATGATTGTCATATTTGTTAATAACATAATATGTTTGATATGATGATATCTATAATACAATATTACAATAACCAAGAATATATTGTGTGGCTAGTAATATTACATATATGAAATTAAATAAAAAGTCAAGACTGCATTAGCTTATCACACTTGTTCTTGCAAAACCCTTAGGGATTTTTTGTTGAACCATTGTGTTTCAAGGAATCTCGGTTGAGAAAGGCTGCTCTGCAGTTTAGTCAACTTACTAGTTTATCTTTACTTTGCGTGGGTGACTAGAAGCTATTAGTGAATGTAATGTAACAGCCCCAACTGAAATTGAACACGGCATGCCAAGACCACAGTTCATGCCAGTAACCACATCACCACAACCATTTTCATTATATTAGAACAATCTCTTCAACTATTTTGTGCATTCATTTAAAAAGGAAATGAATATTGAAACCACTTGTAAAAATTATAACTAAAAGAACAAATTCCACAAGAAGACCTTTTTCTCTTTTCTTTATGAGCAATGGAAATTTTATGATATTCTCACACCTCAGTAGAAATACATTCATAATCAGTAAATTTCCTTTAAGGGAAACGAAAAAATCATAAATATTATTGAATAAAAAGCAGTATTTATTAACATAAAGTCATAAAACATTCCAGATATAAAAACAACGTATTTCTCTGGTGAGCTGAGTGAGACAACAGTGCTCTCTAGTCTATGATCAAAGCTTTGTAATATAAACTCAAATAGAAAAGGCTTGGATAATTTATCGATATAAAACAACTGTGCGATGTGTTTTTATTGTAATCTAAGTGTTTTAAGCCCACAGGCTCTGTTTGTTCCTCTTTGTTTTGTTCTGTATTATGAATTGAAACGTAAATTCTTTGAAAATAATATTAGAAATATCAAGATGGCAGTGACTGGAGGAGAATAGCAATGCATAATGTTTTATTTATTTCATGTGATACTAAAAAATGTTATATCTAATCAGGAACATGAATAAAAACGCTGTGAACTTCATGAACTGAATTTTTTAATAATCTTTCGGAATTTTTTTAGATGAGGCTTAATAATTTGGATTATTTGGATTATTCGAACTACTGTTCTCATCTTGAATGGCACAACGGATAAAAGTGCGAAGTGATAATCAGTTTTAAGTGACAGTCTTCTGAAAGAAAGAATACAATTGAGAATTACTTAAGAGTTCTACCCGTTCATGGCTGATGGAACTATGGATTAAATAAAAGGTTCCATTCAAATTTCTATACAGATTCTCGACTTCAAAGTAAAATTACAGAGAGTTAACGTTCATTTTGTTTTTTTCAGGATTATGATTGTTTCTCAGGAAGAGAAGAATTTTCATAACATTCAAACTGGAATAGAATTATGAAAGATTTCCTGGAAAAAAGCAAACATGGCAGGCTATGTTTTGGAATTTTTGAGATGAGGAGTGATAATTTAGATTATTTGTATTGTTAAGGGTAGTCTTCTCATCTTGGATGTTATTTTCACAACGTTTCGGCCGATGTAACCGCCGACCTTATTCAGTTGCATCCTGTCAAACTCGGGAATTCTTATGTCGATACTAAGAATACAAGTAATAATTACTTAAGACTTCTATCCGGTCATAGCTGATGAAACAAAAGCAAGCTACCCCCATGGATTGAATAACGGGTTCCATTTAAGATTTCGTACAGATTCCTGAGTTTGACATGAAGATTCCCAGGTCCGCCAAGATGCACCTGAAGAAGGTCGCAAGTTACACCAGCTGAAGTGGTGTGAGAATAACATCCAAGATGAGAACAGTAGTCCGAATAATCCAAATTTGAATAATCTTCTTTAAAGAGAAAATCAAATACAAAATAATAAAATCAAATAGAATAAGTTTCTTTTATAATTGCAAAGTTTAATATAACTATTTTAGAATAATAATAATAATAATAAATAAAAGATTTTAATGAATAAACAATGTATTAAAGTAAATAAGATCTAAGAAAGGAAATGTCAACATGAAAATACATATATATATATATACATATATCAAGGGAGGCGCGAGAGCGCTCTATCCCTTAATAGACTTTACGAATGGCCTATGATGGAAATCTCATTTTTTGATCAATCATAACTTAAAAACCAATAAACCAAATTAGTTAAAACTTTGCACAAAATTTTTATTTGATAGGTTCTCTAAGTGTGTAGAATTTCAGCATCATTAGTCAAGGCAACCCAGAGATCCAGAAAGTTCAATCATGAAATCATGTTATTAGTGTGTACGTACGTACATACGTATGTATGTGCCACCCTGTATCTCATCAACTATTTGATGGATTCAGCTGAGTTTTGGCAGAGATAGAGTTTCTAGGGTCTAGTTGATGGCATTTTAAATTCAGTTTAATATATACCTTAGTTTTCTAGAAAATTCAAAAAAACCTTAAAAATGACCAGTATTCATACACTTTATTCTATATCTTATCGACCATTTGATAGATTCAGCTGATTTTTGGCAAATATAGAGGTTCTAGTGTCTAGTTGATGGCATTTTAATTTCAGTTTACCATATACCTTGATTAGTCAAACTACCAACTATATCAGTTATGAGAAGGACTGTATTGAGGCATAGCCTTTACAAAAGTAGTGACATTCCATGAAAAATGCTAATATACTGAAATCATATGCCCTTAATAGGGTTAAGATGAAAATTCATATACACTAAATGTATGGTAATTCCCGGTATTTCAGAATCTTATGTCGTATCACAGAATTAAATAAGCGTAAGCTTTTTTGATGTGAATACAGTTATGATTGGTGGAAAAAACTTTCAGATTTATTTATTTAGATTATATATTGATTTTAACTATTACACTATTTCCGTATATGTCATCTTACGTAAACCTTTGTATAATCTCATTGTCACATTGTAGTGTTTTACATAAACAAATAATTTGAAAACTGCAGGAAAATAAAAGAGAAAGATTAATGAAAGTGTCAATTGAATTTTCTCATTAGTGGAAGGTTGAAAGTTACTGGCACAAAAGAAAAACGTGCAGCCTGAATTATTCATAAGACATACTTGTCATACCTGAATGTCTATAGATGCATATTCAGATGGAGATGAGGAGGAGCCAACGTTACAACTTTGGTCAAAAGGAAGGAAAAAGAATATTTCATCTTTTCGTGAAATTGGTTGTGATATTATTTATGAAATTATCAAATTGTCTGTTTGATCAAAAGGTAAGCAATGCGACTTGCTTCATTTCGAATTTATCAGGTTGGCAGCCATAATTAAAATATTGCTGAATATTTATAATTATGTGAATGTTCAGACAAAAGAAGCAATATGCAAAGAAGAAAACTTCCAAATATGGTGTGAAACAATGGCAGCGGTTTTTATAGACTCATCATCATCATCATCATAATAATAATAATAATAATATTATTATTATTATTATTATTTTTTTTTTTTTAACATAGTTCACCCCAAACAAGGCAGGCCGCCACTGTAGACGTAAGGGGCTACTGAGAAAAAGAAAAGGGGAGAAGGTAGGGGGTGGTCAATCTAGATTGGGATCAGCGCAGCGAGGTGTCTGTTTACATTAGTTTTAAACTTCTGCATGTCTGTACTGTTGGGGAAACAGGGGGCAGGGAGGGAGTTCCAGAGGCCAGCAGTACGAGGAAAGAAGCTATTTGAGTAGAAGGCTCTCCGACATCTGGGGACCTCCACAGTGAATGAATGAGATTTAGTTGATTGTCGGGTTAGTCTAGTGAATTTCCGTCGAGGATTATTATTATTATTTGGTTTAACATCTCTTTCCATCCTGGCATATGTTTAACTGTATTTAGATATTGACTTCCAAACCAATCTATCTCTGGCCAACTCTTTATTTATGCAAACATGTTCATATATTAAAGCAAATGTTATTAAATAACAAAGTTTTTCATGAGGCTTTTTTTCATTTTTTCAATTGTCCGAATAATCCATTTTATATTGCGGTAAAATTGCTGTATATAAGTTCCGTGAGTTTTTATCATCATATTTTTGTGAGTACTTCCAATTTGCTTCATCAAACCATTATCAAGCGGAGGTAAGTCTTGGTGTGTTTACATCAATTTTCTTTTACTTTTTAGGTTTTTACCAACTTTAAAACGAGCATCTATAGTGATGGGGCACATTTTTATCATCATATTCGGTTTAACGTCTGTTTTACATGCTTACATGTGTTGGATGGCTTTTAGAAATTGACTTCCAAACTAACCTATCTCTGGCCAGGTCTTTATTTATTCCTCTTTTTCTCAAGTCAATCCTTATCACATCCACCCTTGTTTTTCTTGGCCTTCCTCTGTGACCTTACCCTGTTACCTCAACTGCTCTACATTTACTAACCCAATAACTCTCATCCATTCTTTCAACATTTCAAAGTCTTCTGTTCTGCACACATCTCCCTATACTCTCTAGATGTAATCTTCCTTTGGTCTCAACTTCAAAGTGATTCTCACAACGTTTCGGCCGATATAACCTCCGACCTGCCTGCAAGGATCCATGGTGCAAGGGATGTAAGTGCTAAGTAATAATCAGTTGGAGGTTGAAGGTTTAATAGTCAGTGCAGGCGATACTCAGAATACAATTATGAATAACTTAAGACTTCTACCCAGTCATGTCTGAAGGAAAGCAAGCGACCCCCATGGATTAAATTAAGGGTTCTGTCCAAAATTCTGTACAGGTTCTCGAGTTCGATGATATGCATTTGAAAAAGGTCGGAGCTTACATCGGCCGAAACGTTGTGAGAATAACATTCAAGATGAGAACAGTAGTCCAAATAATAGAAACAGAGAGACGTCACTATCCAATGAGCAGCAATTTACGACATGTCAAAAAATCAACACTTTAGCTGTGTACTACAAGACACTAGTCAGAGATATTTTGTTATCATTTGAAATCAAAGAATTGCTTAACTGTAGTGCCACTGAGGATATGGGGTGTCATCTTTTCGATTATAGTTGGAATTTATTACATCCTATAATTGTACTTTATCAAAAAATCATATTATTGAATTAAATCTTATCTGTTCTATTTAATATCATGTTGAAAGCATTTCAGAACCATTTTAATATGGGAGGTTAAGATATCGTTTAATGGTCGCCATCGCCCCATCACCTCCTACACTGTCCTATAACACGACTCTGATATCTTAACCCTCCCGTTTTTCTCATCTCAAGGCTAATTTTAAAAGATTCAATAAACATATCTCGTATCCCCTCCTCCCCTTTATAATTTAAATTAATTCGAGCCTCTACCAACGTTCGCCCCCACTCCCTCTGCATTTATTGTAATACTTTTTCCACTTCCTCATGGCTTTATATTCCAACCGCCGTTTGCCACTGCCACCATCTGTTTGTATCTCATAATTAAATTTTTTCCCAAGCGGACACAGATTTTGAGCCAGCAGCCGCCGCCACCTATCCATTTAAAACATTTTGTATTCGTGTGGTGTTTTCTTCAGACAATCATCCTGAGAAAGTCTTTAAATAAAGACGAAACGTTCATAGATACATAAATACTATTTTTTGGTTTTCCCTTTTCAATTTCCGTGACTATATATATATATATATATATATATATAAAGGTACATTAAAAGGGTAAGAAACGAACTCAGGATTTCATAACACAAGCCTGTTTCCGAATTCCAAGAAATCAGAGAAAAATGGGACGCTAATCAGTGTTGAAGACCGAAAGTTGGAAAGTTAAGAAAATCAGTGAATATCCGGATTTCGTCTAAAGGAATAATTTCCGTTTGAACTACATTGCAGCTTGTGAAAAGGATTTGCTTGTGTGTAAATTGTCAGCAGATTAGTGCCTGAACATTTTTCTGTAACTTTTAAGATAAACATGCTGGACTCTTACTTTGATAATTGAGCATTCTTATCAATTTCTCTAAAATAAAACTATGTACATTAAATATATATATATATATATATATATACTAGAAAAGTAGAATTTCCCAAACAGAATAATTTTGCACCACTTTTATGTCCCCTTATGCAGATTAAAATCAACATATAATGTACTAAACTTTATGTCTAGAATCCTTTTTTAATTATTATCAGAATCCATTACATGATTTTGATTCTAGAAAATGACTAAAATTTAAGACTTAAGAAAAAATTGAAATTCAGAAAATCTTGATTAATTGGTGTCTAATCACTATGAATTAATATCAATGCAAATCTGATGTATTTGAATTTTCAACTGGAAGGTTATGTCCATATTATGTCCCCTAAAAACCCTTTTAAATACCATATAAGAATTAAAATTAGGAGACTATTTAATACTCGTTGTTTAAATTTCACGAAAATCGAAGTTATCTTAATTTCATCCCTTTTTTCATGAAACTAAATTAAACTAAATATAGCCCACATTTGAATCCCTCACGCCTAGCACCTGTGTTCAAAAATTCGTAATGATCGGTTTATCAGTTTAAGAGTGAATGTTGTACATACAAATATATAAACATATCTACCTTTATATATAGAATTTTATTATTTTATGTATATGCACATTCTATTATATGATATAATATATTGTGTATACATTTTCAGTATTTACTTCAATACGTGAGTAGAGCTTTGTAGTAGTATGAATATATATTTATGGCAATTAAGTTAAGTACCTTAGTCTGATGATTCACAGCGGGGACGAAACATAGACGCCTCTGTTTAGTTTAATTGCATAGATATATTTTAATACTATATATATATATATATATATATATGGGAAGAGAAGGATGAAAGTTATCCGACGTGATGGGAAAATGAAAAAGGAAAACCAAAAAATGGATGTTTTTTTTATGTGTACATCAACGTTTCGTCTTTATTTATAAGACTTCATCAGGATGATAAAATAGAGAAAAAATGTCATGCAAGTACAGATACATGTAGGGTAGACATATTGGGAGGAAAAATAGAATGAAATAGTGGCCACTGCTGGGTGGACGTCCGTGTTTGTTGGAGAAATAGAAATGAATGTTGAAAAGAATGAGTGGGGAAAAAATGGAAGGATGGGGTGAGCCAGGACTACTGTGGCTGCTGGTAAGAGAAAGAGGTGGGGGATGAGCAGGGGTAAAGTGGATGGCAGAGAGGGAGGTGAGGAAGAGGGGGGGAGGTGTTTGACCAGATGGCTGCGGTTCAAGATTGAAGGGGAAAATTTTTCCTCCCAATATGTCTACCCTACATGTATCTGTACTTGCATGACATTTTTTCTCTATTTTATCATCCTGATGAAGTCTTATAAATAAAGACGATACGTTGATGTACACATAAAAAAAACATCCATTTTTTGGTTTTCCTTTTTCATTTTCCCATATATATATATATATATATATATATATATATATATATATATATATAGGTCATGGGCCTCGGTTCAGTCTTAAGAGACAATGGATACCCCATGTAAGGGTGGCTGCACATTTAATTGTGAAGTAAGGGTTGCGCAAATTCAACAACACCTCTCCTGAGTCGGCACTGCCTGATTCCAGTGTCAAGGAGAATCCTAGACGACTAGAAGCAATACTGAGATAAGTGGAGAGCACATATAGGACCTGATGTGGTCACACAGTTAGTACTGACCAAGCTTAATGTCGCTTAACTTCGGTGAGCTAATGGGAACCGGTGTTCCAACATGATCATGCCGTACATAATATATATATATATATATATTGTAAATGTGTAAATTTAAAGTTACACTACATGTAATACGAATCAGAAGACTGAAAGAGCGAATAGCAAATGCATGCATATGTTTTCATAGAACGTATGTCAATACTTTTACATACTGGACTTCTCGTGTGTCGCATAAGTAAATATTACCACACCAGCTGGTGACGTTGAGATGGGTTTTTTTTATTTAATCAAAAAACACGAATCAAAACAAAATTAATGGAAAATTCTTTCTCCTATTGTACACTTTTTATTTATACTCCACTGAATGCAATTACTGATATTTCCTATTTGATTCGATGTTTATATAAAAGTTGGATTTTAAAATGTTTCCTCGAGTAAATACTCCCTTCATATTTAATGTTACATAAGATGAAGTTAAATAGCCTTTCACGATATTACCGGCATTCAGCTGATGGGCGACGTTAGTAATAAATGTACAAATAGGATAATTTAAATTCTATTTAAAAGCCTTAAATGTTCGATTTGAAACGGACATGAAAAGAAAAGAATTACATTTTATTGCTACGACAATGTACATTAGACACTCAAATAGTTGAAATAGAATGAAGAACAGGAATAAACTACAATTTACTGCACAAATATCAATTCATTGAATTATAAAGACTGATTGGTTCAATTTCTAAATCACTCACTGCAGTCATTTAAAAGAAGAAAAATAAGATTCCCGTTGCGTGTATTTTATGCAGAGGAAGTAATTTTCTTTTTTTATTCAAATCTTGATGCATTCAGATACCTGCTGTTCTTTCATGCAGTCGAAAAGATTGAAACAATATAATTTGCTTTTAAATATACATGAATCACTTGTTTTTGTTTTCTTTTTTTAGAGATGCCGAGTTCCATGCTTGACTGCTCTAAACAGAAATCAATGTAGAGCATATTATTTGATTCTTTGTATTATTCTTTCATGTAAATATATAAGCTATCAGCGTAATTATTTACATACTCGTATATCTACATTTTACCGAATAGAAAAAAAGATACCAGAAAAAATTGAATTGAATACCGTTTTCTTTCAGAGTGAATATTGCAAATTTTCTAAACAAATTTATGAGTTATGGTATTGTTAGTTATTATTTAAATGTTTCAGCTTATTGTTATGTTCACAACGTTTCTGACTGCTCTAATTTTGGACCTTTTTCAGGTGCCTTCACGAACTTATCAAAAATTAACTTGTACAGATATCGAAAAAACATGGAACATGAAATAAGAGCAGTCTCTCCTTCTTTTAACGCCACTTTTCCCTTGTCCAAGGATCAGACATTTTTGATATTTTGAAAGTTCACCGTCCAGTTCTCACAGTTCAACAGGTCAACTGCCTCTAAATTCCACTCTGTACAGTCTTGTCTAATCACTTGCTTTCAAGTTTTCCTTGCCCGGCCAATCTTTCTGCGATTCAAAACATTCTGAAACGGTTTATCCAGAAATATGGATGTTAAACATGACCGTACCAGTGTAACCGGTACGTCCTTGTGATATTATCTATGCTGGGTAAATGTATTGATTCCAGCTAATTTTCTGATCTAATATGTTGGGTTTGGTCAGATTTCACATTGCAGATCCCTCTGATCATTGATATGTCATTGAACTGGGGGCCCAGCATTCACTACTATCTCACATATGAGGTTCCTGCTACAATTGTTGTTCTGAATGCTTTAAGATATATTGTTTTTTTTACTAATGAGTCACCGCTTATCAAGGTCAAAAAACATTTGTAATAATCTCATTGTGTTCAGGTATAACACAAAGTGTTTCATGTTGGGATTTTTATGGACCAACAGCATTTTTAATGGCTAACAACTTTAAATAATATACATACATTAACTATTTTGTAACTATGCTACTACTTCTATATACCCAGCCTGTTATGAACAAAGAAAACACGGTTTTATGAAAATATCAGTATTCTTTTATATACCATATTTGTATCCATGCAAAGTAAAGTTCTTTTTCATATAATTGGTAAAGCAGAGGAAGTGAGAGTTAATATCATAGGCTGGTATAGACTTGTTGGTGAATCACACTGAAGTCTCACAACACTTTACAGAAATGGACCATAGAACTGAATAAAGTCGATCCAAAATGGTATTATGAGTATAAATATTAATGTTGATAAGGACAATAGTCCGAGAAAAACACTAAATGATAACTCCTTATGACCAAAAGTTACACAAAATGAGACATAGGAAGATTCTTACTGAAATGACAAAGAACAAAGGAAATTTAGGGATTATGGAAGCAAACGATTTTGTTATTTTGACTAAGAATATATATGAAATGTTATCAGCTACAGTTAACTGTTTGCTTGAATCACGACGCTTCAGTGTGGCTAGACGTAGCAAGTGTATCCTCACTCAGATTTGAAACCCGAATGCCAGATCACTTTCAACTGTGGTCAGCAGCATTATATTTCATTTGTTTAAACCACTGATGCAAATCATCGATATTTCCAAGATGTTTACACATGTCTTTTTTCAGGTCGTTAAAAATAATTTCCTAAACTAGTGAATTAATTTCTTAAATGATTATCATAATATTCAAGCACATAAGATGGCATATCTACAGGTGATCAAATGTAGAAAGAAAAATTATGTAAGAATAATTTGGAATAGTTTTTTTTTATATTTCTTTTGTTATTTCTCAATCAATATTCTGAGACTTATAATTGAATAGTTCTTTAAACATGAGACAGCCTGAAATTTTGTATTCTACACTTTTTTTATCAGCTCTCGGCAATGCCACAATCTCAGATTGTGTTTTATTTTAGAGCTGAAAATATGGTACCTAATTTCAGATTTTGTCTTGTGACCAATCAAACTGATTTTGATCTCCATGGCCTAAATAATTATTCAATCATGAAGTCAATAACCATTTTGAATCATACCTACCTTTTATAAACTCCTGATGATGTCAAAATGCTAGCTTGTGATTTGAATAGCAAGTCTGGTTCGCAATTTCATTTTTCGTAGAGCAACTAATCTAACTGATGTTGATCTCAGCGGCTCCTGAAGTTAAATAGTTCTTCCATTCTGAGACAGCGTATAAGACTTTTTGCAAATCCAACCAACAAAAAAATAAAAATAAATCTTTGATATTTCTAATATTTTATCACTGCTGATATCTCATGAAAAGGCCAGACTGGCAGCTAACCATTTAGTTCCAAATAGAAAGTGGAATTATTTTTTCTGATTCACCATCACAAAGTCTGCCAGACAGCCAGATGACCAATCAATTTTTTTTCCATCTAAAATTGAGTTGCTCTAATACGATCTTCGTGGCACATAAACTTCTTGCTCTGTCAATAATGAAGTTGACCAACCTTGGAAAACTAGATTAACAAGAAAGTCCAGCAATTGTCATATAACTTTGATAAAAAAAATGTCTTCCTCCAGTATTTAGCATTCACTTGAGACAGATTTCAGAACAATCTTGAATCGTGTGCTCGCAATTATATACATAACTGATAAGAGAACCTATGTAGAAATGGAGAAAGAAGTTTTTGATGAATTGTCACACGAATGTTATTTGAACTTTTCTAGCGAACGGATGAAGGACATTTTTTTTCAGTGGCATGACAATTTCACACCAGAACACACTTATCAAGAGAAAAAAAATCAGGAAGAATCATGAAAGTAAAGAAAGGAAATAGTATAACCTCAACTTATTCTTATAACTTGTTATCCTGAACGCTTTGAGATATATTTTTTTTACTAATGAGTACACCACTTATGAAGGCCAGAAAAAAAAGAGCACTCGATGATAAGCATTAATAAGTTACTGAGATGAATGTGGAATGATGATGAATACGATGAGAGAATTGAAAATATTGACACACCACCGACTCAGAACAGCAGCTGACGCCCCAAAAAGAAATTCTTACCCCTTTGTCAGAAACATCACTCATGGAATATAAGGAATAAAGGAAAAGAAGTAGGAAGAGAGAGTTACAAGGCTGCCAAAAGTAAACCAAGGTCGAATGTTCTCCATTTAAGAAGAGTATCGATAAAATTTGTCAAAGCTAAGTTAGTAAGATCTGATTTTAAAATAGGCTACATGATAAACTTATGAAGTTCTCTCAGCTAAATATGAAAAAGTTATTCATTTGGAATTTTCTTTACTAGGATACAGGATTTAAAGTTTTGTTTTATTCTTCTATACAAATAAAATTAAATGCATTCAAGTGGATTTGTGCTTGTGTGTTCACAAAGACGATGCCTATGAATATGACATTGGTTGGGATTTTGATTAGCATTATATCAGTGATGTTCATTATGTTGCCAACCTTTATGTCAATAGTGTCTACTATCTATGTAGAGGGGGATAAGTGAAATGGATACCATTGCAGACTATGGAAGCAGCAATGCTGAATTCGAATTCTGTCAGATTTATTATATTCAGTTATACACTAACACCATTACAATTTACTCTCACCTTTAGGTAATTTAGCAACTTATATTCAATTTATTCTATACTATGAACCATTTACATTGGTATTGTTGAGTTTCCGTATACCAAGTTCGAAAAGATGCATCTGAAGAAAATCGGAGGTTACATCGGCCGAAACGTTGTGAATATAACAACCAAGATGAGAATAGTAGTTGAAATAATACAAATAATATTAATTATTATAATTATTTTGATTGTGCAACATAATATCTTAAATTCGTTATACATGTCTTTGAAAATTAGGTAAGCAATAGTAGTTATTTATTTACAAAACGATGACATGCTATGTTGAAAAATAGTATAGGAAAAAAGTGGTAATAGAGGCTTCCATAGACAAAAGATGACATTTGAAACAGCATAAACATATTTTACTCATGCTCTTCTATTATTAACATTAGAGAAGGCAGAGAAAATGGCAGCTAGCAGTTCATAGTTAGACACTCTACAGGTGTTACCAATATGGATTTCCGGTGTTGTGTGTTTGATGAACACAGAAATATCAGACCAATCCTTGTTCGTTTGAAGAACATTGTACCTTCTGTTAAATCAATAAACACGTGTAAATAATACCTTTGACAGGCACCACCATCAACTCTACCCTGGGACATTTTTTTTACTTTTCTTTTTACAGTTTGGCTCAGGTAACAAAAAACAGAGTTCACATTTGGTTTATATGAATTCCTAATAGGAACTATTCAAATATTTTTTTATATAAAAAGTATGAGGTGGGTTTCAAAACTATTCGCAGTTCTTCTTCTTTTTCTTTTCCTTCTTCTTCTAAGAGACTGACCATACCACCATGCGGTTTTGGTATTTAAAATGCTGCAACTGCCCTAGCCACTGGTGTGAGAAATACCAGGCAATGACTTCCGCCTGCTCCTCATGAAGTCAAGTCGAAACGGTTGACATCAATCAAATTGCATACTGTCATATCCCTTCGTTCACACTCGAGCCAGATCTTCCTCAGTCTTCTATGCTCTGTAGTGCCTGGGATATCCAAACACACTATAGAGTTGATGCAAGGGGTGGCACACTGTGCATGGCCAAATTACCTAAGAATCTGACCATTTAAATAATCTGTAATCTCATCAATACGAAGATTTTGATGAAGCGTGATTGATGGAATACTGTATTCCAGTTTGAGGCTGCACATCCGCCTGATCATGGCACGATTATTATGCCCAAGCGGATTGTGTATCAACTTTGATAATACAGACCTGCCAACCTCTGAAGAGCCCAAAATATAGAAATCTGTGGGTGCTTCTTTATTCTGACTGAGGGGGGGGGGGTTATGTTTTGAACTGCTCTGAACTGTAAGAATCCTTCTTGTAATAATAATTATTGCTATTATTAAGTTGAGGTTGCAGGTTCAGTTCACAAGAAAAGACCAAGGAAAACATGGGGGGAGTTATAAAAATAGACTTGGGAGAAAGAGGGATTAATAAAGACCTGTGATAGGTTAGTTTCAAAATCAATTTCTAAAAGCCGTCCAACACATGCCAGCATGTAAAACAGACGTTAAACTGATGATGATGATGACGACAACTCTAGTAAATCATGAAATAAATAATTTAATCTTGTTATAAATCTGCAGGCGATTTTTATCCCATCAATTTTTGTGATTTTTTTAAAATTTAAGTTTAATTATATTGAATTAATTTAAAATTTTTTTATCTAGAGCAGAAATTTTCTAAAGTGGTGAAAGTGAATATATATATATATATATATATATATATATATATATATATATATATATATATGCGTAATATGTCATATTACTTTATATTTTATGTGCGTATATACATGAAATAGTACTATATATATTTCCCAAAGTTTTTCTCATGAGATTTTCAATAGGCATTCTATTAAGGTAGGTGATATGAATAACTCACATAAAAAAAAAAAATCTTAAACTGAAAAGTTTTTTTCTCTAATTTTAACAAAATGGAAACTCTGGAGAAATCACATGAAATTATACAAACTCTAAATATTTGAGAAAATATCTAACATTATAGTATGTAAATCTACAAAATTAATTATTTTTCAGTCTATAAGTGTAAGGGTTGTTTTGAAGCATGTTAGTGTTTGACATCCTTGTAGTTATTAAATGATTTGAATGTGTCCCGTTATTATGCCACTATTCTGAGACAGTTACCCATGCTAATTTTGGATAACTGCAAGTGTATTTGGTTGTGTATTATGACAAATGGGCCGGTAAAAAGCAATATTTTATGAATAAGTATTCAAAAAGATTTTAAATAGGAATTAAATATGTCATGTTATTGTATTCTTTCTACTTTAAACAGTGTTTAATGTATTTTTATAATTCTTGCTCGAATTGCCGACACTATTTTAAAAATCTTCGTATTTATCATAAACCAGTAATACTTTATTCATTTAAACAATAAATAAAATGAAACAAGTCAAGAATCATGTCTTAATTCAGTGTGCAATCATGGAGATTCATACATTATTTTACAGAGCAAAGTCATAGCAAAAATATTGACACCAGCCATTCTGTCAAGATTGAGACAATCGTTGGTTCCAATTCATCATAGCTTCTTATTTTATTTATCTCTTCAGGAGGTTAGATACAAAATAAGGTGGCAAGTTGAGAAGTCAGTGCACTCGCATTAGCACACTCTGGCCTAGAATAATGCCTGAGCAACCCCGTCGGCATTCCCTGGTAGGAACGCCTCGAGCGATTCGTTATAAACTCCTTCTCAAAGAGAAGGTAAAACCTGGAAGGGTGGACCTCCTGAGACAGAACAGGATCATACCTCAGCCCAAAAGCAACAAAGTCACTGTCAAGGACGAATCTCAGACTAATACGAACAAAAATAGAATCTTCTTATTTTGGTGACCTGCTACAGTAGCAGGGGTGCTTAGAGAATTAGTCGATCGGGTTATTTCTAAGAAAATAAGCATTTTCAAGTTTCTACAGATCACATGTAGTTCAAAACTTTGAAAAAAAACAATAATTATCTTTATGTAATAAATTAGACAAACTAGCTTTTTAAAACTTTCTGGTTATATACAAGTGAAATAGAAATTAAAATAAACATACATATTGGGTCATCCGAAAAATTCTATGAGTATTGAAGAATGTCATTAAAACAAACTTGCTAATATTATGATAATTGTTACACCGGCCGTTCTTACACAGGAGAAACTACACCGGTTGTCACTATAAATAGTGCGAGTCACCAGAGGACAAAGCACAGTCTTGTAACTGTCTAGCCAAGAGCTAGTCACTTTCTTACTTTGTTAATACACTTGTTAAACCAACCATCGACTTGACTTCCTTTATTTATTATTTACTGTGGAACAACTTCACAACAATAATGTTCTTTGGTTTTGATTTTTTTATGTTATTTCGGGTTATTTAATGCCAAAACAATGCGTTTTGCAAATGATTCATTGAACATAAACTTCTATTTGAGGAGTGTTAATACTTTTCTAAAAGTATTCATTATTAATGTATACCTGCTTGGGAATCTCTTCACTACTATTGTACACCTCTCTATATATAATCTCTATATAAACTTAAATATATTTGTATGTACAGGATCAACTCCAAAACTAATTAACCGATCATTATGAATTCGGAAACATAGCTGCTAGACATATAGGGTCAAAATATGAGCTATATTTAGTTTAATTTGGTTTTATGCAAAGGAGATAAAAATGGGGTAGAAGTCTTGCATGAAAATACCTTAGATTTTACAAAAATTTAAAAATAACTATTAGACATCAATTAATAAATATTCTCCAAATTTCAGTTTCATTGGATTATTTAAAAGGATTTTAGCGGGCATAATATGGGCACAACCTCCCAGTTAGAAAATTCTAATATATCAGTTGTGTGTTAAATTCGACCCATAAGTACCGATTAAGCACAATTCTTTAAATTAAAATGTCTTCCTTTTTTATTATCTTGATTTTAATCTTTATAAGGGGATGTATATATATATTGAGAGAGAGAGGAGGGGAGACACACCATACATTTCAAATTTAAACTTTTATGTTTTTTCTTACAGATCAGTCATTTTGAGAAACGTTGATTAGCATATAAAAAATGTTGGGTTCTTTTCTTAATTTATATATATATATATATATATATATATATATATATATATATATATATATATATATATATATTAATATATATTAAATTTATGACTAAAGATGTTAAACTCAATAATCATTGTGTTTGAATTCTTGGAACTGATATAGATAATGTTCTAATTTTATTGATCTCAACTCTAGAGAACATTCAAGCATGCCATATGTATGTCATAACTCCAGTTCAACACTTGTGTCTCTCTCAACAACAATCAACAGGAAGAGTTCCAAACCCAAAGGGAGACAACTTCAAACGAATATTTCGATTATGCAAACAATTACATACACCTTTATTACAAAGACAGTTGCAAGTTTAAACATTGAAAAAAAAGTCTGATCATGACAAAATGAGGTTACATGTGGTTGAGGGCATGAACTACTTCACAGTTCAAATATTAAAAATAAAAATGTCTTCTGTTTCTTTCTTCTCTAATCTGTCGAAACTGAACTTCTAACAACTATCAAAGAAGCAAGCCCTCAACATAATTGAAAATCTTGTAGTTGTCAGGTCTTGACCTTAATTTAGATGATGAAAAAATGTTCGATTTTTGATAATAATCAATCCAATAATTCCTTAATAGTCAAAAAGAGAGTTTCAGTGAAATATGACAGAATGTGTTAGCAAAGTGCATTTCAAAATTGAGATCCGTAGAAAACAAAGACAAAGTCTAAAATAGCAAGTTATTAAAAGATAGCGAAAGAAAATCTGTAGAATTGAACAGCAAAGGGTTAATTGAATTTTCAGTCTCATTATCTCAGTTGTAGCATAATTGAGAAAGGATTGTCATTTTTTTATGAGAATACAATTATGATTTGAAATTTTCCTTGAAAATTTAATCACGGAAAATTAATATGCACACCATTACACAAGAACCGCTATTCTTTAGAAGCGTCCATCAATCTACACATTTACAAATCTTCTTTGCGTGTCTTCTCTTCATATGACAGTTTCTTACTTTTTGCGCATTCTTTTGCATTATTATTGTACTCTGCAAACTATCTCAAGCTGCACTGTTTGGGTAACAGAAGGCAGACAAGGCGATGCTGCATTGTATGATCCTCCTTTCCACATTAGTAGAGGGTTGGGTCGGGTTTGTAGCCTCATCTGGCCATAACAACTTTTGATCGCCTCATTCCTGTTCTCAGGAAGTTGAGTGTCCCCCACAGGACCCAGGGTGCTCCTGAGCAAGGAGGGAGGTCTTCAGAAAGGGCTTCCCATGTCAGTAGGAGGAGGGTCATTCTTTAACCCTCTGGTCCACAACAAAAGTCTGGTCTCCGTGATGTTGTTAGGGGATTGACATAGCTGGAGAAGTTTCTGTTTGAACAGCCGTTGGGTCTTTGTTTCACGTCCATAAAGCAGATGGCGTTCATCACTGGTAGCTTTTGTGATCTCTACTCACAAACACTACCTGTGATAAAATTAATGAGATTAGTGATTAAAATGTTGTCACATCTGTGGAGGTTCTGCTCGGAGTACTCTTTCCTGCCTTGACAGAGTACAAAACCGACTTCGTAATCTAGTGGGTGATGATCTCTTCTTTTCCCTGCAGCATCTTTCACACAGAATAGATGTTGCTATCCCCTCTCTCTCTCTACTGTATCGTTATGTTCATGATAGGTACTCGACTAAGCTCAAACCACTCGTCCTCACCCTATTGTTAAACATTTGCAGCAAGAGCTGCCAAGCCACAACCACAGCACAGAACTTTCCTGTTTCTCTTTCTGTACCAAAGACCAAACAGAACTTCCATGAACAAAGTGTCTTTCTTAGAGCGTCTCATTTGTCGAACAAAATATCACGAAGCTGCTTCCCAACAGATTACAACATGATCGTCTTCAAGTCAAATATAAACAAATACTTGTTGAGCCGTCCTCCTGGAAAAACAATTCCTCTAAAGAAATCCAAACCTTCATATGATGGCGCGTATCGCTTAACCGATATCTTTAATCCTTGTCCTTGAGTGGCTCCAGGGTCTTGATAAGCAGTGATCATTTGATAAAAAAACGTAATTGTTACAGAACAGACAGACAGAGTCTCTTATAGAGATGCATAGACTTAATTTAAGTTTGATTTTTCCGTGAAATGAGGACGGATGTAATGTTATTATTTTTAAAGTATGGTATGAGCAGATTGGAGTTTAGATTGAATAGTAGACAATAATTGCTTGGAATTGTACGAATTTGAAACAAAAAAGACAAGAGAAGGAAAAGAAAAGAAAAAGGCATAGAAAAAAAAGAAATTAGCTTGCGCTTCTTATAATCATATGCCTGTTAAACATGGTAGGATAATTAGGCGAATGTCTTGATAATGGCACTAAACTTTAACATGTACAATAGTAGAGTGCTAAAACTAATCTAATAATACCCCTCAATTTCTTGAGAGGCACATCAACATATTTTTTAATAGAGCCGAGCAGCAGAGGCTCATGGATTTAAGTTTTGGGGGAACTGTTTTTTTGTTGTTTATTAATAATGACTCACCACTTATCAAGCTTAAAAGCCACTCGAGGATAAAGGTTAATAGGTTTGATAGATTGACTGTTGAATGGTGATGAATCCTATGAGAGGATTGAAAATCTCCACATACCACCCACTCAAAACAGCAGCCAACCCGGAAAATAGAAATTTTACCCCTTCGTTAGAAACATCACTCATGGAATGTGAAGACTAAAAGACAAAACAGGGAGGAACGACAGTTACGAGGCTGCCACAAATAAACCCAGGGTCCACTTTAAATTATAACTTAACGCAATTGTTTGGTTCATTTATCATTACTTCATTACAAACAGTTCAACAGTGTTTATAGATATGGAAGTGGTGAAAGATTTAAATTTGCAAATTTGTATTATTTGTACTATTCGAACTACTGTTCTAATCTTGGATGTTATTCTCACAACGTTTCCACTGATATAATCTCCGACCTTCTTCAGGTTTATCTGATCGAACTTGGGAATCTTTATGTTGAATTCGGGAATCTGTATGGAATTTAACAGAACCCTTTATTTAATCCACGGGGGTAGATTGCTTTCATTTCGCAAGCCATGACCTTAAGTGATTCGTAATCGTATTCTTAGTATCGTCTGTACTGTGGCTTGAACCTTCGACCTCAAGAAAGACTATCACTTAGAACTGATTATTACTTAGCACTATATCTAGTGGGCCATGAGTCTTTGTGGCCGAAACATTGTGAGAATAACGTCTAAGATGAGAACAGTAGTATGAATGATCCAAATAATACAAATTATCAATCCTCACCTAAAAGAATCTTAAATATATTCGCAAAGTTCTTTAAAAATGGCACATTGATTGTGTGTTGATGCCATGGAGATAAACTTTGTCATATTGCGGTAATGCTTTGTTGCTTTGCTTTTGTGACGTTTATGGATGCTATCTTGGTGTTAGCATACCAATCTGCTCTGTTCTTTGCTGTGTGTTGTTGTTGCAACGGCATTCACCTTGGGCAGATTAAGCTAGCTTCTTTCCTGGCCTGTACTACATCTTAAATCATGGCAGCCCATGCATACCAGTCACGAGCAAGGTCACATATGATGGCTAACCAATGGCGATCCCACCTTCGAAGGTCAACCACTTGTGGACCTTTGAGATGAACTAAGTCCTCTTTAATGGTTGTTGTCAAAGTCTCCAAGTGTCCACTGATATAATTGTGCCACCTAAGCATAGAAGCAGGGAGGATTACAGACGAGATTGATCCGAATTTCTAATCTTTTATAGATAGTCAAGTGAGTTAAGGAACAAACAGTTGACTTTAAGGATGAGTAATATATTAAGAGATAATGTCCTAAATAAATTCTAGGTTGAGTAACAATATCCGGAGACATTCTCAATTATACAAGAGGTGTGTATGAGCCTTGTGTATGAAATAAAAAATGAAAGCATACAAGCAGACGTCACCAACATATGTAAACTAAGAAGATAAACACAGTCTACCCGTCTTTGAAACTGACTTCCTCCTCACTCCATTTATTCAAAATTAAACTTAAAATGTCGGGTTATGAAATAGTTAAGGATAGACGAAATGACTTTGCTTTTTTTTTCAATGTGAAAAACGAGCTAATAAAGCTTTTATGAAGTTGTATTGTTTGTTTATTCATTATACTGGCACAACTTGAGTAGATGTTGATCGTACTAGTCGGAGATACGTCCTTGATAATCAGGCTTTACTTTATCTCTGAGGCGCTCCTTCCAGGGAATGCCAACTGGGCTGGTCAGGATTTTTTTGTAAGCCAGTTCACCTAGTGTGCTGGCTTTTCAAGACCCAACCTCACGTCGCGTCTAATCTCATGCAGAAAAGGTAAATAAACATACAACATGGGTTTATAACATCAATAGTCTGTCATGCCAGGTCTTTAAAATACTCTTTTTAAAAAATTTTATGTGTATTCGTTCACCTCTGTTGCACGTCGACCTCCTCAATCTGTATATTCCATCACTGTTGGTAATTTCAATTCTAACTTTCTGACATTCCTATATCGTCGTACTGATCACAATGAAATTAACAATTTTTTTTAAAAATTGACCAACTTAGAAGAAAAAGTTAAGACACAGCCAAACAATAAGTAAAATAAATGGAGAAAAAAGCTGAACATAAATGGAAAAGAGAATGAATGATAATTTGTACAATTACATAAAATGTATTTTATTAACATTTCTCAAAAAAGCTTCTTCTTTATGTAAATATTAGGAGGTGGTGGTAACATGGATAATGATACGGACGGACGACTTGGGTGTACCAAGTTTGAATCCAGTCGGTTCTATCGAACCACGTTCACTTATGGGTGTTGGCAACCTTCATGTAGTCTCTCTTGTAAATACCCAATTCTAGAAAGAATCTGAGAAACCAATACCGACAACAGAATCAAGCTGGTCCAAAAAATTGTACCATGCTGATTCATATGAATTTAATTTACTATGTTAAGCTTTAGTCTGTTGGGACCACTTAGATGTAAACGGCATTCATGGTCTTTAAAGTTTTAAAATCTTTGGTTGAAAATAAACATTCTTTTATAAATTCTAATCTTTGCATACGTGAAGAAATGTTTTTTTTAATTTAATTACTTTTTAAGTTAAGAGAGAGAGAGAGAGAGAGAGAGAGAGAGTTACATATTTGATTTGTTATGTTATTTCTAATAATAATCTATTTATATACTATTAAAAAGTTATGTTGTTTTTTGACTTTGTCTGTTAATACACAAATAGAAACATGTGATTCTTAGACAAACAAGGAATAGGCAGAGTACACATTACTAAAGCAGTAGTTTTTACGATGGTAATACTCGAGTTTGAATCTCACCTAAATCTAAAGGATTTTTTTTTAACTGGGTACGTGTTTTATAAATTTAAGAAGTTAACATAATATGATGACATAAAAATCATTCCATAAATATTTTTATTGAACTTATTGACCTTTTGTTTGATAATCTGCAAAAAGAATTAAACATAAATGGTATTCAGCATTAGTTTAAAACGAATTATTTTGCTTAAAAACATAATTTCTAATGTTTTTTGCCAATAAAAATATATAAATACATTCATCGTAGTTACTTACTCTCTCATGCAAATACTAAGCATAATTTTTTCCCTCAAAATTTCCAAATATTTTATTTCATGCCAACTATCAAGCAGTAGAAGCTATGTAAAGAGAGAAATTGACAGACCCGGATACTGTACCAACATCAATCAAGAAACGGGTGTAAACTAGTTTGGGATTTAAAAAAAAATATTTGTCTTAAAAAAAAATCTCCTTGAATAGATTTGTTTTATTCGTGTCTGGGGTTGATGGGTGACATTATCATTCCAAATATTAAAGTTACAGAAATCGTTAAACATGTCATTATGAGTAAAGAAACGAATCACCTAAAAATACCTCTAAATTAAGTTTTTTTCTAAATTCCTTCTTTTTCTCGTATAAACTTCAATTAAAATGCATACAAAAGGTTTGTTTTCAATTTATTTCTGATTTGCGGACATGGTTTACAACTAAAATGTATACGGCCTTGGAAAGTGTTCCATTAAATACTCGCTAAACATTAAACAAATTGGTATTTGTCTTTCAAAGCAGGCGACTGATAATTGGAAAATTTGTATTCTAGTTTGAAGTAATGGCCAATCTACTTTTGATATTCCTTTTATGAAGCAATTAATTTTCAGCAAAACTTTGATTTGAAACGGAGATGCTTTCTTGATGTGCCAAAAAGGAGAACAGTTAGCAGAGATGTTCTTCTTCTCACCTTGGAATTTATTGGCAGCATTAAAAGTGTGAGTCCTGCCAACAAATATTGATGAAACATTAAAAGACCAAAGGTCAGTTTGGATAATTGCATAGCATTTATGATCAGGGACACACATTAAATTAGGCAGTAAACAGTCTAAGGCAATGCCTTGCTTTGGAAATGAAAATACAAAATAAAATAAAAGATGATCTGAACAAGCCCTTCTGCACTATTTAATGATATTGAAGAGTTTTTGCAGATTTGTTTCCCTCCAATGGGTATCCTGATCACTTAATGGTTTGGGAAGACAATTTATTTGAGGAAACAATCTCGTATTAGTCAGTAGAGCAATAATCTGAATCTTATAAATCAATTCATCAAAAGGAAATTGTGATTGATTTTTACTTAAGGGTAAAAAGAGCCTCATTTTGATTAAGTGACGTTTCATATCAAACATGAAAGTGTGCCTATTTTGGTTTGTAAAGAGTTAAAAAAGGAAACAGTAAATGTAAAATTATCTCTGGTTTATAACAGAAAATCAACTGAGAAGGATATTATTCAGTCTAAACTTATTAACCCTCATAATAATGCTTTATGATAATAATTTTTGCATGAAAAATATGACCCGTTGTGTTACCCATTGAGCTCAGTTTAAATTGTTTGAATCAGGATAAAGTGAGGTTTCAAAGCTAATTAAATATAAAAAAATAAAAAGACAAAATCCAAGATAAGCCTCTTTCTACTCTCTCCCTCTCTCTCTCTCTCTTCAGTTTCCTCTCCAACAACGTGTTAAATAATATTACTATTGATGATTATATTTCTTTTTGTTTATAATGGGCCATTCCAATCTTTTTATTCTTTCTTTTCTTTATTATCTTTACTTTTCTGTAAGATCTCTAGCAGAAGATGCGTTTTGATCATAATTGTTCATCTTAAAGGCTGAAAAATAGAATACTTCAGATTTTAAGACCCAATATGGCGACTTGCTTTTATAAAAATTGTGGTTGAATTCTGATACACTGTATATATAGGAATGAAAAAATCGTTCAAATGTACAAAAAATGATTTTTTTAATTTTCACTTCAGTTTTATAAATTTAATCTAGAAGATTTTAGAGGTACCTGTATTATAATTTACACCCAAAACTATCTTTATTAGTTTGTGAATGTTTAGCTATAACTCGATTTAAAAAAGATAATCAAACCTAAATATGACGATTGAGCAATAGTTTTTCGTCTTGGTGAGCCGACTACAAATATTGGTGTGGCCTACCTAGTTTGAGGATATGATTTTAAAGAGCCAATATCATTTATGACCGTAAACAGCACTACTGGCAAAAGAATCCTCTATGAATAAATGCAGAATTAGCTTCAAATTTAAAAAAAAAACATATTTGATATATCATTTTATTGGCATGATATAACATGGATTAGTTTAATTTCCAAAAAAATAATTAACCAACAAATTGCATCATAAGGTTTCTTTATTTTTCAAATCTTATAGTATAGCAGAGACGTCTGTTTCTTTTATCTAATATGTATATTGAAAATTCGAATTGCAAAGTCAAATCTGGTTTGAATACAAAATATTAAACCTTTTTTGTATTAATTACAGTCAAACTGACACTCATAACTTGATTCATGTTTTCTAAAAAATATGCGGCAAGAGCAATTAGTAACTATATTTACTCTGAATTAATTTGATAATGTTTTAAACACAATTTTTACATTTTAATATGAACAGTGAATATTAAAGTCAATCGTAAATACAAAAAATTCAATATAAAAAATATATGTAACCAATCAATTTTAAACGTTGTCAAATTATCAGGTAACCTGAATCAATGAAAAAATGATAAAGTTACAGTACCCCCTTAATAGACCCATTAATAGATGGGGTCCTTACATTTATGATTGTACATTTATTACGAGTTTGACACTTAAGATTATTGAACATAAATGAATTCATTTTTAGTGGATCACATAGCGAAGAACACTATACACCGTCTACATCATGCAAGTTATGACTATATGCATGCATATCATGAATCATGTGACAAAACCTCACATGATAGCTGGTGCTATATCAGAGTTTTCTTTCTCCAAGAATAGTTGTTCTACTAAGTATTTAACCCTACTATTTCAGCTGCAGCTCATCGAATTCAGAGACGGATGATATCTTTTCCATAATTAGTTGTAAATGTGACTCAATATTCCGAACACTACCTGAACATGGTATGCAAATCTCACAGTCCATACCAGTACCCATTACACCACTTTCATTTATCTGTCCATAGAAAATATCCTTAAACGGATAATTAACTGTAAGAATACCCATTCCAGGTCGGTTAAAATTAATCCCCTGAACAAAAAAGTGTACCACTTTTATGGCCACTTATGAAGATTAAAATCGAGATATAATGCTATTAAACCTTATGGCTAGAATCATTATTCCAATTTTGATCAAAGTCCATTACATGATTTTTATTCTAGAAAATATTTAAAATTTAAGTTTTTACCTTAAGGAATCTTAAGAAATTAAAATTTATGGAATCATGCTGAATTAATGTCTAATGACTACTCTGAAATAGGTGAATGTTCAAATTTGAGGTTGTTCTCATATTATGCCTTCTTAATACACTTTAAAATACTCAACAGAAATGGAATTTGGGGAATATTTTTTAATTTATGTCTCATACCTATGGTTTATATTCCACAAAAATCGAAGGTATCTGATTTTTACGAACCCTTTTTCAGCCGATTTTGTATGAAACTAAATTAAACTAAATATAATCTACATTACCTACTCTTACGCCGAGTAGCTGTATTTCAAAGTTAATAATAATCGGTTAATTAGTTTATAGTAAATTCTATACAAAGTTTAGGAGTTAATCCTGTACATACAAATATATAAACATATACACATACCTAACTTTATATAGACAGAGATCTATGAAGTTCACTGAAAACATATTTTATTTTTTTAGTACATTACTGATATATATATAAATGCAGGAATTACGTTCAAGAATAAATTAATTTTGTGCAGACTAAGGCAGTTTTGTCAGAACATAATTAACAAGCAATCTCTGCAAAAGAAAATATTCTTCCCTTCATACAGCTTTGGTTTTGTTCATGGCTAAATATGTAAGAGTAGCAAATGATGGCAACTGCAAATAATTACAAACTCTGGAATACAAGTGCAACGAACTGTCTAACATCTATCATTGCAGTTATCACTTTTTAATTCATCGATGCAAGCAGACATAGCACCTTCTCGAAATAATTTCTATTGATCCAGTTATGAAATCATAGAAATTAAGCCATTGTTGTTCAGTGGGGGAGAGAAAATGAAGAAATATTTATAATATTGCAATGCTGTCCAAGAAAGACTTTCAACTCTTGCCAAAAAATGTTTTTATTCTTATTACTATTGTGGTTAGGGTTTTTATTTCCTCTTTTGGAGGCACTCCATAACCTCTAAGTACCGTTTTCAATATGTAATGTTCTAAAAGTTTACTGAAGTTTCACAACTATGTATATGTAAATAACTATTTATATCTAAATATCTAATATCTTATATCTAAATATTTTAAGATAATTATATCTCATACTGAAAACAAAGATAATCTTAAGATGCTGTTGCACATGCTATTAACGAACTTAAATAGTTTTGAATGTGTATAACTAGCAGAACGACACGACGTTGCTCGGGATCAAATGAGGAATGATTGAATGTCCTTTTTCACTATGCTCATAACACCATATTACTTTCTTTTTTTTTTTACTGGCCCCTCTTCTAATATAGTCAGAAGAAGCTGACATTTTGGAAAACTCCCCGAATCAGTATCTTACGCATATAGTTAACATTTCATTAAAATTGAATATGCATATATGAAGTTTTAAGAGGGTCCTGCCCCAATAGTTCACTTGTGGGCATGTAGAGATTCTGCACATAGAAGGGAATGTAGAGATTTGGGACAACTTCCAGAGAATTTTATACATGTGATATAAATTCATCAAAATAGGATATATCTGAAGTTTGAAGGGAGGTTGGGCCCCCATATCTTCCTTAGGAAGGCACTTAAAGATTCATGACCACTTTCATTGTCTTTCTCCAAAGATTTCATACATATGATTTAAGTTTCATCAAAAGATTATATATTTAAAGTTTTAAGGTGGATTCTGCCCTCATAGCCTCTTTAGAGGTGCACGTAGAGATTCGGGACCACTCTTATTTTCTTACTCAGAAGAATACACTTTTACATTTGATGTAGATCATCTAATCTTTCTTTCTATAGGAAACAGACACACACACACATATATATATATATATATAGTGTGTGTGTGATCCTCCAAAAATGTCACACTTGGAATCGTTGATAAAATTCACAATCTATTCTGTAATCAAACCGTATTTGGTAAAAATAAACTTCAGTCTAGGCCTGATTGATCCACCACGTTTATATGATGTACTACATATAGTTGCATTTTTGATATTGAATGGGATTAATATCAAGGCTAATTGCATTATTTTCATTGTAATCTTGTTGAAAAATTCATATTTGTCATACACCTAGTTTTTTCACACTCAGTAGAACATTTTGCTTAATCTCTTGGCAATCCCCGGTTTTCATGATTCCTATCTGTGTTTTTTTTGTGAAAAATGATCGGCTAGAAATGTCTGAGAAAATTACATTACAATTAGGAAACAAAGGAAGACTATGTAACATTACGATGGACGAATTCTCTGATTTCAGACCAACAAAATATCTCTAGCCATATTATTGTAGTCCACAGCTGAAGTCTTGTTTTGTTGATATGTCATAAGTTGTTGCTCAGTGGATAGTGACGTCTCTCTGTTTCTTTCTCTCTTTCTTCTAGTTGCAGTCATCTCCTTCTTCTTAATAACAGCAGTTGTAAGAATTATTAAAAATCATTGGGTTTTAGCAAGGCTCTCAAGTTTTTATTTCTATTACATAATACCCCAAACTCATCTCTCACATTCTAGTAAGTAAATAAAGATCTGATAAACTTAGCTGCTATGTGTCACTAGCAACTTCCTGTTTAATGCAAGATCCTGACACGTAGCCCTAATTCTACACTTTTCACTTCTAATGGAATTTTCCATTACTTTAACCTTATGTGGAAAATACCGTTTTTACCATTACTTTCACCCACTCACATATAATCTGTCTACATATATTATATATATAGCTTCATACAAGAGTCAGGCATGCACACACCCACATATATATATATATATATATATATATATATATAGAGAGAGAGAGAGAGAGAGAGAGATATCTATATATGTATATATATATATATCTATATATAGATATATCTATATATAGATATATCTATATATAGATATATCTATATATATATTACTATTTCATGTATACACATACAATTTTAAAAGGAGATATAATTTTTTTTTATGTATCTATTTTCAGTATTTACTTCAACAGTGCTCGATACGTAAGTAGAGCTAGGTAGTAAGCTATGAAAATATATTTATGGCAATTAAGCTACACAGAGGCTCCCACGTTTCATCCCCGGGAGAGGGGATTTTTCAGGCTAAAATGCATGCATTCAGGCTAAAATGAATGCATTTTAGCCGGAAGGTTCCCCCCGAAGATGAAACGTTGGAGCCTCTGTATAGCTTAATTGCCATAAATATATTTTCATAGCTTACTACATACATATATATATATATTATATATTCATCTATTTCCTAAATACTAGCAAAGTCACACTTTTGACTAGGATAGAGCAGCTCTATTAAACAGAAGAAGAAAAAAGTTAGTTCGAAGAGTTTAATAATCTAACTTCTTTTGCAAAATAAGTAATGATATCATTTACAACTTTGAATTTAAGATGTTCTACCATATACCACACAATGGCCAAGTACAGAAATAGAAGAATACAAATATGCACCAATGCGAACTGAATAAAAAGGATAAATAAAAAAGGGAAAGAAAGATTTGTATCTTTATTTTTCTTTCATTGTTCAAAATAATTGTCTGCAACAGGAAGTTCTGAGACGAAACATAAAAGACTAACCGCACGATTCTTGAGACAAAGCAAAAAAGCTGCTTCGTTTTAAAGCTTGTTGTTTCTCTGTCTCTCTCAGGCTATCTTCAAACATCTTATGGTGTCTACATGCAAATACCATACGAGTCAAATCTTTCAACCAGATTTGGTTTTCTCCCAAAACCTGTTCATTATACTATTGTTGTATGCACAGTTTGTCGCTAACAACGAAACCAACACAATGCCATTTTACAAATATAAAAATATTTCTTTATTTACTGTACTTTTACTCATACAAACTAAATTTATTTTATATACCATTAACGACTTTATTGGCAGACATATTTTCTTCTTCTATTCAAATAACGTCACTTTTTAACTTGTGCAGGTATCAGACCTTTTCTGCTATTACGCAGGCTCACTCTCCAGTTCTCACAGTTCATCGGGTCAACTGTCTCCAAATTCCACTCTGTGCGATCTTGTCTAATCACTTGCTTCCAAGTTTTCCTTGACCGGTTAACTTTCCTGCGATTTAAGACATCCATACTTATGCAACAGTTTATTCAGGAAGATGAACGCTCCATATGACCATACTAGCATAACTGATTCGTTTTTAGGAGAACCCCTATTCTGGGAAAATGTAGCGTTTTCAACATAATGTGTTTGCTTTGGTCAGATTTCACATTGCAGATCGTTCTAAATCATGAATCTGTCATTGCGCTGCAGTCGGGCGAGAGAGGGCCCAGCAGTCACTGCCAAATAACATGACGTTACTGACACAGCTGCTATACATCTTAACCCGGATGTAGATAGTGGTAGCTCATGATTCTATCAGAGGGAACAGCTCACAAAATTTTGCCCATGCTACCTTCATCCTTGTGGCCGTAATGAGTTTACATCCACCACCTGCACTCAGCATATCTCTGTTCAAAATAAATATTTCTACAACAGAAAGTTACGACATCAAACAGAAGATTACTAACTGCACAATTAAAAACAACAAGTTCATTCTTCACCCCAGTGAAGTAGTTAAACCTAAGCATAACAACCAATTTCATAATTAAGATATTTTATTGATTTTATTGTACATCTTCTAATTATAATATTATATTACAATGTCCAGACTTAACCACTGGTGATCAGGATCAAGTTTGCTTTTCTTGAAATAAAATGTCGAAACAGCCACCCAATCATTTTATTTGCCGTTCACGAACTATGATTATGAAATTTAAATTTATCATTAAAATTTATGAAATAAAATCACGCTCCTGAATTACGTTTTCAATTGCCATGCTGCTTAATCTCATTAAAACCTAAAGGTCGCTAGAGGTCATAGGTTTGTGTCAGGTGGATGGTGAGACAAACACGTTAAGGATTGCAGACGATTGATTATTTAAGAGGACGGCTCAACGAGAATTTGTTTACATTGGACTTGAAAACGACCATGGTGTGGTCTGGCGGAAAGCGCGCCCGTGGTACTGCATTCCACAGGAGAAAAGTTCTTTGAAAGAAACTCTGCTTATGTAAGTTCCGTTTAGCTCTAGGTACACAGAGGAAAAAAAAAACATTTTTTACAATGTTTGTATCTAGACATATTTTTGCTGAGAATATTGCACAGAGGTTGAGCACCTACCATAAAAATAACGATAGAGAAGAGAAAACTGGCATCGTCTCTCTGTTTCATATGTAAAACTTTTCTATATTTAACTTGGATTTTCATGTATTTTTCCACTTTGATAAACTATCACAATCTGTTTGCATTATACAGGGTGGGCCAAAATAAAGGTCCTATCTTTAAATTTGAATAACTTGAATTTGAATAACTTCCACAAAATAAAAGTTAAACTCACCAAACTTTATGTGTGTGTAGACTGACCCTTCCGAGATTTTTTGAAATAAACAAAACAAATTTTAGCCGAAAAACACTTCTTAAAACTTACAAAAACTAAAGTATTGTTTTTTACACTGTTTTGAGTTTTATAAGCAAAAATAATGTTTTCTAAATGAGGGTACGTTCTTTAGGGCTAATACGGCTCATGCTTGCTTCGGAAGGGGTCCTTTACTTATTCTAAAAAAAAAATTAAAAAAATCAATAAATAAAAAAGTTATGAATTTTTAAAAATAGGACCCTTATTTTTGCCCACCCTGTATCTTGTAATAATAGTCAAACAAGTAATTAAACATCATCAGCAAATAATTTCCTTACTGATGTTACACTATAAGGCAAATCATTTTTAAATATAAAAAGAATAAGTGTATCACTATTGAATTCTGATAAACACCAGATTGCGTGATTCATCAACTGTTGCTCTCATTTTTTTCCTGCAACCTACTTTAACAATTTTTTTTTTAACTACCTAATATATGCTCCTTCCGGTCGCATATTGTTGCTAGGCTGAGAGAATTATATAATTGTGAATGAACTACATACAATACGTAGTTAAAGCAAAATGAACTGTTTTGGACTATTAGAATAATTCCCAACGCTATTGATGATGCTTACCCATTCATTTGTTTTTTTTTTTGATTATCGCTTACGTTGGAATTCATGTTTTGAAACATGACATAAATCATACATCTATGACGCCACACTAAAGCTATAATTATTTGTTTAGGAAATGTTGTAAGATCTATTCATAAGAAAGTCCAAATAGCCCAGAATGAAGATCTCAAGGTTTCGGCTTCGATTTACGGTCATGGCATCCGCTTTATTATTTACTATTAATGTAATATTTTGCATTTCTAAATTTCAAAATGACACAAATTCCACAATGTATTTATTATGCTTAAAAAATTGTGACGGACGGACAGACGAACAAAAGTATAAAAGTTTGATTTTCATAAATAAATGTATTTTAAAAACCTTTAACAATATTCAAAAGAAATTGAAATTTGGGGAATATTTATTAATTGATGTCTAATGCACAATGTTTAAATTTGACAGTAATTGGAGGTATCTCAATTTTCACAAAGAGCTTCAACCCCCTTTTCACCTCCTTCGCATAAAACTAAACTAAATAGATCCCACGCCTAGTAGCTGTGTTTCATGGGATGATCGGTTAATTAATTTAGGAATTAATCCTATACATACAAATATATAAACATATACACATACCTAACGTTATACGCATTGCACACATGCATACATATATATATATATATATATATATATATATATATATATATAAAGGAGTAAGGCTACCAACATTTGTAAAATGTTTTTTACTTTGTTTATTATTTTGTTATTTTATCATTTTATATAACGCGTTTCAAGCGGTGGTCCGCTTTTATCAGATATGTAAATCCATTTGAAGAAATGTCTTTCGATTTGAAAGAGTGTTTCACTTGAAGAATATATATATATGAATAGTTTAAATGCAAACTATGATAAACACCATTTTCAAAATTGTTATATTCAATCTATGTTAAATGTATTCTTTTCATTGTGTGCTATATGCCTAATGTTCTTGTTTTCAATTAATATTTAGGTGTGAAATCTTCGTCTTCTATAGTTCAATTTCTTAATTTGAAGAATTTTTACTGATCACATCTTGTATTATTACTCTTCAATACACACACACACACATATATTATTACAATATATATTGTATTTATTTATCTACATACATATATGTTTCATTTTAATAAGACTCGTCAGTACAAATGAATAAGGCCACTGGTCACTGGGTTCGAACTCCGGACTACACACAAAAATATACAAATAAAACTATTGAACTCAAAGCTGAATGTATGATTCCAAAGTAGACTTAAGTGATCATCACACAAATGATAGTGATACACACAAAAACATTTCATTGAATTTTTATTCTTTCTATGAACTATTATCTACGAATATTTTCCTGATATAATTTCCAGAAAATTGGCAGTCTTCTTTCATCATAAAACTTTTGTTAGTGAATCGAATGTCTTCAAGTTCTTTGAACTCAGTTCCTCAAACGTCTAAAACAATGTAGATTAATCTATAATCTACAAGTACTGTTTGTAAAATCTAATAATAGGCCTGCTTTTTTGGCTCAACTGCATACGTAGTATTTATTTGTCTGCTGATCTAAATGTTGTATGTTTTAGAGGATGTCAAGTGCGTTGCTTAAAAAACAGTTGATTCTAAGATTAAGTAATTTAGTAATATGTCAGGAGACATACCTCAAACCTTGAATGCTTAATTTTTTTATATTGGTTTGAAAAATATTTTATCAAGTGAAAAACGTTTCATAGGGGTAATGACTTTGACTTTGACTTGGTCCCTTAACCCCCTCCTGGGTCGTAGGGGCGCTGCACCAATGAACTCCACACCAGCTGTCTCCACTTCTGACGGTCATGGGCAATGGACTGGGTTGTAGCGAAGTTGTAGCGAAGTTGTAGCCCGTCCACTCTTTGATGTTGTCCGTATCAAAGGGGTAATATAAAGTAGTATAAATGATTTTTGGAAAAAATTATATTTATTGAACAAAAATAAATGATGTTGCAAATGTGCAACAAATGGTATAATTGGTACAAAATATAATATTATATAAAATATAACACAAAAAGATATCAATTGCCTTTTGCTGTAATATCATAGCATAAACAAAACAAAATGCTATTACACATGCATAAACAGAAAACACCTTATTATATCTATAATATCAGTATATTTATAACAATTTAGTATGAAATGTAAGGAAACAATTGTGATCCTTATTGAAACAAAGTGCTACGCCACATTTATTGCAATGCACATAAGTCATCAAATGGCATCCTGGCGTCTTTCATCTTTGTCTCTTCTCTTTTCAATTCATTAAATGATCAAGTCCATCCAGTCTCACTTCTTTCACAGGAACATGGGAAGTTGGATTTCTTTGCTTCTTAGCTCTTAGCATGAGCGCAATATCAGCAGAAGGTCTTCCTCGTTTTAAAGCAGTGCAATGCCCAGTTTTACAAAGAGCTTCAGCTACAATTCCAGGGAAATCGAGTCGTCTATTCTGATGGCCATGAACTTTGCGATGATACTTACTCACACTTGCGATTAGGCTCGGTGCAGATGTTAAACAAGTTGCAGTTTGACACATTTTCGTTGAGTATTATATAAAATAGGCATTTTGTTAGAATGTGTTATATTTGAAACAAGAAGCCTTTAAGGGTTGAACCAATCTGTAATGGGTAACAGGCCAGGAGACATTCAGAATCGTGCTAGCCATGGGTGTATCTTGTTTATAGGCACATGGTATGAAAATGGAAGAATACGAATAGGGAGATGATGCATCCAATCTGCCAGGTCTCTGACAATAATTGCCTCTTCACCTTCTTTACCTGACCTTAAACTAAAGGCTTCTTTTTACTATCGAGGTCAACGCTTAGCAAGGCCAAGAGACACTTCATGGAAATTTCACTTGACTTTAGGCACGAGCAGAGAGACAGCAAAGTCTATTTTCGTTTGGTAGAAGACGAGTTCTTGATTTGAAACATTGGAAATAATGATAAAGAGGCGAGCAACATCTTTCCGGTGATAAACGGGTTGTAGGGAAGAGAAGCGATCATCCCTTACTAGATTTCAAAGTTGGTTTTGTATTCTGTCAAGGCTGGAAACTGCTCTGTTCGGCACCTCCCCTGATGTGGCAGCAGTATTCCATTTTTGGACGTATCTGACTCTTTTATAGCATCTAGATCTAGGTAATTTCTGAAACGGTAGAATGATCCAATCATTTTTTCAGCAGTTTTAGCAACAGACTGGGCCTACATCTTCCATTTTAGATCTGGAGTGAAAGTCAGTCCTAAGAGCTTATCCAAATAAGGGGATTCAAAAAGAGAACCATTCATTTCGACTGGTGCAGAACGGTGGAAAAATCTAAAAGATATACAAAAGAACCTAATAGTTTATAAAGAAAGAGTTATTTATTTTACCAATCTGCATTTTTTTTCTTCTTTATGGACAGCCTTGGTATATTACATTGGCAAATATAAGTAGGGAAAATACTGAGGAAGTTTCGGTATGTATAACAAAAGAAATGAATGAATGCTACAGAGTTGAATTATCTCATCTCTCGACAGTGAAAAACAAAATTGAACAGCTTCATAAGTTATTTATACAGTGCAGGTGTGAAAGTAATGTTTATTTTATGTCTAATATTTTTTTTTCTAAAAGTCTATTCATCAGTAAACATCAAATATTAATTCAATTATTTTAACATTTTTTGCCTCAAGTAATTTTGAAGATTGATTCCCGGGTTGAAAATATATTTTGCTTTTCTCGAAAATATAATTTGCCATTCAATATCCTCTCATTGAATATATTTTTTAAAATTTCATTTTAACCCCAAAACACACTCATATTTTCCATTTTTGAAAACCTTTTATTTTTTGTTAAATTCTTTGTGGAGAAAAGTTACCTATATTAATAACGGATTGATGTTTATTATTAACCTGACATTGTGAGTGTAAAATAAAATTGACAGTTACCAGCATAAAGGGCTCGAATAGTTGATATGTAAATACTGCTTAATTTAAGCAAGAATTTTCCTAAGGAATTATCTACTCATGGACAAGCAGCCAATCAGAACTCAGAAAATGTACCTCCAATAAGCATAATGGAACATTCCAGTCTACTTATACACCGACTTTATTTTGTTTGTAGCTCAACTGATCAGACAGGTGAGCACTAACTACTAAATTCAATATGGCTTTACGAACAGGATTCAAACCTGTGTTGGCATTGTCCATTCGATTTTGAATCCAATGCCAGCAAATCCGACCGGGCATTGTTCAGTTTACTCCATCACAATCAACCAGACAAGAAGGAACTCATTTCACCCCAAAACCATTACACTCGCATACTTTGAGGAGGGGGTGTGTACGATCAAATTAACATTTACCGGCATGAACGGATTCAACCATTAAGATGTAAATATTGCTTAATTCAATCAAGAATTTTCTTAAAAGATTATCTATTTATGTACTGCAGACAATCATTTAGAATTGATTATACTTAGCACTTTATCCGTTGTGCCACGTAATTCGATCTTAAGACAATCTTATGAATTACTTAACATTTCTAACCGGTCATGGCTGATGGAACAAGAATAATCTACCCCCATATATTAAATAAAGGGTTCAGTTCGAAATTCCATACAGATTCGCAAGTTCGATGTAAAGATTCCTGAGTTTGATAAGAAGAATCTGAAGAAGGTTGGAGGTTACATCGGCAAAAACGTTGTGAGAAGAACCGGAGTCTTAATATTCCAAATAATACGCACTTGACTTGTTTAAAAAACATTTTTTTTAAATATGTTATGTAAAGTTTCTTTGGTACAAAATATTTATTTCAGAATATTGTTTGCTTCGTAAAAATTAAGAAAACCTTATTACCTCTGTGAAAGGGCAGACGTATTGCTTTCACTTATTTTCACTTATAAACAATGCATAGTCATTGTATAATATTTGGACAGAAAAGCATTTTTTACCAGACTACAGTGTAGTATAGGCAAGTACATAGGATGATTGATCGGCAGTGGCAATGGTGTATATATGTGAATATATATATATATATATTCATATATATATATATATATATATATTCATATATATATATATATATATAAATATATATATATATATATTCATATATATATATATATATATTCATATATATATATATATATATTCATATATATATATATATATATTCATATATATATATATATATATTCATATATATATTCATATATATATATATTCATATATATATATATATTCATATATATATATATATATATATATATTCATATATATATATATATTCATATATATATATATATATATTCATATATATATATATATATATTCATATATATATATATATATTCATATATATATATATATATATTCATATATATATTCATATATTCATATATATATATATTCATATATTCATATATATATATATTCATATATATATATATTCATATATATATATATATTCATATATATATATATATTCATATATATATATATGTATTCATATATATATATATTCATATATATGTATTCATATATATATATATTCATATATATATGTATTCATATATATATGTATTCATATATATATGTATTCATATATATGTATTCATATATATATATATTCATATATATATATATTCATATATATATATATTCATATATATATATATTCATATATATATATTCATATATATATATATATATATTCATATATATATTCATATATATATATATATATTCATATATATATATATATATATTCATATATATATATATATATATATTCATACATATATATATATTCATACATATATATATATATTCATACATATATATATATTCATAGATATATATGTATATTCATAGATATATATATATTCATAGATATATATGTATATTCATAGATATATATGTATATTCATAGATATATATGTATATTCATATATATATATATATATTCATATATATATATATTCATATATATATTCATATATATATATTCATATATATATATATTCATATATATATATATATATTCATATATATATATATATATATTCATATATATATATATATATATTCATATATATATATATATATATATATATATATATATATAGATTTATATATATATATATTCATATATATATATATATATATTCATATATAGATTTATATATATATATATTCATATATATATATATATATATTCATATATAGATTTATATATATATATATTCATATATATATATATATATATATTCATATATATATATATATATATTCATATATAGATTTATATATATATATATTCATATATATATATATATATATATTCATATATTCATATATATATATATATATATATATAGATTTATATATATATATATTCATATATATATATATATATATATATATATATATATATGAATATATATAGATGGAGAGAGAGGCATAGTCCTAGTAACCTATTTTTAAAGTAGATTTTGTAATCTACTTCATCTTCTTTCAACAGTTAAGTAAATTAAGCAAGAAATACACCACTGAACTGTCTCAATATATCAAAAGTTAAGATCAAAGTCCTAAGAGAAAATTCTTGACAATATTCTTTTGAGCCAATTCCTATTTTTTAACCATGATTTCTTCTTGACCCGGCATTAGAAATGGTTTATTTCAGATTATTGTGTTTTGAGGGAAAAAGTAAAAACGTCTGTACTTTTCTCTCTTATTTTTATTTTTAAACAAAAAGAGCCACTTTTACATTACGAAACGAAAAGTTCAGTTGGGCAATTGATTTGATGTGAGTCAAATTAGACATATCATAGCTTCCTCCAAGTCCAGACTTGACAACTCAATATAATACATTTGGAGGCATAATGAAAGAGGACATTTTTGATATCCAAGTGAAGTCGAGTTCTAAAGTGGAAATGGCTAGAAAAAATCTGTTTTGTTAATTCTGAAAACCATTAGCATAGACGTTTGTTACAAGAAAAAAATGATTAAAAAAATTCTGCTCTGAATTGATGTATCCTAATACAATATATATATAGTATAAATTTTTATTGATACAACGATTATTTGCTACATATGTGCATATATGTTTCAGCTGTGACTTTATTCAAAGTCCAGCTTCTTTGGGCAATTTTAATCAATAATAAAAAATAAATTATACTAGAATAAAGCTCTACCTGTTATTAACATCTATTTTATAAACACTGGGGTTTCATTGGATTAATATCTAGGAAATAACAACCGTACAAATAATAATAATAATAATAATAATAATAATATATATATATATATATATATAACAGGAAAAATAAAGATATAATGTATACCTTTTAAGTAGAGCTAATCATGAAAGAATTGATGCTTGATATACAAGATAGATCAATAATATAGACACAAACGGTAATTCAATTTTCGATTTCTGCCTCATCACTTGTTTTTACTAGTTCATCACCTGGATAGAAACTACTTATTATTATCTCACTTTGAATTCAACTCCATAAAAACTATATCTTGACCGTCCATCGAAGTCTCTAAAATGGTTTTTAATACACAACTTACACCCTAAATTTTTACATTACAACCTTTTCCAACTGGATTATTTGGCTCGTTTTAATGGTTTGGCCTCTCCAAACATTCAACGGATTTGACAATTTTTTGACGCCAATCTTTCCTATATTTACCGTTTTAGAACATGCTGCTACAATTTTCATGACGCTCTCAGCGGTGAACATTTTCCTATATTTTCAACCTTTTCTCTTGTCATTGGACATTTTTCATCTTTGTATTTATCTTATATTGTCTTTAAATCTTTTCAAATTATGACCTTTGATAATTTCCTTCACCGAGTTATCTGTTTGTATTCTTCTTACGATAGGATTTCATTCTTTGAAAAGCTATGGCTTAAGGAAGGAATAATTAATTGTTTTTATTTGAAACACCATTGTTTTGAGTAACTGATGACGTAATAGATATTGTATTTTTACAATCTTTATTCTCATCTTTTACTTATCTCTCTCTCTCTCTCTCTCTAATGAAGATTTGGCATCTGTCTTTCTGAGATCAAAACTATACGATTATGTCTATCAATAATAAAGATTTGATATATCTGTCTAAAGCCAAAACTATGCCATTACTATCTTTTAATGTTCAAGTCAGAGGGGAAGTATATATTGTGTTGTCATAAGACCATCCTCACAAGCATTACCTACTCCTTTAGGGGGATGGGGAAGGTAGTGCAGTATCTTTTTTTTTGTCATGAAAACGTCCATCCATACATTACTTCCTCTTTGGGAGAGCAGTGTAGTGTATGTTTGTTCGTCATGATATTTCAATCAAACCAAAATGATGGTTTGGTTTGGGTTATTTAATAATGAAACATAACAACAATAAGGTAATGCTTATTTGAACACAAGTTGCTGTTTTATCTCTAGGTCTGAGGGATGTTCATACCATTTCAATGGTATTACAATATAAGTGAATGTGATAGATCTGATTGAATTTGAATTTGATATATCAACATCCCTTACACAACTTGTGATCTATCCCAATGTATGTTTTAACATAAAATAAGCAAAAATTCATTTGCTAATTTCTTCTGTTGAGGTGTACGTTCGGCTACATAGTACATTTAACATGAAAATATTTTTTATAACCTTCTACAACAGTGGTTTTCAGCCTTGTTTGGAGTCACAGCTCATCTGAAGCTATGCTTTTGTTTAATTCTTTTTTTTTAATATAATAGAGATTCTGAGTTTGTATGTTTGTAACCAAAACTCAGAATCTTATTTAAAAATAACATGGTGTTAAATAACATGAGTCAGTATATTTATATACCAGTATAGTTAAATATAATGACTGATATTATTGAACCACATGTTTTTTTGTAAATAATATTCCATGTTTTGGCCACAAGTATACAGACACAAACTGTCTATTATAGTAAGAATGTTTTTGCAAGTGTGTGTGTGTGTGTGCGAGAGAGAGAGAGAGAGAGAGAGAGGTAGCTAGTTAAATACTTTACTGTGGTTGCTACAATATCATGAACAAAATGACTTTGTCCAGACAATAATTAACATTAAAATAAAAATTACATTTTGTATAAAAACTAATTTGCACATGGCTTAATAAATAGAAAAAAAGCAATAACTTTTTTTTTTGCATTTACACACAAGTGTATTAAGGAAATAGCAAAATATTTATCTATTACTAATGGAGATTTTGTATTTGTCTTTCTGAATCCGTAACTATATTATTCTATTAATATTGTTGTAATGCTTAATACAGTTTACTTCAGACCAATGTACTATCTTTCAATGTTCAATCCATGGGGTAGGAGAGTAGTGTTGTATATATGCTGTTGTCATAGAACCATCCTCCCAAGCTTTACTTCTTTCGTTTTATGGGAGGGGGTAGTGTACGTTGTAGATGTCCTGTTATTCTGAGACTATCCTCTCGGGCATAACCTCCTCGTGTGGGAAGCAGTGTAGTATTTATATTGTTCGTGCTGATACCATCCTCCCAGACATTATTTCTCATTCTTTTTTGGGGGTGAGGGGAGTAATGTAGTATCTGTTCTGTTGTTTTGAGACCATCCTCCCAGGTGTTACCTCCTCCATTTTTGGGGGAGGGGGTAGTGTAGTATCTATTTTGTGGTCATGATACCATCCTTCCAGGTATTACTTTCTTCATTATTTGGGGTTGGGGGTAGTAATATATTTGCAAAGCTAGGTTTCTTGAAGACATAATATTTTAAAAGGGAGGAGAAACTATCAATTCTGGTTGCAATGATAGTGAAATCATTACACCACACCTATTGCAATTAAGACACGTTGCAAGAGTCACTTCATTTCGCAAGTCAACAACCTTTAACTCGGACACAATCCCAACCACTAACTGAAGGAACATAATAGAATGAGAGCAACCAACTGCAAAGGAGGAATATTTGTTTATTTGTTTTAATTTCTTATTTCGAGCAACAGACATCAGTTAAATTGCGAAAACTTGCCCTAATTAATGATCATAAGCTCCTATATATATATGTCACTGCAATGCTCCTAATTTAGGATGACAGCCAAAACTTTCACCCTAATTCTCAGTAGCCCTTACGTCTACAGTAGCAACTTGCCTTGATTGAGGTGAACTAAGTTAAACAAATAAAAAATTATATATGATATATATATATATATATATATGATATATATATTGTTTGCATCAGTCTGTCTCAGAAGACAATAGAGTTCTGCGCCGCAGATTTGTACGTTACCAGATTGCAGCATCTGCAGTGACTGTGCAAGCCTATCCTAGATTGAAGGCTCTGTTGCAATTGCCACAGATGTAGTTGGTGTCTGTTGCAGTCCTCTGCCGTCTGTGCCCTCTTCTCTCCTTCCACTGCTGTTCTTTCCTTTCCTCACTCCTCTTGCAGCATGCCTATACAGCTCTTCTCCAGTGGCTGCAATCTTCAGCGACGGACACCCTGCCTGTTGGGTCGATGCCACCTGTCCTCTTGTCTCGTTGGCATACATCTTTGTAGCGTAGGAAAGGTCTTCCTGCTGCTCTGAAGCCGGTTGTAAGCTAGCCATAAAGAATATCCTTTTGGATCCTCCCATTGTCCATTCGCCTGGGATGGCGAAACCACAGCAGTCGTAGTTAGGTGAGCAGCAAGAACATGCTGGATGTCCGCCTGATCAAGGACGCTCTTGTATGAGATGTGATCCTGCCAGGTGATTCCTAGGATTCTTCTGAGGTGTTGAGTCTGGTCTTTTGGCTGGAGCAGAGGGCTCAAGATTCACTGCCGTAGAGCAGTATGCTGAGCATGCAGGTCTGGTACACCTTAATCTTGGTATTCGTGGTCAGCATTTTGTTATTCCAGACTCTCTTCGTCAATTGAGCCATCGTTGTTGCTGCCTTGCCGATACGTTTGTGGAGGTATGCATGCAGGGAGAGACTGCTGGAGATGGTAGAACCGAGATATGTAAAGTCCTCGACAACCTTGAGGGTGTAGTCGCCAAAGGTGATGTTTAGGGTATTGCTTACATCTTGGCCAAGGAAGTTACTCTTTTTTAGGTTGATGGTCATGCCAAAGTTGCTGCATGCGTGCGCGAAGCAGTTGATGAGTCGCTGCAATGCCTCTTCAGCGTGTGCCGTCAGTGCTGCATCATCAGCAAAGAGCATGTTGCATATAAGTACCTTCCACACTGGTTTTAGCTCGAAGGTGGGTAAGGTTGAAGAGGCTGCTACTGCTTCTGGTATGGAAGTACACTCTATCCCCTGACTTGTTGAAGGCGTAGGACAACATCAGAGAAAAAAAATGCCAAAGAGTGTCGAGGCGAGTATGCACCCCTATTTCACCCTGCTCTTGATTGGGAAAGGGTCTGAGGAAGAACCATCGTACTGTACTTTGCCCTGCGTATAGATATATATATATATATATATATATGTATATATTATTATATTTATTTATTTATAATACAATTATATATTTATTAACCATCTATACATGTGGTCTAAGAGGTTAGTGGGAAATCAAACCCATGGGGTTGAATATCACATTAATACTTTAGTAGCTAGACTAATGACACATACCAGGCCAAAGAGCTCTCTTTTGTATTTGGGATATGGAAGGTTAATATTTAGAAAACTATAACAAAAATTAAAACTTAAGAAGCAAAATCATTGTCAATAGATTGAGAATTATTTTATTTATATCGCGGAATAAAACTTAATAACACTGTAATAAAATCCACAACATATATGACTCTCCTGTCTGCTTTAAATACCAGAGTTCAGTGAATTTAAAATGAATAATAATTTAAACATTGAAAAATTTAAATATTTTTAAACAATTAAATTATTTAAAGAACTACTACTGAGGATGAAATGATGGCCCGGTATATGTCGTTAGCCCAGCTATAGAAGACAGGGGTTAACGTGGTATCCAACCTTCATGGGTTTGCTTTCCGAACAACCTTCGAAACAACTGGTATAGACGGTTCATCAATATTTAATTGTATAGCATTATAAATAAAACATATTATACTTTTACTAACGTAATTAAGTTCTCTCTCTTTTTTCTTCATATATATATTATATTGATGAATTTAATAACGGTTAACTGTTCTGTTTTTAAAATGTCCGAAAAAGTTAAATGGTAAGCAGCTGATGCTCTTCTTTTTCTATTTCACGATTTAAGTTAAGGTCCCCTGTTTATGTTTCATTACTGACTTAGCTGAGTTCCCTTTTGTATTTGTCAATTTTATAGCAGTATTTATAGCAGGCTTATACATGATCTATGTTTGCAATATGCGGATTTACTTAGTATCCTTAGGATTTAAACTGCATTTTTCTTTTTGTGTATAT
>OY744521.1:172703665-172711165 GCA_963556195.1 Sepiola atlantica | reverse complement strand
ACGGATATGATTTGTGCAAATAGTGTTTATTATGGGGGGGGGTTATTATCTGGGGATGGGTTCGGGGGGGGGGGGTAGGTTATATGATGAAGGTAGAATTTAATTCATGTCTTTGATTCAAAAATGGGCTAAGTTTGGAAATGAGAATAGCTTCCATCAGTCTTAGGTCGCCTAGGTTCCTGGTCGAGGCTAAAATGGAAACTTTTATGTCTTGTTGTGTAGTATTGCATGAGGAAGTATGTTTGAAGAAGGAAGATATATTTGTATTCATGTGTTCTTTTATACGTTGGTGTAATTGTCTTGTAGTATATCCAATATAGGAGTGGTTACAAATAGTGCATGATATATTGTATACACAGTTAGTGCGGTGGCATAGTCCAGTGGTAGGAATGGGACAATTGGCTAGTGAGCATGGTTCTTGGGTGCGTGTAGTGCGTTTTTTGGAAAGGTGTTGGCGTAAGGTGGTGCCGGTGTGGGTGAGTTGAATGTCTAGTTTTTCTTTATGTATTGCACTGCGGATGGCATTAGTGATTCTGTCGTTAAAGAAAGGTAGTTTTAGGAAGCATGTGTTGGAGAGTGTGTTGGTGTTGTGTCTGCGTGGTCTGGTCTTGCTGAGGTGGGTTATTGTGGAAGTGGGGTAGCCGTTGGTGATTAGGGTTTGATGGAAGTCTTTGGTGTGTTTAATTTTATTGGCAGTAGATGAGCATTTATTTTGTATGCGGGTAATTTCATTACGGGCATAGTCTAGTTTGGCTTTAAGGGGCAGGGCAGATTTAAAATGAACAAATAGGTTTTTACAGGCAGGTTTTCTGTAGAAGTTGGTCTGTATAGAACCGTCTTCTGTGATTTTGAGGTTGAAATCGAGGAGAGATAGTGAGCCGGAGTCGCTAGGGTGTTCAATAGTAAATTTTATATGGGGGTCGGTGTTGTTGAAAGTGTCGAAAATGCTGATAGCTTCTTCACGAGATGAGGTGAGGACAAGAATGTCATCTATGTATCTAGTGAAGAGGATATGTGAGTGGCAGGTGTTGAGGGCTTGTTGCTCGAGTCTGTCCATGTAGGATATGGCTAAGAGGCCAGACAGGCTAGAACCCATGGGAAGACCAGTAATCTGTTTAAATATGTGGTGTTGGAAGGTAAAATATGTATTGTTAATGATAATGTCTAGGAGTTGGTGTATGTCTTCAGGTGTTAACCCGAAGAGTTCTAAGTTATCGGAGGAAGAGATGTGGTCGGAGATGAGGTCAATGGCTGGGTGTGCGGGTATTGATGTGTATAGGGAAACAACATCGAGGCTAAATGTGTATTTGTTAGAGCTTAGCTGTTGTTGTTGGAGTAGGTTTAGTCTGCTAATGACTTGGTCAGAGCTGCTGACATGTGCAGGGAAGGTAGGGAGTAGTGGTTTCAGGAGTCTAGAAAGTAGCCAGGAGATTTTATATAATGGTCCTTCGACGCTGGAGACGATGGGCCTAATTTGAGTGTGATTGCTGGTCTTATGGGTTTTGATAAGGTGGTAGAAGGTAGGGAGCTTGCTATTTTTTGTAGTGAAATTAATTTTGTATTTCTTAGGGAGGTTGCGTTTGGCGCAGATTTTAGACCAGGTATTGTTTATAGTATTTTGGATCTTAATGGCTGATATGTTAGGGGCAGGAGTGTATAATGTGTTATTGTCTAGGTGTTTTAGTGCAAGGGTGTTATAAGAGTCTTGCGAGACGACGCAGAATTCTTTGCCTTTATCGGAGGGTAGGTAGATTAAGTCTTTATCTTTTAGTGTTTTAAGTGTAAGGCGTTGGGATCTGGTGATGTTAGGGGTGATGTGGTGTTGTTCTTGTTGCAGTATGGTAAAGATTCTTTGTTTTAATCTGGTGAGTTTGTGGTCGAGTAGGTGGTTGCTGGGTGGAGGGTGTAGAGGATGGTCTAGTTGGTAAACCGGGAAGGATTCGTTAGGGTTGTTCGTGTTATTGGGGTGGTCAGGGGTATTGGAATTGAATGCCGAGAGCCATTTCAGGTGGTAGGCTGTTCTACAGAATTGGGTTTCTATATCTCTCGAAATATCAAATTGATTCTTGACAATCCGGACATTACAAACTAACACCCTTGCTGTCTAGAAAAATAAACAAACCTTTCGATCTATATCCGACTTATTTCGGTTTTGTTCTGTTTTTGTTCTTCACAGCTTCCAGCAACCCGGATATTCGCATTGCCTTAAACCTTTTTAAAAACTCTTATTATTACTCCCAGCAATGCTTACAGCAAACTACCAATTTCTATATATATATATTATATATATTATATATATATATATTATATATATATATATTATATATATATATATAGGCAGAAATAAGTTTTTACCAACTTTAATATTATCAATGAATCAATAAGTTCCAATATTCCTAAATTTATGAAATGCATGAAAGTGAAGCAGAGAACACAAATTAACAAGCCTATATCTTTAAATTAGTTCACTTATATTCTCAACTGTTACATGAAAATCACCTGATGTTACCTTTTTGACTTGCCTATCAATATTAATAACACTTTTCATTTCAACTTTTCATTCAGACTAGTTAAGCAAACATGAATATTGTAGGAAGCATCAACTCGGTAGAAATGATTTCCCAAGCAGGAATTGGACAAGATCGTGTTTGAGCAAAAGCATCAATTAAATATTTAATATGAACCAGATATAGTCAAGAGTTCAGCCGCAGTTGAGATAGAGAATATTCGAAAGTTGTTAGAACTGGGGAAACTCGGCGGCATCTTAATGCACTTCTGAAAGTGTCTTCTCATTAGTTGGCACCATCCCTTACCATCCTCCTCATCTTCTTCTTCTTCATCTTGAGGAATTCTAAACAAGCTAAGGACTAATCACAAGTGGTGTGGGTCATAAAGTAGTGGAAATTGTGTTACTTGCTTTTCCCAATAACATAAACCTTCTGGTTGTGGGAGGGTGGAAGTGAGGGAATGTAATATTGTTGTTAGAGGTAGATTTTCTGTTTAGTACAGGTGGTGGGGAGGGTGGCAGACTGACACCCACTTAACCAGACAAGAGTGTTTGCACTAGGCAGGTGGCAATGACAGCTGGTCAGTTAGAAGGAATGGAAGCAAGAGAGAAATTTAGTTTTAATTGACAGCTTTCAGTTCTCTGGAAGTCAGTTTCTTCTTGATAATACCCCGGACAATGCCAGCTCATCCATAGGAAATGCAGTACCCTCTATTTTTATTGCATATATATATATATATATACCGTAATTCAGTGTTATAGGATAAATAACAAGAATGCTCAATGATAGGAACTATCATTACATTGGCCAATGAATCGGTTACATTTGATATCTTTAACTCTGTAGGTTGAGTTTACAGTGTTTTCTGTAAGATAAATAGATAGATAGATAGACAGATACATATTAGTATGAATTATTATTTATAGAAATATTTTGGCTACATATGTGAATACATGTTTTAGCTACGACCGTATTCGAGGTCTAGCATCATCAGGACCACTGACAGAGAAGACTCTTGAAAGCTTTCCGTAGTCTTTTTTGTCAGAGGACTCATGATACAAGACCTCGAATAAGGTCATAGCTGAAATATGTATGCACATATGTAGCCAAACTATTTGTATAAATAATACTCCGTGCTAATATAGCTCTACATTTTATTGAGCCCTATCTTATAAACACTGTAGTTTCATAGGATTAGCCACTATGTACAAAAAACTCACCAACACGATACATATATATGAAGAGTTTGAATACAAAACGCGATGAATCCTATTTCTTTAAATAGAAAAAATTGACTTTAAAAGATGAATATTTGAAATTTTGAAATCGTATTAAAAATCTTATTTTAATTACATGCATGAAAATCTAAGGGGACATTGTATTTTGCAACAATCATGTTCTCGTGTGATACAGTGATCAAATACAAAGCTTTTGATAATGACACCTAATCAATATGGAAATTGGTGTTTATCGCGTTTTCACACAAAGTTTTCATATTATAATATATAAGCTAATATTTGGCACTTCTGTAGTATATATGAAGCAGCAGATTTTCTGTCCTTCTACTGAAAATAAAGGGAGGTAATTCAACCGGAAGTGATTTTTTTACAACATAAAAAAAATACAAGACTGATTTGTTTTTGGGTAACAATTAACAATTACTTTTTTTTATTATATGAAGTAAAAAAAAATTTAAATAAAAAACCCTAACCCTAAACCTAACCCTAAACCCTAAGAAATCAGGTGGCGTGCCTGTAAAAAATCTATTGTTTTTTTGCGGCTGGTTCATTAAATTACCAATGTCTCGAAGATTAATCTCATTTAACTCCATTTTCTAAATACTAAATTCAACTTCCGGTGAATTCTGAATGAATGGTACTTGGAGAAAAAAAAAACGGAACTCTTCAATTTCGATTTCTTAATCGGCAGCTGCTTCATATATACTACAGAAGTGCCTAATATTTTTCTATAAAAAAATTTAAAAACAAAAAAAACAACAACTTTGTTATAGAACCCAGAAAGAAAACTAAAGCATCTAAGAAATACTTAATAAAAATATTGGCCCTAATTTTAAACCTAGTGTTGCCATGCAATGCCAGGTTTCTTTGTTATGAAAATGATTAATAAGAAAGACAGATTTTCTCTCCAGTCATCCTTTCACGAAAAGAGCACAATTGTATTATAGTAGTCTTCTGGGAGATATCTCATTGCTTAGTCATTTAACATACTTGATGGAAATATCAAGTCAGAATACCATGATAGATGAGATGCAATCTCAACTGGTAATGCGAAAGCCAATCTACAAGATATATATAAGGGAAAAGGCTATACAATTATTTCTCAGCCGAATACCGAAAAATCCCAAGAGAAGAAAAAAAATAGAAGAAAGTAGAAAATCATTAAAAGTCCTGTAAGAAACAATAATGTGAGAGGAGTTGATTTTAGCAGGCACTATAAACTTTAGAGTTGAAAATAAGGGAATAATAAAAAGCTTTTGATAGTTGTTAGGGGAAATTAGAACGTTTGGATGATTGCTAGTTTCACTCTTCTATTAAATACTGCCTATTAACGTGTGTGTATATATATACAGGGTGGGCCAAAATAAGGGTCCTATCTTTAAATTTGAATAACTTGAATTTGAATAACTTCCACAAAATAAAAGTTAAACTCACCAAACTTTATGTGTGTGTAGACTGACCCTTCCGAGATTTTTTGAAATAAACAAAACAAATTTTAGCCGAAAAACACTTCTTAAAACTTACAAAAACTAAAGTATTTTTTTTTACACTGTTTCGAGTTTTTTAAGCGAAAATAATGTTTTCTAAATGAGGGTACGTTCCTTAGGGCTAATACGGCTCATGCTTGCTTCGGAAGGGGTCCTTTACTTATTCTAAAAAAAAAAAAAAAAAAAAATCAATAAATAAAAAAGTTATGAATGTTTAAAAATAGGACCCTTATTTTTGCCCACCCTGTATATATATATGTATATATATATATATGTATATATATATATATATGGGAAATGAAAACGGAAAATCCAGGAGATATTTTTTTCATATATTCATCAACGTTTTGTCTTTATTTGTAAGACTTCCTCAGGATGATAATTTTAAGAAAAATGTCATGCAAGTACATCGAAATATTGGGTAGATATGATGGGTCGATGAGAAAAAGTAGTGGCCGTGGCTGCTGACAGCACTGGACCAAGGTCCGGGCTGAGAGAGGTTAGTGACAGGGAGTGAAATATATATATGTATATATAGTAAATTGAGAAAACCCAAGGCAACAGGTAAGCAAAGGTGTTACCTGACACCCACAACAAAAGAAACAGTGCTGAATATAACCGAAATAGAACTACATATGGAAACTTACTATCAGGAAGACCCGACGTTGCTCGGGATTGAATGAGGATCACTACTATCTACTTTTAAACTATGGTCATAACACCATGTTACTTTTTTTGTTGTTACTGCCCCCACTCCTCCTGTTTAACCCCCTAATATAGTTTGAAGTAGCTAAAATGTTGAAAAACTTTCTGAATTACTGGTTTATACACTAAATTGGAATATAGAGAGAAACATAGATATTCGGGACCACTTCCATTGTCTTCCCCGGATAATTTTATACATATGATATAAATTCCATCATAATAGGATATATTTAAGGTTTTAAGGTGAGTATGCCCTCATAGGCCCCGTAGGGGTGAACGTAGAGATTTGGGAAATTTCCATTGTCTTCCCCGGTAAATTTTACATAAGAATACACTTTAATATTTTATATAGATTCTCTAACCTTTCTTTCTATAGCGAACACCCAAACATCACACATACACACAGACATTGAGTTTTATATAGAGAGATTACAAGAAATAGAAGCAGTAACAAAACCTATAAACAAGAGAAAAGGTTGTCGTTTCTATCTGTTTAAATTTGAAAATAACTCGGTCTTTATAAAAGGCTTTCGTTCAGTCTTGGGAGACAATATATCGAGGTCAAAGGTCAAGATTACGAAAAGGTGAAATTTACACTTATGGTGATAACTTGGGTTCCCTCATCGTAAAAAGTTGTTACCTGGCACATATTATAGCTAATCAAGTTTCGCATCTAATATAATATTAACCGTGACCTTTGACATGGTAAAGTTCGGTCATGGTTAAAATTTTAACAGAATTTCAACACCCAATTTTTACAAATTTGATGTATTGATCTGATGCTCTTTGATAACAATAACCATTATGCAAAATTTCAGCTTGATCAGATCAATAGTTTTTGAGTTATTAACGCTTTCATAATGTAACTTCAGGAATACTTCATACAATATGGAGAAGTCAGGCCCAGATAAGACTTTCGCCCATCCTTACGTTTTAAGGCAAAAGGTATGCAGTCTCAAGACTGATTTATGTTCTTGTTATGCTGTTACAGTGAATCTGTGACATAATTGTAATAGCATTGCAATAAAAAATAACTGTTGTTAACTTGGAACAGTTATGTATTATTTGAACTACTATTCTTATCTTGCTTGTGATTTTCACAACGTTTCGGCCGATGTTATTCAGGTGGATCCTGTTCAAACTCAGGGAACATTGTGAAAATGATAAACAAGATGAGAATAGTAATCCAAATAATCCAAATTAGCAATCGTCCTCAACAAATTCGGAAGTATAATTGGTGCATGTATGTTCGATAAGAAGCCAATGATTTCAGTTTAAATCTATTATTTTTCTCGAAAATTGCTAGCCAGAGCAGAATAGAAAAGTGATAGATCCATGCAAGGTGTGAAGTCTGGAAGATTCCGGGAGACGTAATACGATTCATTAGTTAATAATAAGTTAGTATAAGCAGACCCACAGGCGAAAAGTATAGCTACTCTGAAATAATCAGCAAGTTGATAGCTGGACAACGAAGAGAAACTACTTCGACTGGATAGGAACATGATGACTGAGCTAATGCAATAATGCTTTAAGTGTCCCAAACGTTAGGTTTCATGACCTGAA
>OY744521.1:172551165-172701165 GCA_963556195.1 Sepiola atlantica | reverse complement strand
GGCTTTTCAAAGATTAAAATCTTATCATCAATGTCGTCGTTTTTTGCCTTGGAATACACTTAACTGAAAACAGGAAGAATATTGTTTTCCTTAACATGACCAATCTTATTTGATCCCTTCTCCGAGAACAACAGACCTGAGTGGAATCGTCGTCGTTGGATTTTTATACAGATTCCTCTGGATTTACCAATATTTCTGAGCCCCACACTTTTTTGGATTTCGTTATTTGTGATTCTCATACCCGTTTGAACTTTAAATTTTTTTAAAAAACTCTTTCAAATTTGGAACTTTGACAGTCCTATCCTGTCAACTTATCAATCATAATTTTTCCTCTGATGATAAGATTTTAATCTTTGAAAAGCCTGGTTTAAGGAATGAAAGAGAAGAAAAATAAATGTTTTTTATTAACTAAACTGCTTCTTGTTTTGAACAACTGAAGATATCGATTTGCTTCCATTTGCAGGTCTAATCAATTTTCATTGACTTACCATATTTTTTCTCTTTTCAGTATATTGAGCTTTCCTTATTTCACAATAGGTCCAACTCTCTAAAAGTTTACCTTTTAGTTATAATTTACATATATATATATATATATATATATATATATATATACTCATTCTCCACCCCTATCTTTATGTATTTGTTATTTTTTACACTATTTATCTCTTATTTGTCTTCAGTTTAAAAATGTATTTTTACTTTTTGTGTATAAACTGAATCTGATGCTAAACCACAAAGTACAATCTTATGTAGATGTTTACATTTGAAACAACTTTAGCTTTTCTGTTTATTTACTTATCAGTATTGAAACATTGTATATTCTTCCAGGCATAACTTGCATGCATCACTACTTCCTTTGTGAATTGGTGCTCACAGCCACATGACTATAACTGAGCAATCAGTGAACCCCATCGGTGACAAGAGAAGAATAAAATGGCAAGAGTTACCCAGGGATGTCAGAATGCCAATTAGAATCAGACGGGCACATATTGACTGGCTGAGAGTGAGTATCAAACCAATAGTAAAGATATGGTGAAGAGTGACAAAAAGATTCTAGCTGGAAAGCACAAAACGCTTCAAAGTTCCTATTTAATTGCCTTTCCACGAGGGCAGAGGTTAGACAAAGTCGTTTTTTTTCATGGGGAGGGAAAATCTTGATTGGGAAAAAAATTAAAGTTGCATTAGTAGAAAGATTTTTTTCTCTGATTGAGAAGCAAAAAGATGAAGTCTAGTATCAGAACACATACTACAGATTGCTCCTAGCCGAAATAAAACGAAATGTTCTAATAAACATTCGTATTTGACTGCAAGGAATTGGTATAGAAGATAAGTTGTTTTATATTTGTCTCGTGTTTGGTCATGTTTCCATCAACATTAATAAAATGTATTTTATGAAACTATAAAAATTTGACTTTTATATTATTAACTAAACAGAATAAATAGTCACATGTTCTTAACGTATGTTAAACTAGCTAGATAACTTTTTTTTCAGGACAGGTTCATTATTCTGCAATAAACTTACAATTCTTAATAAGTATAAGAGGGTCAGGACAACAATATTTTAAAACAATAAAGAAAAATACTACTGTAGTGAAAACTTGACAAGTGAGAAATTAGGTTGAGAAAATATTTAATTTCGTGGGGGCAAATCAGACTCTTAAAATGATTGAAACTTGCTCAATTTGATTTAGAATCTGTGTTTATTAGTGTCAATTCCCTATGGTCAAAATTTCATTAACATCAGAGGTAAGAGAACAATGGTATGCCCATTTAGGAACCGATTAAAATAAAAGTAATACAGTATATATATATATATATATATATATATATATATATATATATATAGCATATACACACCCATTTATACAGAATATACACATATAGATATAAGGATGAAATACACGATATATTATTAAATGAAATGCCGTGGAGAGATGATGTATGAAAAAGACCCAAGGAAATGTTCGTTGATTCAAACGAAACCGGTAATTCGCTCGTTTTTCTTGTTATTTCTTCCTGTGTTTAATGTGCTGCTTTTTAAATCTTTTTCATACACATATAGATATAGAATATTTGCAAACATGTATATATATGTATAGTAAACATACATATACATATAGAGAGAGTAAGTATTAACACACTATTGAATATAGTAGTCTGATCAGTTGAGCTACAGACAAATAAACTGATAAGAATCCAATACTATTTATATACATATTTAGAAAGTATATATGAACACCCCCACGCACACATATATCAATAATATGAAAAACCAACCTCTCAAAGTCGGAACATATCAAATCCAAGACGGCAGATCTTGCACACAGATTGTTAGGATAAGTCAATTTCAAAGTTATATATATATATATAGATATATATAGTACATGTATTGTATTAGTTTCTGTAGATGTAAATCCATTGAAACTCAAGTGTTTATAAAAAGTGCTCAATAACAAGTAGAGCTGTTTATAAGTATACATTTTTATTTATACAAACATTATTGGTTACATATGTGCATACATGTTTCGGTTGAACTCTTCGCAGAGAGTCAACCTCATCAGACCAAGGATTCAGAGTAATGAGATGGGTTTGCAGATTTTTTCAGAATAAATCCTTGTAGAGAATAACCAATCCCAAACAAGGATTTATTCTGAAAAAAATCTGCAAACCCATCTCATTACTCTGAATCCTTGGTCTGATGAGGTTGACTCTCTGCGAAGAGTGCAACCAAAACATGTATGCACATATGTAACCAATAATGTTTGTATAAATAAAAATTTATACTTATATATATATATATATATATACACATCGACCCCCACGGACTCACCATTCGTGGTTTCACAAATTTTCAGATTTTCAGCATACGCATTGACTCAACATTTTCTTTCATAAATTCGGTAGAACTTACAAATATTATAATCATTTAAGTCCAACTAAGGCCAATATGACAAAAAAAAAACGCAATTAAAAACGCTAATTATTCTGTAGAATTCAATTTTCTGCGAACCCTATACAAATCTAAAATATATAAAAGAAATCAAACAAGTAGCAAATAGAAAGGGATAATCTATGCTAATTTGGTTGCTTTCATGCAAAAAAACACATGCTAATGTATAAAAACCTGATTTTTAGTAAACTTTGAGGAATCAAAATCTTCTATTCGCCTGCTATACATATAACTTTACAATTGACTTATCGTAACACATTTTGTGCAAGATCTGCTGTCTTGGATTGGATGGGTTCCAACTCTGATATATATATTTATTATTCATAGATAAAATAGTTATCCATGGACACGTGTTTCGCCGTTACTGCAGCTCATCAGCATGGCTGACTATGACAGGATTCGAAACCTTGATCACAGGGACTGTAATCTTTTTTCTTCAGCATTTTTGTTCATTTACTTTTGACACCTGAGGATGATTCGACGAAGACTTGAAAACCTTTGTCATACCTATGGAACATTTATTAATGTTTTTTTTTTTGATTTTAAGACAAAAAAGACCATTAGAAAAATATTTAAAAAATTAGAATAAATAGATAAATAAGAAAGGTATAATTAAACAGACGAATTCTGTTATTTTTAACAATGTTTGCATATATATATATATATATATATATATATATATATATACATGTCGCTATAAAATGGGACGGTATTGCATATGTAAGGGCGGAAACTCTCAAATGTTCAGGAAGGAATAAGTACTAGAAGCTGCAGCAGAGCCATTTATCACTTACAATAACAACAAAAATAACGCACACACACACACACACATATATATATATATATATATATATATATATATTACTATTTCCTGTATCCATATAAAATTTTATAAGGAGATATAATTTTTATGTATCAGATACAGTTTATATATATATGTATATATTTATTATATCTTTAGGAAATTCTGTATATATTGAGAGACGTACATGTGTATAGATAACCATTCTACCATTCTTCATCTAATAGTACAAAAGTAGTTGGGTAGACACAACAGAGACAGAAACACATGTCTCATATTAGTATAGAATAAAGTATTATCTCATTCTAGAAAAGATATCCTAAGGGTGTAAAAAACAATTTCTATTCGTTAAGTATTTATATCTATGCTGCATATTTAGAGTCCATCAAATATTTTAGAGATATTCAAGAGAAATAACTGAAAATTCCCAAACAAACTGAAATGAAGATAAAAGAAAAACAATGAGAAAATGTAATTATCTGCTTGCTGTAATAAAAAGAAAAAGATTCCCAAGACACTAGCAAAAATATTGGTTGTGATAAAGAAAGAGAAAAATTTCTTCATCCACAAGAAATCAGCAATGGAAGATAAACCAAATCTTAGTTGGCGCTTAACCTTTTGTTGGTAAAATATTGTTTGTCGATTTTCTACTGCTAAAGAAAATAATGGCTGACTCTGGGGACTTTCGAGGTATCTTCGTAGATGCTCAGGAAATGATACTGTGATGACCCCACAGACTGTATATTAATCAAATATTTTCACATTTACTCTCATATATATATATATATATATATATATATATATATTAGAAGAATATAAATAAAATTAATTTTTCGAGAAGAACAGTTTTGCAACACTTTTATGCCCACTTACCAAGATTAAAATCAAGATATAATGACACTAAACCTAATGTCTACAATCCTTATTCTAATTTTGATTACCGTCCATTACATGATTTTGATTCTTGAAAATGTCTAAAATATTAATCTTAAGCTTAAGATGTTTCAAGAAGAAATTTAAATTCAAGAAATCTTGCTTAATTGGAGTCTGATGACTATGAATCAAATTCAATGAAAATCTGATATATTTGAATTTTCAAATGGTAAGTTATACCCATATTCTGGTCCCAAAAACCCATTAGTTATTACTCCAACGAAACTAAAATTTGGCTAATATTTATTAATTGATGTATAATACTTATTGATAAAACTTCACAAAATCGGATGCATCTGAATTTTCACAAATAGCTTCCATCCTTTTTGTCTCTCGATTGCATAAAACTAAATGAAACTAAATATAGCCCACATTACTATCCGTTCAGCTAAGCAGTTGTGTTCTAAAATTCATAATGATCGGTTACTTAGTTCAGGAGTGAATCGCGTACACACAAATATATAAACATATACATATACCTAACTTTATATAGATAGTGATATCCTTCATTCTATAATAAAGACCAATGTGTATTTAACTGTATAAAAATAAATATAAATTCGTCCCATCACACAAGTTTGCTAGTAGAAATCTTCCTTTTTTTCTAGCCCTCGGACGAAACCATTTCGAATAGTGAGGGGAAGCGAGAAAGCAAATAGAAAGTCAGACAACCCTGCTGCTTGATATTAAAACTACCACTTTTTCTTTGAGTCATCAGAAATGGTGATGATAATTCATATATGAAAAATTCAATTACTGACATAATTCTGATTTTATATGAATATTAGTGCAAACACTGACGAAGCATAAAATTGTTTTTTCATAATTTTTGACAGTGTGTATATATATATATATATATATATGATTAAAATTATGGAAATAATATTTCAACATGATGGAAACTGAATAAGGAAAATACAAAATTATTTATGTATTCATAAACGTTTCATCTTTATTTTTAGACTTTTTCAAAATGATTGATTTAAAGAAATAAAATACAAGTACAATATTTTAAAATATGTGGTGCGTTTGTGATGTGAAAATAATGTTTTCTTTTTTTTTCGTTAGAATTTAAAAATCGTGATGCGATTATGACGTGAAAAGACTTCTGTTTTTGTTTTTTCGAACGAACCGTAGCCATTAGAATACAAAATGTGTGATGCGTTTATGAAATGGAATGAGTATTTTTTTTTTAATATCGATGTTATGTACAAAGTTTTGTTGAGAATGTAGTGTAAAAGAGCTAGGCTGGATCTAAATGCAAGTTCTTTTCGGTTAGTATTTATTTGCTGATTAAATTGTGTTAGAGTTCATAATGAGTGCCGATATTTATTTTAAATGAATTTAATGAGTCTAGCTTATTTGAAGTTAAAAGAATGATCATGTTGTAATTCATGAGAGAATAGTGCATTCAAAACATTGACTTTTTTGTATTGTGTATAAAATTTATTTATATCCTTTACATATGATAAGGATTTAGACATATATCTATTTCCTACTTTACATAATTGTATTTAACATTGTTGGATTAATTACTAGTAAATACCAACTTCATTGTTTAATTATATCAACTTGATGCTGGATTTATTATTATTTACACAGTAGCTATTTTTACACAATTCGTTATAAGTGATTGCTCACTGGCATAAACAAGTGGTGTTCCCTGGAGTCTGAGTTACAACAAGTATCCCCAGATTTCCATCTCTCAATCTCTATCAATAATCCTTTCAAAGCACTTTGTGTTTATCGCAAGAATAATTTACCATTAATTTCTTACTGATAACTATCATTGGCTTTCTCCAGAATCTGAGTGACAATAAGCCTCCTCAAGGTTCCAGTACTCTCCGTACCCTTCCAGTGAACGTCCGGTTGGTGATCTCCCTCTGCTGTTTTCCCATCTTTTTGACGTTTCATGACTATTTTCTTGTACATCAACCGAGACTAGTACCATCATTATTTTATTTTGAAGGTAGGCGGGGGATTATGCGATTTCTGTCAGTTTCTGTTTCCTTTCATGATTATTATCTATATATTAATACGATAGCGTGTGTGTTCGTGTGTCACGCTTCCGGCAAAAGCTCTGCGCATGCGTGCCGCACCTAAATTTTGAAAAACATTCAAGTAACCTGCGTTTAGGAATATTTACATTTGTTTCTCTCTGGCGCAATGGTTAGCGAAGTAGTATTTTTTACTTCGGCCCGACTGGTTTATAGTTCGATCCCAACCAACCTCTAAGATTTTTATTCTACATTTCGAGGGGAAGGGGAAGAAATAATACATTTTTTTTATCACCTGGTTAAAAACTACTTTTTTGTGTTGCTTAAAACTATTTTTTGTTTTTATGTTGGCGTTTTTAATGGCATTGTCTATTTAATTACGTTAACTGCTTAAAAGTAGGGTATCGGTCAGTATTATTTAAAAAAAAAATTTTTTATGAACGGATGGTATATCAACCTTTTTTAGTAGATATGCGCAGTGTCCATCGTACACGAGTTACTATTTTAAACAATTATTTCACTCTTATCCAGAAGGGGGGTGGCTCATAATAAAGCAAGCGTAACTTACTAACAAATAGAGGGTGCTTTGTTACATTAGGACATGTATTGAAAACATCATTTCGTGTAATTTACACGGGTTCCGCTAGTTAATAATTATTATTATATATAACAAAAATAAACAATGATACATTTGACTTATGTGAACACTGTTATAAAACAAATATTTGTAAAAGAACACGTATCAGAACAGTTATCTGAACACTGTCATAAAGTTATAAATCTTTTATATCTGAACACAGGTATACATGCTATAATAAAATAATACTTTTATATTGAAACACTGTTAAAAAAACACAAAAGATATTGAGTCCTTTATATGTACAAAGAATCCTGTTTTGCTCTGGCTCGGTTTCTGAATACTTACTTGAATGCCAATGTTTGATAAGCTTATATTTATGTTATCAAATATATATATATATATATATATATATATATATATATCTAAGCCACCATAAACGATTTGCATTGGCCAATTAGTTCCCTGCTATGTGATACACATGACCAACCATCTCAGTTGGCGTTTGTGAAATACATACTTTTCAACCACTGGTATATCTTTGTATGTCGTAATCGGTGCCACTATTTAAAACTCAACATGGCTTTGAATATGACAGAACTCAATAAATTTTAAGTGTTTCCTGTCGATTGAGAGAGAGGCATATTATATATATATATATAAATAAGTCTTGTTTTATTATTAGGTAATAAGTTAGTATGTATTTGTTCCAGTTGTGCTCTATACTAAAGTTATTATTAGTAGATTACATGCGCATTTTGTTACATTCCAAAGGCAAAGATTTTATTCATCTTACGAATCATCTTTTCAAAACAAACACTTTTGGTACAATTACAGTTTGGTTTCGTTCACCAGAAGACCAACCGACATTTGTATGTCAATATCAGATCATTTTTCTATCGACTCATTAGAAGGAACTGATTTATCTTCCTCCCACAAGGTAAGATGTGACACAAGGTCGGGAAAGTGGGAAAAAACCAGTACTCGAGAATTTGAGCACTCTGGCTGTTTAAAAATTGCCTGTGCAGCCCCGTCGGCAATCCCCGGTAGGGGCGCCTTAGGCGATTAGCAATAAACTAACCCCTTCTCAAAGGGTGAGAAGGCAAGGCCTGGGAAGGTGCACCTCCTAGAACTGCACAGGACGGACAACCGATAGACTGGCGTGAATCCAGACCCGAAGGCCCGGACAATACCGGTCTATAAGGCAGGGTAAAAAGGAAAAAAATCGTGTTCGCTGTATTTGATTTTTTTACTGTTTTATTTTAGGTACACCTTTTCTCCGATTGTAAAAACTTCCAATATTATCATTTTTTAACGTGTGTTTAGGATTTCGGCTTTACCTTATATGCCGTAAAGCTTTCATTTACAAACTATTTCTATTATCAATGTCTAACCACCCAAGAAATATGACTGGGACTCCATCGGTTTACGGGTGAGCGTTCATTTCTAACGCAGCAGCCTAGCGAAAATATGCGACCGGAGGGAGCATATATTTCAGTTCAGTTTTTAAAAAATAAATTATTCGTTTATTCTAAAAACTTGAGATCTTTCAGCGAATACAACTTTGTCATTTTTTTCGTTTTTTCGTTTACTTGTCTTTTTAATCCCTCCTGATTGGGACATTCTCGCAGTCAAGATGAAATTCGTCTTGATGTTATCACGGTTGGTGTTTAAATGCGTTTCGACAAAGGCGTATTCGCTGAAAGATCTGAGGTTTTTACAATAAATGAATAATTTATTTTGAAAACAGAAAAAAAATTACGTTGTTCTGGTTTTTTAAAATATTCTTATTATTACCTTCCATCAACGTTTCTAGTGTGGACTTCTTTATTGTATTATAAATATATATATATTAATATATATATATATATATATATATATATATATATGTATTAAGATAGGTAATAAGTTATTAAGATATATATATATATATATATATTAAGATATATATATATATTAAGATATATATATATATATATATTAAGATATATATATATATATATATATTAAGATATATATATATATATATATATATTAAGATATATATATATATATATATTAAGATATATATATATATATATATATTAAGATATATATATATATATATATTAAGATATATATATATATATATATATATTAAGATATATATATATATATTAAGATATATATATATATATATATATATTAAGATATATATATATATTAAGATATATATATATATTAAGATATATATATATATATTAAGATTAAGATATATATATATATATATATATATTAAGATATATATATATATATATATATATTAAGATATATATATATATATATTAAGATATATATATATATATATTAAGATATATATATATATATTAAGATATATATATATATATTAAGATATATATATATATATTAAGATATATATATATATATATTAAGATATATATATATATATATATATTAAGATATATATATATATATATTAAGATATATATATATATATATATATTAAGATATATATATATATATTAAGATATATATATATATATATATTAAGATATATATATATATATATATTAAGATATATATATATATGTATATATATTAAGATATATATATATATATATATATTAAGATATATATATATATATATATTAAGATATATATATATATATATATATTAAGATATATATATATATATATATTAAGATATATATATATATATTAAGATATATATATATATATATATTAAGATATATATATATATATATATATATATATATATTAATATATATATATATATATGGGAAATTAAAAAGGAAAAAACGAGGACATATTTTTTATGTATTCATAAACGTTTCGTCTTTATTGTAAGACTTCCTCAGGATGATAATTTGAAGAAAAATGTTATGCAAGTACACCGAAGTTTGGATTGACATGATGGGGTGATAAGGAAAAGTAATAGCCGTGGCTACTGTAATCGCTGGAGGAGAGTCCAGGCGGCAAGAAGTCAATGGTGGCGAAGAATGAAGTTTTTTCTAAACTTGATTGGCTTCTAATACTGTCTACTTCATAATTGCCATATTCTAATTGGGTCTTCCAACAACTACATGAATACAATTGACTTTCTTCTGATTATTGAAGTTTTTTCTTTGGACTAGTGTTGCTTTAAGCATTTCTTAAAATTTGTGGCTCATTTTCAAATTAGCACTTTCTAATGATTAGTTATTAATTGTTTTCCCACTTTCCGAGGATTAGATCAATTCTTTGAAACTCCATGGATTAAAGGTATTGTTTTTATATTCCTTGTTTAAACAAATGATAATAAACTTGTAAAGTATGAAACTATACTTTTTTCATTATTCCATTGTTTCCTATAACCATGCTCTATCCTCAATATCGAGCATTTCCCTATAACGATAGGATCTAATATAAAATATTTTTCTTCATATTATTCAATTATATATATATATATATATATATATATATATATATATATATATATATATATATTGTCAATACAGTATAAAAATGACTTTTATTCAACTCGCCATCATGTTTGGGGAAGAAATACAAGAGAACAAACCGACCGCCTTAAACACAGGTGATGCATGACTGATCATTAGTCATCAAAATGCACCAACAATGCTATCTTTTTTTTTCAATTTTCGTTTCTCTTTGGTTTTGTTCCGGTGGAACATCCTACTTGATACTAGACATTCACCTGCTATTTCAGAGACTCCAACCGAGAGGTCTTTTGAAGATTTTTACCGTCCCTTTCAAGGGCAATTGTTTGGATCTCTCTTGCACTTGGTTTACCGAGTATATTCGCCAGGTAGTTTTTAAGTTCTTTTTCATGAGCCCAGTGGAATGATTGAAATTCATCTGGGTTGAGTAGCATTCTTCATCAGTTACCTAATTGTTTAATAGTTGGCTCTCAGCTGCAGTTCCTTCCCAAGATCCAGATGCATTTAAATGTTTATTTCTCTGTTGGCTTCCTTCTCTTCTACATCATCAAAGAGATTAGGAAAACTCTGAATCATTATAAGCAAGAAAAGAATTTGATATAAGATGCTTTTCTTTAGATCTTTGCTTTTAAATTCAGACGGATATTAAGATTTCCACCTGCTTATGATAAGGCAAGAATGTTAATTCTTTTCACCCATGTTTTTGTTAACATGCACGACATGTTACATCTCTTATCAAAATATAATGAATAGTATACATGCCGTACACTCTGAAATGTTGAATATTAGCAGTAGTCTCTCAAGTATATTAGAAACTAGCAGATTTTGACTGCTCGCTATCGGTTCACAATTTAATTCTTATTTATTACTTTAAATCATTGAAACGAAACTAATCTATACGAAAAAGAAGACAAAACTGCCTTTCTGTTTCTTTCTTTCTCTCTCTCTATCTATCTGCATACGACAAAACTAATCGATAAGACAAAATTAAGCAAGAAGAAAAAGAAGAACAAATTCTCTCTCTCTCTCTCTCTCTCTCCTTTCATTCTGTTATAATAATAATAATAATAATAATAATAATAATAATAATAATAATAATAATAATAATAATAATAATAATAATAATGACAACAATAACAATTATAATAATAAGAAGGGAATACTTTTCTGTCTATAATAAAAGTGAAATAAATGTTTTCCTTTCTTTTTATTATTATCAGATATTATTGAGATTAAGCTTCTTCTTAACCGAATGTCTTATAAAATTTCATTTGCATACACAATTTTTCTCTCTTTTATTTTTTATTATTATCTGTTATTATTAAGATTCAGCCTCCTATTTTTTGCTCTTAAAATCCAAATTTTCGTACGTGATTATTGCAGAGAGCCGGACACACTAGGTTCAATTTTATTGTATAGATATCAATAACAAGCTTAAAAGCTTCACTCCATGGTTTTTAAAGTTTCAATGAATAACATTTTTAGGTGTAAACAATAAAAGCTCCAACAAATAACTCTCACAATATATTGCTAATCGCGTTTATTTGAACATTGAGATTTCAACTACTTGTAGCGTGTTATGTTTAAATGACAGTAGTTTTGATTTCTGTTTGAAGCGTTTGTATGTCTAGCCACATTGAAGAGTTGTAATATGACGAAAAATGCTGTGGATGACTATATAGATTAAAATAAGGCTTCCTTTCAGTCTGTAAAGACAATAGATACTCCCTGTCAAGCTGCCTATGTGGGAGTATACCGTTAAACAAGGGTTGCACAATCCTCAACCGTATATCTTTGGAACCGGCATTCGTTGAGTCCAGATGCAGGAAAGTCCAGGACAACTGGAAACGATGCCGAGATAAGCAGAGAAATATTAGTGTTATTTCAGAGTTTTCCTTCTCCTATATTAGTTGCACAACCAATGCTTGGAAATCTAGTCTATCTTACGATTTAATCTATAGCTGAAAGGATGAGATTAATACCTTTCTCAAGGGTATTAATGAAATTAATTCAGTAGCCCTGACAGAACTTGAACCTTGTACGACAAACCAAGAGTCTGCGCCTGTAACTATTACACCACGCCACTGCCACTGACAAGATACAATACCAGTCAAAAGCATGTGCAACCATTAAAAAAATTTTCTCATCCTAAAAGTGTTATTTTTAATGAAACATATATATATATATACAATACCAGTCAAAAGCTACTACTGTTAATACCGTCCCCAGGGTGGGTAAAATAAATTCCCTGAACAGAACAGTTCTGCACCAATTTTATGTCCCCTTATGTCCCCTTATGAAGATTAAAATTAAGATAAAATGATACTAAACCTGATGTCTAGAATCCTTTATTCCAATTTTAATCTATAAGATTTGATTCTATAAAATGTCAGAAATTGAATAATGATCGGTTAATTAGTGTAGGAATGAATCCTAGATATATAAACACATAAACATACCTGACTTTATATAGATAGATAGATAGATATACATAGAAAAATAGTGGTCAAATGCTAAGATGCAAACTTTTTCACCTCCTAAAAGTATTATTTTTAATGAACCAAATTAAACACAACAAGAGTTTTATTAATCATACTAAATAATACAAGACTTCCTGAGCCACATTAAATACAACTAAAACCAAAACAACACAAAAAACCTACTTCAAGTTTGATTCATCAAAATGACCCCCTTTAGCCACCATTACTGCTTCACAAATCTTCGGCATTCTTTCCACCAAATACTGCAGGTAGATTTAAGATAGTTATGCCTAGCTTTCCTGCAAGAGTTACCAGAGGTGAGCTACTCTTGTAGGTTGTTTTGCTCTGACATTTTAATCACTTTCATCCCATTTTCTCACCACAGAAACAAATGACAGCACCAACCTTCTTACATGTTTAGAAAATAACATTTTCATGACAGAACAAGCTCCAATAAAAGAAATAATTGACCAATGAAAAGAAAAAAGAAAAATATTTTATAAGTAGGTGTTAATGGACACTCCCATCGTTTAGACGAATGAGTGGCCAGCATAAACCCATGGATGAATTTGTTTATTTGTTTATAGTGGATCATTCCCATGGATGAATTTGATTATAGTGGATCATGGATTATGAAGAAGAGGATCCATTCTGCTCACCAATCAAATGCAAGTGTGTAACATGTCATAGATCTACCTAACCACAGCTGTTATTTGTGGGCGTTTATTCTTTAAGTCTAGCCTCCTATTTCACTCATAGTTGGGGGAACATAGACATGTATACTGAGGGTATTAATGATAATTAATTTTACAACCCTAACAGAACTTGAACATGGATTTCCAATCCCACATATCCATTATCCATTGCACCACTTCCTTTCCAGCGTCTGTAATAGCAAAACATTCATAAATTTAAAAAAAATTCTTTCCAACGTTTGATTATCACATTGATTATTTGTTAACAATTCCAGTTTCTTTTTAATAAAGTTTCCAAGCAAACAAATAAAAATAAAAAGGCAACAAACAAGAATGTATTTCAATGAATTCAAAAAATTTAAAAACATTTTTGAAGTAAATACATCAAAAACAAAGACACTTCCCTGCAGCTTTTTCGCAGACTTGATTAAAATAATTTAGGAACTGAACCAAAGTACAAAATACAAAGTTACACCACCACCGTAACAACAACAATCATAATAATAATAATAATAATAATAATAATTATAATAATAATATGAAGGAAACAAAACAACAGGAAGAACATCACCACATGAACCCAAGGAACAGAAACTGCAAGAAATTTCATAAACTGCCCCCTCCCCCTAAAATAAGTGATGGCACCAGCATCGGCTGATACCAAACAAAATAGTCGTGAAGGGTCAAGGAGGATTGGAAGACCGAGGAGGAAGAGCACTAACCAGACCTCTGCTGGAAGAGTGCAGAGAGTACTGGGACCTTGGGGAGGTTTATTGCCACCTAAATCCTAGAGAAGACCAATGGTCGTTAGCAGCAAGAAATCAATGGTTATCGAAAAGAGGTGGAGAGTACTGGAAATCCGGGGGGGGGGGGGGTTATCACTCACACTCCAGGAAACACCACCGGTTATTATTAGTGAGCAATCACTGACGATGACTTGTGTGAGAACTCCTAGTGAGTACAAATAATAATAACTAGTTTTATCAATCCGGCGTTGCCCGGGAGTCTTTGTACTTTTATTTTTGTTTTGCATTTTTTAAAACTATGCTGTTTTTTTACCAAAGTATTATTTTTTATGTTTTAAAGTTCAATTTAATTATCAGAGAATTGTGTTTTAGCATTACATTATTTATTGAACTAAATTGTTATAAATAACTCCTATGTATAAAATTATTGGATATAAATATCTTCCAAAAGTTGCAATATTTTAGTACATGAGGATTTGCTAAGAATTTTTAATGCTTTGAAGGGAAGCTACTCTTTGAAAAAAAAAATCTTTATTCCCCCGGCCCTTTTCATTATAATGAACGAAGGAAAACAAGTATCCTCTCAAAATGTTTTCTTACCCGAAATAAATATTTTCAGAAAGAAACTGACACGAGATAAAATATATTCCTGCTAATAGCATGGTGAAAGGGAGAAATAAAAAAATAGGATAGTTCGAATCAAATATCGATATGACAAACGGATTGCTATTTGAGTCTGATTTTGAAAAATCCACAGGACAACTTTATATGTTAGATAATAATAGTTTCCTATTCTCACTAAATTTGATGAACTGTTTTTTGGTTTCGAGCAAAATGAATTGCATGCTAGACATAATTGAATGACTGATGAGTGCCGACCACCGGAGGTGCGGGTGGAGTGAAAGAAACGTAATCAATACAACTCATTAGCTTATTTGGAAACACTAGAAACGAAACAAATTCTATCTCTTGTGACTCTGAAGAAAGGCAAATCTTTGTTTCGAAAAGAAGCGAAGAGAAAATGAATCCTTTCTCGACAGTTAAAAGATTTATTTTAATCAGCCTCGAGTAACAAAAGTTGAAAAGTGAAGGGAATTATACTTTTGTTTCATTTTAGAAAAAAACTTCTTGAAATGAGTAATTTCATTTCTACTTATCGAAAAATATAATTATCAACAGCAGCAGTAGTGCAATCAGATTTGTTACGGCTTCTTTAAAAAACGAAAAATGATTTTCAGTACCAACATTTTCATTCGGTATTTAATAGCAGAAATAGTTAATAATATCCTTTGAATATGTTAAGGAATTGAATGTTCTTCAAATAATGTTGTGTTTCATATTTCTTGATAATAATATACTTACAAAGATGTTTTTTTTTAACTTTTATTCCCCGTTTTTGCCACTAAAGCATAAGGAACTACTTGATAAGGGCCAGCTTTATTGGTGTTGGTGTTGATATTGGTGGGGTGTTGGTGTTGATATTGGTGGGGTGTTGGTGTTGATATTGGTGGGGTGTTGGTGTTGATATTGGTGGGGTGTTGGTGTTGATATTGGTGGGGTGTTGGTGTTGATATTGGTGGGGTGTTGGTGTTGATATTGGTGGGGTGTTGGTGTTGATATTGGTGGGGTGTTGGTGTTGATATTGGTGGGGTGTTGGTGTTGATATTGGTGGGGTGTTGGTGTTGATATTGGTGGGGTGTTGGTGTTGATATTGGTGGGGTGTTGGTGTTGATATTGGTGGGGTGTTGGGTTATAAGATGTTGATGAAGTGAAGTGTACAGATAGTTGCCTAGATATAATTATTTATCCAGGATGATTGACGGAAAATGACTTGAGGATCAGTTAAAACTCTATATAAAAACTAAAGAGTTAATATTTTAGTTTAACTATGTGATATAGGTGTAATTTTAAGTTAAATTCAATTGCTGCTAGAATTTTAGCTTAACTAAATGTAAATCCTTCATTAAGATAGTCCAAAAGCAACTTCTAGTTAAGGAATTAGAGCTCCATTTAGTTAAGTAAATACACATCTAGTTTAACGCTAAAATTGTTCTTATATCAGCCCCAAAAGACATCAAAAGGACATTTTCACCAATGAACAATATAACATTTGTAGAATTCAAAATTAAATTGCTTGTTTTAATAACATATATGTGTCTAATGTTCAAAATGTTAAAAATAATGAACTCTAGGGTCTACGAAGTGAATTATAGTCACAGTTTTGTTTGATTTGTTCTCATATGCAATCGATTTTGTTCATGTTTGAGCAAGGGTGAATCGGTGATTGGCAGCAGTATATAATACCAAGTTCAATAAAAACACTCTTCTGGCTCTATCATTTTGAAACACTGATTATCAACAGATCACTGATGTTAAGCAATGTCGAGCTTGGTCAGTACTTAGATGGGTGACCTTTTGGGAATAACATGTGCTATAAGTTTTAGTGTGGAATTAGCCGTTTAATTGCTTGCGTTAATATCCTTATAGAAGGTATGAATCAATCTCTATTATCTCTTTAGCAATGGATAAAGTAGTGAAGTGGACAAGACTCTCAAGTCGTTCTGAGGAATCTAGCCTCAGAGAAGTAGAACTCTGAAATAACAACAGTCTTTCTTTGGATCTCCATTAGACTATGCTGAGGATGAGGATGTATAGATAATTGTTTGAAGCACAAATGATCGAAACTAGTAATGTTACCTGCTCTTTTACAGTTCAATTTATAATAGAAACATGGGTCACTAACTTTCAGTGCAGCTTCCATTGATAATGCCTTTTAACATGAAGGTGACATCATCTCGATTTATATACAGTTAGGTATGTCTATAAGCTTATATATTTGTATTTACAGAATTAACTCCTAAACTAATTAACCGATCATTATGAATCTTAGAAAACAGCTGCTGGGCATAATGTGGGCCATATTTAGTTACATTTAGTTTTATGCAAAAGAGAATAAAAGGGTACCTCCGAATGTTGTGAAATTTTAACCATCGGTATTAGATATCAATTAATAAGTATTTCCCAAATTTCAGTTTCTTTGGAGTTTCTTTGGGGTATTTGAAAGGGATTTTAGGTGGCACAATATGCCCTCCCTCTATTTGAAAATCCAAATATTTCAGATCTGCATTGAATTTTATCTATAGTCATTAGGCACAAATTAAGCAAGATTACCTGAATTTTAATTTTATCTTAAGACCCCTTAAGCTTCAGTCTTAAATTTTAGACATTTTTTAGAAGCAAAATCATGTAATGGATTTTGATCAAAATGGGTATAATGATTCTATACATATTTTAATATCATTATATCTTGATTTAGGGGGACTCAAATGTCTGCTAAACTGTTCTGTTTGGGGAAGTAGTTTTATTCATATTGGAATGGGTATTCTTCTAATTGAATCTAAAATTACGAACTAATTATTTGAGTGGGATTATCGAAACATCTTTCTGAATTTCTTATTTCTTCTTTAGTCGAAAATATAACATTTTTAATAAAATTGAGCATGAAAGATCCGAACTTACACATAACACTTGACACTTATTCTAAACAAAATATTTAGAATCAACCACCGGTTTCGACATTTTAAAAACAACTTTTGCATGGATAAAACTCTTAAGTAAAGTTAAAGTAATAAAAGACATTAGTCAATGATTATCGTTCATTACATCAGCAGAAAACGTAATCAATTAAATTCAAACATTTGTAAATCCAGATAAACAGTAGTGTTTGTACTAATGGTAATAAATAAAAGGTCAAACGTCATATGTCCAAAATGTCTTCTTACGACTTGGTTCTACGACAACTGCAGGTGTAAATGATTTGAATCTTTTAAGAATTACTCGAAGTTGCTAAGTACAAAGAAACAATTGTAGGCAATACTAATTAAAACAAAACGTCTGAAGAAAATATATTATTGAAAATATAGTAGCAAGACTGCTGCTGTATTTCTGTTTATTTTAACTGAAAATCACTTATGGAAATTAACAACAGCCGTCTGCTAATTGTTAAGAAGAGATAGTGGGTTCGTTTCCCAGCCAGTGTGCTGGTTGTTACTGAAGATACTGCATTTACAGGGACATTTTCTCTTCTCTTTTATTTGGCAGAAAAAAATTAGATTAGTCTTACACCTCTCCTAATGATATGAGATTGTTCAACTGGAAATATCAGAATGTTTTATTAGCGGGGTGTGGGGGATTATAGTATATTAACACATTTTGGCTTATATCATATTGTTGGGAAACATATATTGTAAATTAATTGTAAACACTTCGTTTCATACAAGTTTCCATGTTAACGAAAATTTGAAGGAACTTAGACTTTCATATCTTTTACCCCAAATAAACTTAAGTTTTGTTTTTCTACTTAACGTTCACCCTAAACAAGGCACATTGCCACTGAGATGTAAGGGGCTACTTTGAATAAGGGGTATTCTAACTCGGTAGTTTTGCAGCAAGATATTTGTTCACATTACATTTAAGCTTCTGCATGTTGGTACAGTCAGAAAAACAGGAAGCTGGGAGGGAATTCCGAAAGCTAGCAGTTCGTGAAAAGAAGCTATTGGAGTAAAAAGCCCTTTGGCATCTGGGAAACTCTACAGTAAACGGGTGGGATTTCGCTGACTGACAAGTTGGTCGGGGGTATTTATGTCGAGTGCAACAAGTTTATCAGGGCATATTCCGTTAAAGTATTTGTAAAACAAGCACAGCGATGCAACATTGTAGCAAGTGGACAGGGGCTGGAGCTTGTTAGATAGTGTGATACCTACTAGATTCAAGGCTCTTTTTTGGACCCTGTCTACGAGGGAGAGGCTAGTGGTTGGTGCACCAGAGCAGATCTGACAACAATACTTAATCCATGAGCGGAGCGAATGGTGGCTTTGTAGAGATACAGAATACTGGCAGGTGTGAGAAGTTTTCTAGCAGCAGTGTTGACAATATTTCTATGTATTTGTTCCAATTCATGTTACCTGTGAATGTTAGGCTAAGGTGTTTGAATGATGGACTCTCATGTAGGGTGCTATTAGCCATGGCAATCGGTGGGTAAAAAGGTTTCTTTTAATTGTTAAAGGAAAGAAGCTTTATCTTAGTACCATTGAGTGAATTTGAATGGATTTGTGCAATTGATTTTTGTTCACACAATCACAGGTCCTGGCAACATTCCAATCACAGTGATTAAGAAGCTGCAACCGGAACTAGCTCCTATTCTTACAAAGCTGTTCAATCGTTGCTTCAAGAAGAAAAGCTTCCCATCATCTTAGAAAATCTTCATTAATTTGACTAGTATTTTAAAAAAATGAAGATTACTCTTCTGCATCTCAGTACAGACCATGCGTCATGATCAAGTTGTTTGAATCTGTAATAAATTAAGAAGTTGTCAGCCACCTCAGCAAAAACAATTTACTCAGTGACAAGCAATATGGATTTCATCCTGCAAAGATCAACAGCTGACATGCTAACTGTAATATCACACAGAATCAGCGAATCTATTGACAGGGGCTTTATTTCTAGAGCAATAACTTTTGATATATCAAAGGCCTTTGATAGGGTTTTGCAGAAAGGTCTGCTTCACAAGCCTGCTAGTTATGGAATATCTGGAAACTTCTTCTCAATCATCAAATCTGTACTCTCTGATAGGTTTATAAAAGTAGTTGTGGATGGTCAGAAGTCTGAAGCACATTATATCAACGATTGTGTGCTTCAAGGATACATTCTGCACCCAACCCGTTACCTGATATACATCAATGGTCTCCCAAATCACTGTGCAATGGGAAAAAAAGTGGCTACTTATTTTTAATACATCTAAAACCAAGCTTCTCTCTTTTCACCATCAACGCTTAAATCCTTGCTTTGCCCTAGTTTAAATGGATGGAGATCCCCTTGAGGAGGCCCCCTGTTTTGATAAGCTTCTAAGACTGACGTTCACCCCAGACCTGAAATGGAAGACTTACATCAGATCTGTTGCTAAGGTCGTTGGAAAAACGCTTGGATCATTCTACTGCTTCAGATGCTCTACCTGAGTCAGATGCGTTCTAAGATGGAGTACTCTTGCTACATCTGAGGCGATGCTGCTCAGAGCACTCTCTCCTACTTTCACAAAATACAAAATAAACTTCGAAATCTAGTGGGGGGTCCCTTCTTCTCTTCTCTGCAGTCTCTTTCTCACAGAAGAGACGGTGCTAGTTTTTCTCTACTCTATCGTTATTTTCATGGTAGGTGCTCGACTAAGTTCCAATCTCTGGTTCCCTCCAGTAAAACATTCACAGCAAAAACATGTATCGTTACAAGCACTGTATATAATTTTCTTTTCTTCGTCTGTGTACATAAAATTAAACAGAACTTCCATGAACAGAGTTTCTTTCTAAGAACTGTCCGTCTGTGAAACACAATACAACGGGGCTGCTTCCCAGTTGACTAGAGCATGGTCGTTTTCAAGTCCAATGTTAACAAATTCTTGTTTAGCCGTCCCATTAAGTAATCAAGTGGTCTGCAATTCTCAAGATGTTTGGCTCACCATTCACCTGACACAAGCCATTAACTCTTAACCTCGAATGGCCTTTGGACCTTGATGAGCAGTGACTCGTTAGTAAAAGAAAAAAGTATCATGAGGATAGAGTTAGACACATGATTGGTTTTTAATGTTGGTAAAATCGAGCTCCTCCAAAATGAGCACTCTGGATTGGGACAAAGATAAAAATTGCCTCAGTCTAGAAGGGCCTCTTCTTTGCTGACAGACGACAGAAAAGATAAAGTGCAGTATCAGAACAGAGTTTTCCTCTTAACCATAAACACTTGTTGGTTGCTTGCTTTTACTTAGAAAAGGAAGCATCTTCTTATACTTTCTTGTTCTTGTTCTTATACCAAACAATTTACACTGAAAAAACTATAATCCGCATAATCTAATAGAGTGTGTTGTCACAACTCTTATTCAACACTCCTGTCTCCCTCTTTCCAAGAAGAGTTCCCAACCCAAGGAGAGACAACTCTAAACAACAAAAAATCTATTACAATTATTTAAACAGTTATAATCTGTTTGAGTATATTAGTAGTATAAGAATATAAACTGAAATTTTTTACATGCATAAGTAGTAAAATTCAATGGCTTGCTAAAATAATATAAAAATGGTCGCTTTCCTTTTTTTTATTTCACCTCTTCTCGTATTTATTGGCTTATAATTGATTAACATCTTCATATTTTACGCTGTTCAACTAAAAAGTTAATTCGTCTAAATGATGATAAATTGCCTCTTCAAAGTCCACAGAATAGTTTAATGTAACTTTTAGCACTTTTTAGAAACCTTTTAGTCTGCCATTTGAAATAAAAATGAATAAATTGATGCATATAAAAAGATTAATCAACAATTTTCAGTTCTCTGATGATGTGCAACTTTTATGAACATTGCATCATCTTTTGTTTTGATTATAAGTAAAGATATGCTCATACTTACCCAGTGAATATTTATTTTTAATCGATGTTTTGTTATTTTTATATTTTGTTTTGTATTCTTGACACAAGACCAAAATGTAAAACCGGTGAAAATCCAATAAAATTTGAAAGCTTATTTAGTTGTCTCATCTTTTATCTGTGTTTCTGGTTTTCTTTATAAGGGAGATAATTCAGTCTTACCTCATTCCTCTTGAATATGCTCAGCACGCATATCTACGTTTTTCTATCATATTCGACGAATGAATTTTTCCTCAATAACTCAATAAAACAAGTTAAATTACATTAGAAGAAGAGAGCAAGTTAAACTTACACAAAAGATTGTAAATATGGACAGAATGCAAATTTTCTCCTAAAATAACTCTAGGTTTTGATCTAATTATACACATTCATATTTTTGTAAACTTTTCTGATTTTTAGCTGAAAAAATACTTTCCTTTTTCTTTCTTTATAAAACTGAATTCAATTTAAAGCTAGAATGAGCAGTGAATATTGGAATTAAAGGAATATACAGGCATCAGCATTTTTCTATTGTCTAGAATTCTGCAAATGACACTTTGAAGTAATGCCAATGGTTTCTTCAGACAAACTGATGTGAAAAGTGTCTCCTCGATTTCCACTCCAGAATTAAAGTCTGTTTGGGTTAATTCACTCACTCAGAAATGAGCTAAAGGGAAAGCAGAGCACTGGGCTAAGCCACAGCATTAGAACTTTACATGCAAAAATCCTCATATGCTATATATAATAAAATATTTTGATCTCTAACCACTAATCTTAACATGATTACATTTGTGTAGCCAATCCTGATGTTTTTGTTAGTGATCTCTACAAATTATTGAGCACTATTTAAATAAAGACTGTGAAATATTTCCCACCTGATATTTTAATATATTATTTTGAACTATAAAAATAAAAATATAGTTTAAACGTAGAGTAAAATCTCCCAACATGCAATCGGCAGCCTGGTTCAATTCGGACTAGAAAAGGACCTTTAATTTTTAATTATATATTCCAGGGTCTTTTTTGAGATTTTTATAGAAAACCCCCACTAATTACCTACCAGAAAAAAAATTAATAATTTTTTTTTTCAAAACTGTGAATAACTCCCATGATGCAAATGACTTCCCTTATGAACAACCCCATAGGTCAAAAGATAGCTGACAACAGCGGTAGGGCGGTTTATAATTAAAACTCAAGAAAAACCAACAATTATTTCACCTGGGTACGATCCCCCCATCCCTTCCAGCTTTAAACCTAAGGTATAATGTTGATCTTAACTTCTGTAATATTATAAATAAATAAATATTATTAAAAAATAAAGCACTCTATTGGATTTTCTTCCACCCAACAGAACCAAGAATTATATATATATATATATATATAAAATTATAATTATTAAGCTCCAATAAGTTGAGCCCTCTGATATAAATTAAATTGAAGATTCGAAAGTTAGCCACATTTTTTCCCTTAAGGAGATCAGAATTGTTAGAATCTCATTACTTGTATTTACATTTATTACAAGGCGTATTTCTCTCACGTTTCAAAGCATGATCATCAGAACGGCCTGGTGGTAAGAAGCCATGGTTCATAATACTTGGATCCTGGGTTCGAACTGTTCGACCGGCGGTATGGTTATGTCATTGATACTGACGATGGTAGGAACACAAAACACGCATATGTCTATCGATAGTAAAAAGATTTATTTATTTATATATATATATATATATAATATTTATACAATAGCTGTTGCTTCCAGCAAAGCCTTCATCAGATGATGACTCTTTGTTCAGACATGGATTTGAGGCTGAAGCATCATTACCTAGTGTGTCCCAGCAGTATCTCATGATACTACCAGACTTTGTTGGATTGTTGTCACTATGTGGGATTGCCATATCTATGCTGATTCAGTTAAAGCCATTGTCTTGTATCTTCTTTATGTATTTCCTCTTGTTCGATGGGGAAAGACTAAGATATGTCAAGAATGCAGAGAGGTTAAGTTAGCAATGAAATCTTGGCGTCCAACCTCTGCAGGAACTACAATGATTTTCCAGCCATTTCTGACATTGTTCTCGTAGATCTTCATATTTTTCCAATTTGCGTTATTGTGCCCAGTGAAAATTTTCCTAAAATGTAACTGTTAATTCAATGATAAAAACTTTCTTCAAATTAATGGATAAAATGACAATATCCGGATGCTGATCCGTTAACGTTATTTCAGTTGTAAATATGAGCCGGTGTTCTAAGTTGAACACAAGATGCCAGTCTGTGCAGCCATCAAACAATGAGAATCTCTGCCTACTTTTACACAAAGACTTTGAACTATTTTCTTTAATGAAATGAATAGTTCTGTTGATGACATTGAGAGATTTATTGGCAGTTTCACCAGAAATTTTTTAAGCTTCTGCAACAATCTCCAATACTTCATTGTGTCTCTATATGTGGAAACTCAGAGCATGCTTGCATCCAGTGAGAATGTGTTTGAGGCTGGCAGTTTTCCCACATGCTCTGCATCGAACGGATGTAGTGAACCTTTAAGCATGTAGGTTTACTGGTTTTGGTAAAATATTGTAGACTGCCTTTATAAGGAAGCTTAATTTTTAGGCTCCATGTATTTGAGGTCGTGCCATGTGATATATCTTTTGCACCCTCCCATTTGGTCCATGCACTCTGTTTACTTTGACCTACGGCTGTAGCAATGCACGTGGTTTCCTTAAGATCATGAATTTCTTTCGAAACCATATTTCTATTGTTTACTGTATACTCTTTGGACCACCCAAGCTGCGGATGAAGACCTAGACCTGCTCTTCCACATGCCACAGTGCCAATTATCACTTTCATCCTAAGGGCCGATTCTGCATTTTCTACAGCTTGTTATGCTTTCCATTTTAGACCATTGATGGTTGAGCATGTTTTATTAGTGGGTTTCGAGAGTAACACAGCATCTGGAAAAGTCGCATTTACCTAATTTATATTCCTCAACAAGTGACGATGTTGACAGTTGTAGCTTTGTTGATAAACTGTAGTAACGTTAAACAAGGAATTAGGCACCCCACCATTTTTTTTTATAAACTTACTGATTGTCTCAAATGTTGTGTGTGACACCACATAAATCTGTATTGGCCATGATAATTTGGTAATTAATCAAAATAATCTGTCTTTGTTTAAGAAGTCACATTCATCAATGGAGCATAATCCATACTTTAGCATTTTTCTTAGAATCCACGTACCAAAGAAAAAAGTATTCCAAAACCTGAACCAATTTTGACTAATTTCATTACTCAACGTAGAAGGTAAGATCTTTTTCGCTGTCATTGCTAAAAGGATGACGAAATTCGTATTAGACAATGGCTATGTTAATACTTCAATACAGAAGCTTAGAATTTCTGGCTTTTCAGGTTGTATCGAACATACCACTATGTTGTGAGAACCGAATAAAAAAGGGACAAAAATAATAAATCAGCTGAACTTCACGTCATCTGACTAGACTTAGAAAACGCCTATGGTTCAGTAAGACACCAACTACTTGAGAAAACATGATGTCAATCAGAGGTAGCAAGTAGCAGCGACCAAAGCTCTTGATTCTTTTTTCACGGATTGTGGGGATTTCGTTCTCATCGACAGAGAGACTTGTTTTTTTGCAAGTTCAATTTATTTATAGACAAACTGTGATATTTTGCCGGCTTTATTCTCATTGCAGCCCGTTTGAAAAGCTCCTGTAGGCGGGTCACCAGTTGTTCAATGTGTGATCTGAATTCTGCGACTAGGGTTACATCATCCATGAACGCTCATAGATGGGATAGTTTTCTTATTGATGTTGTCTTCGGCACTACACAATATCATCTCCATTACTAACACAACAGTAGTGGATAGATAACACATCCCATCATGATGCCAATATTCAACTTTTGCCAGTTATACATTTAAAATACACTGATATGAGATTTCTAATGTTTTATGAAGTCCAAACTTCATTGTTTTCTCAAGTAGTTGGTGTCTTACTGAACCATAGGCGTTTTCTAAGTCTAGTCAGATGACGTGAAGTTCAGCTGATTTATTATTTGTGTCCCTTTTTTATTCGGTTCTCACAACATAGTGGTATGTTCGATACAACCTGAAAAGCCAGAAATTCTAAGCTTCTGTATTGAAGTATTAACATAGCCATTGTCTAATACGAATTTCGTCATTCTTTTAGCAATGACAGCGAAAAAGATCTTACCTTCTACGTTGAGTAATGAAATTAGTCAAAATTGGTTCAGGTTTTGGAATACTTTTTTCTTTGGTACGTGGATTCTATTTGCTAATCTCCAATTCTCCGCGATGAATTTCTTTGAGTGTGCTGTCCGTTAGAGCTTATATATATATATATATATATATATATATTACTAAAGCTGAATTAACGTTTGTTTTCCTAAATCTTTTCCTATATATTTTAATCAGACAAAATATATGCTAAAATATTTCCCAGTTTAGGGATTGAGTTATGTTTGAAACACCTTCCATTTTAATTGTTCTAATTAACCATAATTTGCAATTAAATCAACAAGTAACCCCTATTTTTACTAATTTTCAATCTATCACTTTCACTCTCTCTCAATGTATGCTGTGTGACCTATGCTCTTATTCTATACGTTATCTATTACCTTTGCTCCCATCACTCTTTCTCTCCCTCTCTCTCCTCTCACTCACTCCCTCGCTGTTTATTTAGTCAAAGGTAATAAAGAAAGGTAAGAATAAAAAGATTGAAATAGTCCATGATAAGCAAAAGTAATACTATTTAATTTAAAGTTCAAAAGGAAAAGAGAGAGAAGGAGCTAGCAAGGAGATGCTAATTTTGAGTTTCTTTCCAAAAACCTTCTATCTGTGGAGCCCATTACCACGGGACCACTTTCCTGCAGCCTACAATATGATCACCTCCAAATCCATTATCAACATATACTTGTCATAAACCGTCCTCATAAGTATTCAAATTTCGTTCATTTTATTCATCATTTTTAATCCGCTCATAATATTCTTCATCATTCAACTGACAATCCATCCATCTTATTAGCCCTTGCCCTCGAGTGGCGTTTAGCCTTGATATGTGGTGATTAGATAGTAAAAAAAAAGATATTGACATTATTTTATATGACACATTTTCCACTTATGATGATTAATTATTTATAGTTGATTACTTATTTCCAAACACTACAACATTGTTACATCTGCCAAGGATGTTATATATTCGGTTGAATTTGTAACTGTTTGTATACAGCCTAGCGTCCACATCGCTTGATCAATCGTCACCAAACTTGGTCAAAATATCAGTCATGATCTAACTTAGAACTGATTCAATTTTAGAATATCTATGTCAAATATCAAGGTCAAGGTCACGAAAAATGTAAAAGACACACTTTTGGCAAGAAATATGGTGCTACTTGGCCATTATTTGTTGCTAATGAAACCCAATGTCTTATACGGTCTTTGACTTTTAAAAGTTTGATTTAGTTTGACATTTTGATGAAATTTCAACTTACGTTTTTAGATGGAAGTATGAAATCTCACGACTGACTTATTTTCTTGTTCAATATGTTTGCATATAAGTACAGATTAGTAAAGCTCGCTGTTCCACATTTCATTAAACTAATAAAATGTTAAATATATTGGAAAGTATTCCTTTGTACCAGCTTGACTTTGTAAATGAAAAGTAATTAAAAACGTACATATTTTAAATATCGCAACTATTCTTAGATAAAATAAGATGATTTTAATTTAAACTATATGAGAGTCTGGCGAGATTATTGATTTTGTTTGTTTCAGCATTTTACGTTTTTGAGCAATTACTGAAAAAGATGTCTTCACAGAAATAATATTACATTAAAGTTTTCTCTGACAATAGTTTCTGAACATGTTAAAAATATCATGCATATGTTTTATTATATATTTGCACGCAGTCTCTTGCATCTGATTAGTCATTCGACTGCCAACGTTCCCACATGGAAATATATTATAAAATAACTAAGAAACTTCTTAATTTGTTGCAATTAGACTGTTTATCTTCAAAACCAGAGTTGAAGCTTTTAGACATTTTTTAATCTCACCTGATTATCTACATATTTTTATTTTAAAACTAAGTTCTACATATCAAATGCATATTTATTTAAAGCTAGCTAGGCTCGTGCCCTTCATTGCCCGGAAAAATTGAAGACCCCAAGGAACTCCTGCTCTCATCCCTGAATGCCAAATAAGTATTTTTAATCGATGTTGTTTAAGGGTTAATTAAGAATTTATTATATTTGTCTCATCTATTTACATTGGGGACGGAGATATTTCAAATAATAGTTTCAGTCAGCAAACATTATTATTTGTGAAAATAGATACATTTTTCTAAGTAGAATTTTAGAAAAGGTTCGTTAGATATAATTAAAAAATGGGTAAGTCTTCTACTTTTCTTTATTTTTAATTAAGAACAAAATATTGTGCAGGACTAAATATCTAAAGTGAAAATTTTTGTTTTATAAAGGCACGGACCGAACATTGCTCCAAAACACTGAAAAATCAGGGTACTTCTTCTGATTAGGACCCGAGCTAACACTTTGACCCCAACCCTGACCCCTAATCCTTACCCTGACGATGGGATCAAAGTTAGCTCGGGGGCCTAATCTGGAGAAGCACCCAAATCAAATTCTTTTATTTACCTTTTATTATTAAAGCTATTCTGATCGAAGGTAGAGGGTAATTCTTGTGTTTACTTCATATATAAGAAAGATAAAATGTTAGTTATTTAATTCTTTATGCAATATTTTGTTTATAATGCAGCAACATTCAGGTACTGCAACATGCCATTATCTAACAGGAAAATGACATTTCAAAGTTTTGATTCTAACAGATTAACATTTGAAATTATCAAATTCTAACTCAAATGCAAATAAAATTAATAGTGTCAAATAACAGGGTAATTCACGCATAGGAAGAATATTATGATATTGTTTCTGTTAGGAGTGGTGAATTGAATCCTGGTCATTTTAGTAAAAAACCGGAATCCTAATCATTAGAACACTAAAATGGATTAAGATAATTGGTCAAAATTAGGTTGTTGAGTGTGTGATTTTTGCTTTGTTTTGGTGACCTATATTGACATCTTAAATTGTATATTGGATTTAGAATAGACGAAATATATTAACTAAGTATAGACTACTTTTTGTTGCAAAAATAAAGTTAGGTAAAGAATGAAGGTTCACAATGCCCCGAGGAAGAACGTTCTAGGTGAAAGAAGATGTTGTATCTGTAAGAAATTGATTACACATGTTCATTTCAGCTGTCGCGGTGTGCGTTTACATGTGTGTAAATGGAATATGCATGAAGATGTGTGTGTGTGTATTTGCATGTCTGTTCTGTCAGTGAGAGAGTGTATGTATGCACCTGTTTATATCTGTTTGTTTAGCAGGGGATATATGCTCTCGCTATGTTTAGTAGTTTATGAAAGTCTCCTATCACATGTGTGCTATTTGCCAATGGCAAATGTGTCGTACACACGGGTGTAATCGCTGAAAGGAAAGGAAGAAAAAGAACAAAAGCTGTATTTTTAGGGTTTGATCATACACACAAAATTTGGAAGCGAATATCCTTGCTTCTCTGGTTGGCTGAAAAAAAAAACGCTGATTAATGTTTTGTCCAATGAAAAGCTCTTACGTAAAAACAACATTCAATATTCTGCTGGTTTGAACAACGTTGCTAAAAAAAAATCATATTAATTCTCTTTTTAAAGACCATGGTTAGGCATTTTACACCTGGATTGATTGGCTCACAGATTTTGAAGGATGTTATTTGGCTTTTTAAGACTGGACCGCTTGTTGAAAACTCCTTAGAGCAAGCATAAGACTTTTCATGCCTGATATTCTGGCTCTGGGATTTTATTGCATGTGTTCAGTGCCCTGTTTGCCAGTGAGAAGGAAACAAACACAATAAAACATCCAACATTATGACCAGCTTATTCTGGTACAAAGTAATCAAATATTATACAACAGTTGTGAATCTGAATTGTTGATTCCTGAATTTTAAAAGTATTTATCATACGTTTAATACCTTATACTGAAATAACAGAAAATATTCTCAAGATGCGGCTAGTAAATCTATAAGTTTAGAGATGAAAAGGCTATTTCAAACTCATGTGTGACAGACGAAAGCACAGAGAAGACCTAGTATAGAGATGTGAACACACAAGTAAAATGCTATTTCAAACTCATGTGTGACAGACGAAAGCACAGACAAGACCTAGTATAGAGATGTGAACACACAAGTAAAATGCTATTTAAAACTCATGTGTGACTGACGAAAGCACAGACAAAACCTAGTATAGAGATGTGAAGACACAAGTAAAATGCTATTTCAAATTCATCTGTGACAGACGAAAGCACAGGCAAGACTTAGTAAAGAGATGTGAAGACACAAGTAAAATGCTATTTCAAATTAATCTGTGACATACGAAAGCACAGACAAGACTTAGTAAAGAGATGTGAAGACACAAGTAAAATGCTATTTCAAATTAATCTGTGACAGATGAAAGCACAGACAAGACTTAGTATAGAGATGTGAAGACACAAGTAAAATGCTATTTTAAAACGACTGACCGATAGAATTTCTTATACACTTGTTTGAAAGTATGGACACATTTTCAATTATATTAAACTTGAAATTTTTGTTTTGAATGAACGGATTATCCATTTCATCTCCTTTCTCAACGAATATATGATAGGATTTTCAATTCAGAAAAGAAATTTTCCTAACACATTTTTGTGTAGCACATAAATAACAGCCAATACTTTTAGTCTTCGAAAAAAAAAAGAAAATGAAGGTAAAAATTATTTTTGCTGTTTTGCCAGGAGGAAAAAAGTCAAAGCTTATCTTTTAAATTGTTTGCTTGTCTGTTTGTTTTTGTATTACTCTCTGTCTGTTTCTCTCCTGTGCTGGCACATTTTGTAAAGAAAACCGTGACAAATAAGTTATAGATGATTGGTAATGATCAATATCCCTAGTAAGTATAAACTAAAATAAATAAATAAAGAAATGTTTTCCTGTTTGTTAGTTTTCGTATATCTATTTATGTCTTCAGGGGAAAAAAGAGAAATTAGAAACATTCTGGAAGACTTTCAGAGGATTTAGTATCATTAATCAATTTAAACATGTAACGTTGGAAAAAGTTGACTCCATAAAAGAAAAAGAGTGGAACATAAAACTAGGCTTTGAATTTCACATTTCAAGACGAGTAATACATCTTATAATAGATATTCAATGTAACTATGTTATATTTCTCAAAGATATCGTATATAGCTGCATATTACTTAAATGAATTCTAGATTTGTAGTCAAGAGCTGAAGATATTTGAAAGACATTGTGTAGATTTTTACTTAAAATAATTTATTTATTTAACTAGACGTTAAGCAATATTGTAGAGACTTCGAATCTGAAAAATGATTAATTAATAATATTAGAGATCATACATTAGTATAGGGAAAATAATTTCAGCCAGATAATAATGAGAGTAAAGATTAGGTTAATTATAATATATATATATATATATATAAATATTTGTTTTTTTATTTATTATCTATGTATGTATACGTTTCGTTCTTTTTAATCGGGACTCATCAGCATAGAGATATAACTATTCACTACTGGTCGCGTGATTCGATACCCCGGGCTACAAGTATTTTACAACTAAAATCTCGACACGTAGAACCATTCGGCCACCACTGAATATCTAAATAAACAGTGATAATTTTAACACTTATTTTGGCAGCTTGAATGCAAGATAATATATAATTATTTTCACAATCAGACAACGCCGCAGCTCACACAAACCATGAAAGTCATAGACCTGAAGCCCAAGACTCGAGTTTCGGTCTCCTTTGGATTCATAAGTGTGATCTGCGGTGTTGTCTGATTCTGAAAACAATTATATATATACATATATAGTTTTGTTATTGTTTTTACTGGCAATAGAAAAGTGCTGTTTTTTAGTATTTTTCCACTAAGCGGTTTAGAATATGCGGAATATTGCATTCAGTGACCCTTATTTGGATGTGTCATTATTTTTATTTTTATATATATATTTATTAATTCATTTACGTACATAAAATAAATCCATGGACACGTGTTTCTGGATCGAACCCTCAATGTAAATGTCTATAGTCTGATGCCTTATCATACAGCTATGATGCCTTGCCCAAATATGTACGATTTTTTATCGCTTATCAAGTTACATAGTTTTGTTATTGTTTTTACTGGCGATAGAACAGTGTTTTTTATTGTATTGTTCCACTTCCTAAGGGATAAAGAATATGCAGAATAATGTATTCAGTCATTATTTTTATATACATATATATATATATATATATATATATATATAGTAATATGGGTTGGTCGTTCATTTAAAGCATTGCTTGATTTGTTAATAAATTGAAAATATAAGCAATTAACAATGCAAGATTAATTAATTTTTTTTAAAGAAATAAGTTTGTTTATTCATGTTTTTTGATGAAAAAAAAATGACTCAATACTGGTCACCTCTGAAGATAGAATTTTATTCCGAAATTAATGAGATTTACGTAAAAAAAAAAATTAATCTTGCATTGTTAATGGCTTATATTTTCAATTTTATATATATATGTGTATATATATATATATATATATATATATATATTAATTAATTTACATACATAAAAAATCGACAAAAATGGAGATCAGTAGTGAGGACTGCCATGCGTGCAGCTAGCCAGCTGGCTGGAAGGGGGGCACACTAGTGTTAACATTTCCTCTAATCCTGCATGACAATTAAACGACCGATGCTGATGATGTTGATATATATATATATATATATATATATATATATATATATATATATATATATATCTTTTTTCATATGATATAACTAGAAGAATAACTAATTAATTCGCAGGTAAAATAACTTCTTGAACAGGACAGATTTGCAACACTTTCATGTCCCCTTACGAAGATTAAAATAAACATAGAATGATACTAAACCTTATGTCTTGAATCCTTATTCAAATTTTGCTCAAAATCCATTACATAACTTTCAATTTAGAAAATGGCTAAAATTTAAGGCTTAAGCTTAAGGGGTTTTAAGAAGAACGTTAAATTCAGGGAATCTTTCTTAATTGGTGTCTAATGGCTGTTGCTTAAATTCAATAAAGATCTGAAATATTTGAATTTTCAAATGGGGTGTTTAACCCATATTATGAACCCTAGAAATCGTGTTATTCTAAAGAAAGTGAAATGTTGCGAATGCTTATTAACTGATGTCTAATATCTACTGTCAATATTTCACAAAAATCGGAAGTATCTGAATTTTCACGAAGGGCTGTCACCCCTTTATTTACAACCTTTTCATGAAACAGAAATTAGACTAAATATAGCCCACATTTCGACACCTTACGTCTAGCAGCTGTGTTCTAAAATTCATAATTATTGATAAATTAGTTTAAGAGTGAATCCTGTACATAAAAATATATAAACACCCCTTACTTTATATAAATAGAAATATTTCCCTGGTGTGTGATAGTTTTTCTTTTAATTGACATCAAAAATCCACCCTTAATTAATAAATGATAATTTATATATAAAAGCAAATTTAAGTCGTTCATTGCAATACACTTGCCTATTGAAATTCACCAGACAGCCACAACTAAACTTGTGTTTAGACATCTATCAAATGATGATAGATGATTGATAATAATGAGATTATGTCTAAACATAGGTTCTCTTGCTCGATGATAAATGTTTCAAGTATCTAATATAGAGTATGTACAAGTAACGTTTTCTTATTACTTGTATAGACTCATCATTCATCAACTTGTATTTGTTTAGCTAAAGAAGCATTTGTATGATAATGAACTAATGGTATATAAATCATTCAAAGTAAATTTACTACCTTCTCAGATCAGACATTAGTCTAAGAAAAATAATTTCAGATGGATAGTAATGATTAATTTAATTATATATATATATATATATATATATATATATATATATATATATATATATATATATGTGTGTGTGTGTAAAGGAGTTAGGCTACCAACATTTGTAAAAAGTTTTTTTTTCAACATTTATTCATTATTTTGTTATTTTATCATTTTATAATTTTGTATAAAACGTTCCAAGCGGTGGTCCGCTCTCATCAGATATGTAAATCCATTTGAAGAAATGTCTTTCGATTTGAAAGAGTGTTGTTTTGAAGAAATGTCTTTCGATTTGAAAGAGTGTTGTTTCATTCATGAAACAACACTCTTTCAAATCCTTAGTTTAAACATGTTTTAAAATAAAATGTATGGGGTGATTACTCTAAAATCATTAAGATTTGTGTTTTCATAACTATATTAGAAAGAAGGTTTTAAAAAAGACAAACACAAAATAATTACTTTTCACATGCACCCTTGTCGTATTTAAGAACCCCAAAGTGTAATTGAACCAATATAAACTGTTTATGTATCATTGTGTGAGTGTAATTGCCAACTCAATTCTTCTTCTTTTCTTATTGTCTATTAATCAATTAGAAATTGGTTTGTGGTTGTTGCTTTAATAACATCGTAGGTTTTTTAATTCTTTTTTATAGTAATGAGTCAGCACTTACCCAAGCGAAAAGTGACTTGATAAAGCTTAATGAGATTGTCAGCTGAATGATGAACAATACTATGAGAGGCTTGAAACAATAAATGGAATGGACAAAATTTGGTTACTTAAGGACTGTGTGATAAGTGTTTGCTGACATTGGACTTGAAGACGACCATGTTGCAGGGTGCAAGGAAGCAGTGCGCTGACAATATCTTCCAAAGATGGGAAGTTCTTAGATAGAAATACTGTTCATGGAAAGAAGAAGAGTTGGAGAATCGTTATTAGAGCCTTCCGTAACTACAAAGAAATCTGTTCTCTCGGTTGCAGCCATCTATTCTTAATTTCATGATTTTTTAATGCATATTAATTTGGATGTAAAACTCCGAAATTTGTTTGTTTGCTGGTCGTTATTTTAATTTATTCAATTCTAATTTCTCTATTACTAATGGAGATTTCGTAACTGTCTGTCTGAAGTCGAACCTATACTATTACTATCTTTCAATGCTTACTTCAGAGGGAGCGTAATGTAGTATGTTCTTTTTTCATGATACTAACCTTCCAAGCATTATCTCCTTCTTATTTTAGATAGGTCGTGTGGTATCTGTTTTGTGGTCATCATATCTTCCTCCCAGGTATTACGTTTTCCATTTCTGGCTAGGAGGGGTAGTGTAGTATCTGCATTGTTGTAATTAAACCATTCTCCCATATATTACCTCCTCGTTTTGGAGTATGGTAGTATATGTTCATTCATCATGATACCATCCTGCCAGGCATTACCTCCTCCTTTGGGAAACCAGTGTTAGTATATGTTCGTTCCTCATATATAATAGCCAAAAAATGCGACTGGAATAAGAATATACCTGCTAGTATTGTTTAATTTCCATAGAGTTAAGCACCAGTTTTGTGGATACATGGTTTTTTCAAAAAACAACAAAAGAATTCTAAAGCAATAAGGTATTTGCATCTGGAGGATGCACATATTTGCATCTGGAGGATGCACATATTTGCTAATGTGTTTAATGATGAAAAGATCTGTCTGAAACAATTTGCGTGTATTTACTGGATACACGGAAGAAAATAAGAGAAAGAACTATGTCTCCAGGATTGTATTTAGAAGTTTTGGAAGAAAATGTTGGCCAGCAATCAATAATGGCTTAAAACATGGTAAAAAAAAATGGTCGCTCTTATTGAATTAATCTACTACAAGCGAATATTTTGGTGTTTGCGTATTGAGTTGCACTGATTCACATTTCTCATTCACTTTCTTCTTCTTCCCTATTGAGATGGTGTAAAAAGAAAGGGGTCACTTTTAGTCAATAGTAAAGCCAAACCATGATTCTCATAATGTAAAATTATTGTGGTTATTTTTATTGATATAAATGAAAGTGAATGTGTGTTTCTATTTGTCTGTGTCTTTGAAAAATAAGTTTGAAAAAAGAGTCTTGAATATTACTAATATAACATAAACCCCAACTGTCTAACACAATGAAGGTGGCATCTACCTTGAGTAAAATAAAATGCACTCTTATAAAAACTCTATTCTATATTCTAATTGGATTACAAGCAAGGCGGTCCATAATACAGGCCTGGCAAACATGTGACTTGGGTCCACGACTGGGGGCAGACATGTGAAGACCAAAATTACTACTAAATAATAATTATAGAGAAAAGTTTTAGTAATAAATTTCTTAGTAATGTCCAGTAATTAGCAATTATACATATTATTAGGAAGCAGCTTACAATAATTGATTTATTTCCATCAAATCATATGTAAAAAGTACTAAAATATAAACGAACTAAATTCACAAAAAAATTACTTTATTCACCATGAATTAGACACATTTTTGATATTTCAAAAATCATGAATCAATTTGTTTATATTGACTACTTGATTACAGAAAATATAATGTTATAATACAATCAGAAAGCAAATTTAATATTTTACAAAATCAAATACTTTATGAAGAAAAAATGTTCCGAGAAACAATTTTGATAAGTTTTAGAAAATTTGTTATGTTTATCACATATACAATTTGTTTTTACTCAACAGAATTTGGGTTTGGTGAAGGCAAGGTAAAAAACTGTCAGTCACAATATATATATATATATATATATATATATATATATATATATATATATATATATATATATATAAGGTAAGTTTAGATAAATAAAATTAGAACATTATTTATATTAGTTCCAAGAATTCAAACACAACGATTATTTGGTGTACGATAGTTTCTAAAACAATTTCGAAAATTTTATTTTGTATTATATTTTAGATGATTCCAAAAAGTATTTTCATAAGCGCCCCCTTATAACATAATCACATACAGAAGTCAAGTGAGAACATCAACTTTTAGCATTACTTGAAAAAACACATATCCCGTTAATGTGGGAAAATCAGAACTTCTTATCATGCAATTTCACAGTACTCAAAATGTAAAATCGACAATAATACAAATAATAGTATTTCAAATATACAGGACACAGCAAATTTAAAATATTTAAATCTAGAAAAAACAAAATATAGATAAATATAAAAATGGTAAAATTCTAAATTAAAAATTAAAACGAGTAATTAAAAAAAAAATAGAAATATTAAAAAAAGAAAGGTGAAAGATAATAAAAGATAATAATAAAAAAACAGATATAATAAATCATAAAATAAATATAGAGGTTAGAAATAGGAAACATTAAAGTAATTTGAAGATAAAATATCAATAATAATGAACATACAAACAAGCAACGAAAATAATTTTAAAATTATAATTATACGAAAAAAAAAAAATAATATATCATAAGAAATTATTAAAAATTAGAAAAATAATTAGAAAAAATAATTAGAAAAAATAAGAAAAATAAATAATTTAATTTAAATAATACACAATAACAATGAAAATAAATTAAAAAATATAAAAATTAGAAAAATATATTAATAATTAGAAAAATAGAAAGAATATTGATAATAATTAATATAGTAGGCATATATTATTATTATTATTATTATTATTATTATTATGATTATCTGATAATTACATTTTTGCTCAAATAAATTGCTTGTTCATTATAATTTATTCTGATATTATTGCAAACTTTATTTAATATTTATATTGGCCATGTTCTGTAGGAGATAAGTCTACACAGGCTTTTAAGCTTATAATTTAAATGTTAAAAAAACAACTTTAAAACAAATTTGTGTTCGTGTATAACATAATGCCTTTATGATATCCGGTATAATGGCATCGTAGATAGTTGTTCTAAGTTGCACATATGTTCAAAGAAAGCAAGCGATATTTGAAATAGCCGGGGCCTGAGTAATTAGTTTGTAAACTTGTGTCTGTGTGTGTATGCTCGTTCTCTTTGTTCACATTTCTTGATTTCGACACTGGTCGTAGTGTCAATCATGTGGTCTCGGTCACTACAATGACAAAAGGATTTTCCTTCCGAACAAAATCAAAATTAAAGTTTGAAACAAGCAACAATGTTTTATTTTACGGTTACAATGATACCGCGATTCTCCTTTGAACGACAGACTTGCACAAATAGACAAACATATCTCTCAACCAAACGCAAACAGCCCATCAGCTTAAGGCGCATCTGTTTCTGGGACCCACAGAAACCCAACTGACCTTCTCTACCTACTCTGCTGGAATATATATATATATATATATATATATATATATATATATATATATATATAGTCTCGGAAGTTTCTCAACCATTAAAACTATATAATAAAAAAAAATTTAAAAAAAAATTATAGTCCCAAGTCTTCCAGTGGAAAATCACTCATGTAAGTCAATTTATTTTTTACAGTTATAATATTAGTTTATTTCTAACACTATTTTAAGGGATCATCAGTTGTTTACCATGAAAAACTGTTTCGGGAATTTAATATATATAGGTATTGGTGTCATTTCGGGTAAACAACACAGTCAGCCTATTCAAAAGTGATAAGCTGTTTTATCACTGGACATAAAAACTTACTGAACAGTTTTTGCAAAGTCGCTTCCAATCACCCTATGGAACCTTGTATCCAAAAAGTCATTATTATTTCAGAGGGCCGGTCGATTTCTTGGGTGGTCTAAACTCTGACCAGTAATTTCTCCCATCACCTGCCTGCCGTCTGCAGCATTCATCTATGCACCCCACTAAACATGCAGCATTGTGCATATTTACAGGCTGATAAAGTAAGTAAAATGCATATCATACCAAAGAAAACCGATTTGGATACAAACAATTTAGAAGGCAATTCACTCCACTTTACCAACATTCGAGCATAGTCCTAGCAGAAAACAGAAAATATTCAGGTCTCATGAAGAAACTCTTCCAAATGTATGCAACTATTTTTTATATAACCAAGGTATGCTATTTGTTTTTGAACCCTAAAACATAGGATTATATATAGCACTTGATTTTCAATAAAACATCTCCCCCCCTTCTCTCTCTCTCTACATATGTCTTTACGTAAAACTTATAAAGATAAACTAACATTATATAATAAGATAATTTACATATGCCCAGTAATGTCTTTGAAGTTAATGTCAACCTATTTTAATTTTCTGTGTTTCGCATGCACAGGGTAGGTAGACGTTCTGATATTAGCAAATCGACATTGATTTTTGACAAAAACCTAACTGCGGTCAGGAAGAAATCATTGGCCACATTGTGTCTTGGTAATTTTGTTAAATTATGCAGATTGTTATAATTCTGTACCTAGATTATATTTGTCTGATTGTTGCACGGTGACAATAATCTTATTTATATTTAATATTTTATGATCTAAGAAATATATATGTCTATGCTGATAATATATTTGCGCATATATATATATATATATATATATATATATATGGATGCAGACACATAAATACAAGCATACACAAATCTCTCTATATATATATATGCGCACACATAAAAGCACACATACACAAATATCTTTATACGTGAATGCTGTTCAAACGTTAGATTCAGTATCTGCAAAAAGTACAGCCAAAATAGTCGCCTGGAAAATCATGAAATATCCTGTGCATGTTTTTGCTTCTTTATACAAATCAATACTTATATGTGAGATGCATGTTTGTTCGTAAACGAGTTTTAAGCTATTAGACCTACGAACCTGAACTCCAGTAGGAATAATTTCCTTACATTTGCAGATTTTGGAAGGAGATTCTGTTTATCTCTTTCTTATAAAGGGGTCTACAAAATGCATGAAACACTTCACTGAAAACCATTTCAACTCTAATTATAATGAAGTTTTAACCATTGATATTCCAGCTAGCACACACACACACATATATATATGAATGTCAGAGTGAAGAAAAGCGATCTATGAAGGGAGCAAGCTTTTCTAGAAGAATAGAACACCAGAAGCTGAAAAGAGCAGCAAGGAAGAGACAATACGTTGTAGCTACATCACATGGAGGAAATTAGGAACAGCTACCATGCCAAGCTTGCAGTTTGGTAACCATGTCATGTACTTGTTTGAGAAATCACCAACGAGTGCATGTGCAGCAGAATCAGGAACAGGCAAGAGGTGTCTTTAACTATGGCATTCCATCACATTGATGCGCAAAAAGTGGTCATACTCGAAATCGAATAAATAGCCACCACATGTGTATATATATATATATATATATTCTACTGATGAGCCCAAAGGAGGGCGAAACTCGAGTCTAGGACTTCCGGTTTGTTTCTTTTCATAGGTTGTGGTCTGCGGCGTTGTCTGATTGTAGAAATAATTATATATATATATATATATATAGTATGAAAATGTACTTATAGCAAGTAAGCTACACAGAAACGGCGTTTCAGTCATGAAATACAAAAGTCTGTGTAGCTTGCTTGCCATAAGTATATTTTTATACTCCTATTATGCTCTACTTATGTATTAAGCACTGTTGAAGTGAATACTAAAAAATATGTACACATAATATATTATTTTATAACATAAGTGTATATGCTTGAAACAAAAATTATATATATATATATATATATATTCTTAGGCAGTATTTTCTCTGTAATACAAATCTTGTTGAATATGACAGAGAACACATCTATATATCCTTGTGTTGATCCTTCCCATTCGCCGAAACAAAGATTCTGATTAGGCAAATGGAAAGTATCCATAGAAGAATATCCAGACATTAGTTGTCTGTCATATTGGACAACATTTATATATATATATATTGACGTCGTCTGCCTATCGGTATAATAGGTTTAAAACTCTCACCAATTTATGTAGTTGTTCACAGTGGCCGTGTGGGTTAATGCGTCAGAATTGGAGTTAAAAAGCATTACACTTGATCAGGGGTTTCGAATCCATAAACGGGCTTAAATGACTATCTCTACACTGACGATTCTGAAAGGGTGAAACATATATGTATGTAGATAAACAGATATTAATAAGTATTCATCGCTCAAGTTTAGGCTAGGCACTCTAGTGGGTAGTATTAATACAGCTGTCAAAATCATAGTTTTAATGCATGTTCCTTCATAAGTTGAACACTGTGGACTTCGGCTGCCTATCAGTATAATAGGTTTAAGACTCTCACCAATCTATGTAGTTGTTCACGGTGGATTAAGACATCGGAATTTGAGTTAAAAAACATAACTCTTGTGTTGGGTTTTCGAATTCTGCGACCGGCTTGAATAATGATCTCTACACTGACGATTCCGGAAGGATGAAACGTATACGTATGTAGATAAACAATTTTTTATAATTATATGTATATATATATATATATATAAACCTGTCTATATACCATGTGCATCATCTACACCCAAAACCTACAGCAAAAATGAAGCCTAGAAAATCATATAAAATTCATCTTTGGTTATTTTGGCTTCTATATACGTAAGAATATAAGAGAATCTTTTATGGCTGCTAGGTTCTATGGGATTTTTGAGAAGTGATACCGTTAAAAACCGCTCGTCTTCAGATCTCTCCGACATAGCACTTGAGAGAAAGAAAATAAGAGGTAGAACTGAAGAATCTTTCATCTTAACATTAAGTCTACAAGTCAGAAACACTTTGTTACTATCATTGCGAATGTCGACAAGTCACAACTCTCATAGGTAGCTTATATTTATTATTGTGGAGAGTAGAAAAAAAACAAATTCATGTGCAAATCTGACTAAGCTAAAAATCAATTTAACAAGAACAATCAATTCATAGACTGCACTCTTTTATTCTGTGCATTTAGTGATAAAAGTTTATTTAAAAGTGAAGCATGACAAACAAAGCAAAATGAATTTTAAACGACCGACGGACCAAGATTCTCAAAGAGATGAAAGGGTTCATCAAAACTGAGTGAGACAAAATGTGTTTCTTATGTATATGCCAAATTAGTAGCTCGTAGAAGCAAAATTGACAATCTAAAGTCTAGCTTTCAACATGCATGGGAATGGGACTTATACCTTAATGTTGATAAATGCTGCCATATTGCAGTGAGATCTCATTCTGACTCGGCTCTTACCCTCAGCGGAGACACAACTCTGCTCAAGGAGGCGAACGAGACAAAAGATCTTGGCCTTCTGGTCGACTTATCTTTCAAGCCATCTAAACATTGCATCCAGGCTGCAAACAAAGCAAGGATCACTCTATTTCTCATTCGATGTTCTTTCTGCAAACTCACTCCTGAAATATTTCTTCCCCTTTAGGTCTCCCACGTCAGACCACTGTTAGAGTATGGTGTCCAGACTTCTGCTCTATATCTAATAAGTGATATCCAGCATTTGGAGAAAGTTCAAAGACTGGCTACTCGAATAGTGCAGTGTCTATGAGATCTTCCCTATGAAAGCCAACTCAAGAAACTTTTCTCCCCTGAGCGTCGACGATTATGCTGTGATCTCATTTTGGCCTACAATCTCTTCAATGGTCATTATGATATATCTCAGGATCTATTATTCACTCATGCACCAGAAAGAGGTCTATGCAGACACCACAAGAAACTATTTCACCAAAAGAATGGCGGACCAGAGGATGACTGCCTTTTCATTCAGGATCCCTGGACCTTGGAATAGTCTCCCGAGAGAGGTAATAAATGTGCCAACAACGCAGCAATTCAAGGTGAATTTGGACAGGTGCTGGGCTACTGTATCCTCTTCTGTATAAATTTCTACCACCCTTCCCTACATGGAAACTGAAACATGCTTGTTTTATATTTTTGAAAATTAATTGAATTGAAAAATTGAATTGAATATTCATGTTAACTACTTCATGATGAACTCTGGTTGTAAAACAAAGTATTTTTCTTGAAATTATATTTTATATTTTGGAAATCTAACAAATAAAGTTATCTTGCCTGCTTTTCAAAGTCAAACCCGAACAGCTATCCGACTGACATATCGATTCTTGATTCGGTCTAGCCTATTCTTTCGTATTTTATTTCCACTATGTCATTGACACAAATATATTTTATTTCTTTCCAGTATTTTCTGAAAATACTTATTGCGTTAGGATGGAGACAGACTTCTGAGACATCGGTATCAGTTTGTATTGAACGGTTTAGAATCTGTTGCAAAAACATTTAAATATTTTGATTTTTATTTACTTTTAATAAATATTATATTTAAATTTTTTTTAACATTTATTCGTTACCATTTCATTTTGAAATAAAGAGTATTAGCAAATATACTTATATGTATTATCTGCTGATCGACTACCGGTTTGAAAAGTATTTGGAGAGAGAGAGAGAGAGAGATAAATAGAAAGTTGTCTATGAGGCGTTTTCCTTTCCAAAGTGCGGGTCGTAGTTTTTGATTTGTTACTTTTAACTGTAGAATATAGTAAGAAAGTTACAAATATTCATAAGGATTTCATTCACTATTGATTGATTCTTCTTTTAAGAGATCTTACTATTATTATTAATTCTATCGCTAGACTAAACAGAAATGGTGTTTACTGACTTCTGAGGCGCCAGTGTAGGTTAGCATGAAACGGTTCAGATTTAAAAACGGTTACAAAACCAGTCAGACATTTTTATCTTTATTTACTTTTAATAAATATATTTTATTTGTTTATTTTTTTCGTTACCATGTTCATCTTGAAACTAAAATTATAAGCATATATACTAATATTTATTCTGTAATGAACAACTTCCGGTTTGAAAGAGTATTCGTAGAGAGAGCGGGAGAAGGTCTGTTTGTAAGCCGTATTCTGTTCCGAAGTGGGAGGGTGCTTTGTTGATAAAGATTTCATAATTTAGTCAAGTAAATATAGGGATTTACTAGAAAATAGTTGTTTTGCTAATGATGTACGTTTTTTTGTTGTTTCTCCTGCCTCAAGTTAAGAATATCGTTAACATCATTTCAAATATATTTTTTATAAATTCCTTTAAATTCACACAAAAGTTAAGGTAATAGCTCAATAGTGTATATATTACAAGACCTCGAAATATAATATAATAATAATTTAGTAAATGTTCCAGATTTGTTTTAAAAAAACATTTTAATCCAATCAATTATTTCTGCCGATTTTTAAAATGTGTGTTTTAAATAGGGTCATACAGTTTTTTGAATGAAAAAGTTTTTTAAACAAATTTGGAACATTTACTAAATTATTATTATTATTATGTTATGTTAAAAATATATAGATATGCTGTATTCGTTTTCATCTTAAAATGAAATTCTGTGATTCCTACTTAACAACTACAAACCATTTCAGTAAAAAAAGCCCATATATACCCGGGCAATGTCGGGTCAGGTCAGCTAGTATAATATATATTACTTAGATTTCAAAATTTCTATGCAATTGACACACATTTTATAATCACCAAAATGCAAGAGAATAAAAATAGACAAAAACAAGACATTTTTCTTTTAGATTTCCTTCATCCTCAATTGACATTGGTTTTCCTGATGGACTGCAAAGCTGATTCTTAATTGTAATGCACTCCATTAGAAGAGAAATTGCAAATCGTTGAGTCTTATCATTATAGTTACAGTTTGAAAAGGTAGAAAATGACGAGAAAGAAGAGAAAAGCTAAACACACTTAACTTAGTTCCATTAGTGGAACAAGTAAAACGTGGTGTGAAGACATTTTCTACAAATGAAGAATACAAACAACCAGTCACTCAACAAAGCGGTAATAAACAGCAGATAATGCTGAAGACATGGGGACATTTCTTTTGACATTTACATTAAAGACATAAAGAGAAATGTACAAAGAAATAGAGGACGCAAAAATATATGATTATACGAGAAGACAACCCGGTATTGCCTTCGTGAAAGGAATCATATCACACATAGCAGTATAATTTTTATTTATTTATTTATTTATTTATTTTTTTTTTAACTTCGTTCACTCCAAACAAGGCAAGCTGCCACTGTAGATGTAAGGGGCTACTGAGAATTAGGGTGAAAGTTTTTGGGGTCATCCTAAATTGTCAGCGGTGCAGCGAAATGCTTGTTCACATTAGTTTTAAATTTCTGCATGTCGGTATAGTCGGGGAAAAATTATTTATTACTATATCTTATTTATTATTTATTTTCTTAATGGAAATCGCTCCAGACACGGCATAAAGCCATTTGATGTAAGGAGCTTACAAGAACGAAATATGATTATCGCAAAGACAGGAGATGCTTATTGGTCTTATTCTTGAAAATATCAAGACTATAGGTAGACGGTAAAACAGTCAGCAGGAAGAGAGTGCCATCAGGCTGCAGTTCTTTGAAAGCAGCTACTGGAATAGGAAGCTGTATTACAAGTAGGTATCGAAACAGCGAATTCATTATACTAATTTCTATTTATATAAAATTAGGTATGTCTATATGTTTATATGTACAGGATTTACTCCTAAACTTATTGACTGATCATTATGAATTTTGGAACATTTTCTAGGTGTAATAGGGGCTATATTTAGTATAATTTAGTTTTATGCAAAAGTGGGTGGAACTTTGCGTGAAAATCCAGATACCTCCGATTTTTGTGAAATTTTAACAACAGGTACTAAACATCAATTAATAAATATTCCAAAAATATAATTTACTTTGGAGTATTTTGGGAACAACCTATTACTTGCCCTTACGCCTAGTAAATGTGTTCCAAACTTGAAAATTTAACAATTTGAATTGAATTGGATCCATAGTAATTTGATACCAATTAAGTAAGATTTCCTGAATTCTAATTTCTTTTAAGACCATTTAAGCTTAAGCCTTAAAAATTAGACATTTTCTAGAATTAAAATCATGTAATTTGAATAAAAATTCTAGACATAGGTTTAGTATCATTATATATCGGGTATTCTTCTAGTATATTTATATATTCATTATACTAATATCTTTATAAAGCTAGGTATGTTTATATGTTTATATATTTGTATGTACAGGATTTACTCCTAAACTTAGAAACCGATCATTAGACATTTTGGAACACAGCTGCTAAGCATAAATGTGGTAATATAGGCTATATTTTGTTTAATTTAATTTTATGCAAAAAAGGCAAAGAGCGAGTGGAATCCCTTGTGAAAATTCAGATACTTCTGATATTTGTGAAAATTCAGATACTTCTGATCTTTGTGAAATTTTAACCAGAGATATTAGACACTAATTAATAAATATTCCCCAAATTTCATTTTCTTTTGGGTATTTTTAAGGATTTTAGAGGGTGTAATATGGACACAACCTTCTAACTGAAAATTTAAATATTTCAGATTTGCATTAAATTTGATTCATAGACACCAATTAAGCAAGATTCCCTAAATTTCAATTTCTTCTTAAGACTGCTTACATTTTAGACACATTCTAGTATCGAAATCATGTAATAGAGTTTAATCAAAATTGGAATAAGGATTCTAGAGATGAGATGTAGTAGCATTACATCTTGATTTTAATCTTTGCAGGGGAACATAAAAGTGTGGAAAACTGTTCTGTTCAGGGAATTCATTTAACTCATCCTGAGACGGGTATTCTTCTAATATAGCTATAAAAGTTACACAATTATTAGATTAGTAGAAATACCGACTTCCAGACAGGTCTATAATACTGAGACAGTCCTATGATTTTTAATATTTGCAAGCGATTGGATCTGAATAGACTTCAAAGTAACCACAAATTTGATATGGAGAAAACTGTGTAGAAAATATAGCTTATATAACTAAACTTAATTTTGATTGGCTTAGAAAAGTTGAAAGTTACTCCCCTTATGTTATCTGTTTCTTTCTTGTTTGTCTAGATGCAATAACAGAGATATGGGTTTTATAATCCTCATGACTTTCTAATAATAATAATGGTTTGAAAACTACCTTCTTTCATTCATCATCAATTTCTAAAGAAAGCCTCACATTCTTATCCATCCAATGGCATGCAAAGGGGGAGGGCGATGGTGCAGTGACACAAGCCTCCAATCATATTCAAACACTCATAATATTTCTCAGTACTAGGACTTATACTTGAATCTTTGGGGCATACAACCAAGGAGTTGGCCCCAAGCATCACAAGGCTATCACCAGACCTCTGCACACCATTAACCTGGTCATCTTTTTAAGTACAGCTGTTACAATTTCGAGTTGTTTCAAAGTTGGATAATTGCTTCAAATGATAACTGCCATTTTGTTCCATCATTACCATCACCAGGGTCCATAGTTCTTTTTCTGAAGAGTTTTCAGAGAAAGGAAGACAATGCCATAATTCTAATTTTATATCTTTTGTCGGGATGCTATAAGAGTTAAGAAATAAGTTGGTTCACTATCAGCAAACCAGACTCCTTCCTTTATGCTTCGACTAAAGCTGCACCATCTCTTTTCATTATATCGCGCAACTAGTATTGATCCAACTTGTTTATGCTGTTTTCTACGGGAAATGGTTCATGACAAGTATATTTCCTTCATAATTGGGAATAGAAAAAGTGTTTTCTAAATAGTTATGCACTGATTGAACTTATGACTGAAGCAAATATGGCTAACCCACAAGGAATGTTGTTCATTATTTATTTGCCTGAAGGTGCTATGATGATTAGCTTCTAAGACACACCAATACATCCTAACAAAGAAAAGAATACAAGTTTTAAAATATAAGATATGGTGGCCTAAAACTAATTTACTTCTTCCTAAAAATCTTCTTATCTTATAGACGGTAGTTTACAAATAACTAAAAAGTAAAAGGAGTCAGAATTGAACAAAAGAAAATCAACGTGTTAACATTATTTTGTCCCTATAATCAAATTATTATTTTGATATGTTACGAGACTGCTAATTCCATGTTAAGGAACCTAGAGCTTATGTCTATTTCCCAAAATAAGTTGATTCATTTGTGAAAACAAAATTAAAATATAACTGTTGAAAATTCTCTATTAAAAATGTCTCATTGTATTTTATATGATATGTGTGCATATATATTATATATATATATATATATAATATATATATCAACTAAAACTACTATAAACCCTATATATATATATATATATATATATATATATATATATATAGGAAATAAAAAAGGAAAAACCAAAAAGGAAGTTTTTATGTGTTCATCAACGTTTCGTCTTTATTTGTAAAAACTGAGTGAAACTAGTTTCTTCAACATTTATTTTCATTCCTTACAACTAACTTCACCCGGTCCGGACGTCGGTCCCTACTGTTTTCCAGTAGTGGCTAGTATTTCTTCCCTTCAACCCACCATGTCAACCCTATATGTCCACGTACTTGCATGACATTTTTCTTTATATTATCATCCTGAAGAAGTCTTACAAATAAAAACTTCCTTTTTGGTTTTTCCTTTTTCATTTCCTATTACGTCGGATTTCCTTCATCCTTCTTTTCCCATATATATATATATATATATATATAGTGTGTGTGGATAGTGGATTAAGTTGTTAGGGGTTAGTCCAATGAAGCTACGGTGTTTATGAGGTAGTGCTCAATAACAAGTAGAGCTATATTTTAGTATAATTATTTTTTTGAGTATAATTTTTTTAGTATGAATAAAAATGTTTGTATAAATAAAAAAAGTTATACTAATATATATATTGTGTAATTTAGTGTTATAAGAGAAATAACAAGAGAGCTCAATTACATGTGCAACAGCACATAATTTTTACAATGGACACTATACATAGTTTGATTAGTAGAAACTCAACCTGTAGGGATAAAGATACCAAATGTGACGATTAATCAACCGACGTATTCATAGTTTGAGTCCTTTTTCACTATGCCCATAACACCATATTACTTTTGTTTTACTGCCTCCACCCACCTATTTCGCCCCCTATTATAATCAGAAGAAACTGAAATTTTATGAAACTCTGAATAAGTGTCTTATAATTGTTGTTAAATTTCAGTAAAATTTAAATGCTAATTTAAAATGCCCTTTTTTGTTAAGACTAAGCTTGAAAGAATCAACTATAGGATAATTTAACATGAAAAATTATCATACCTACTTTTAGGAGCCAATTTCCGTCATTCCTGCACTGTTCTTTTTTACATACTAGCACGGTAACCCAACATTGCTCAAGATTTAATGAGAAACACTATGTCATTTTTCACTATACTCATAACACCATATTACTTTTTTTCTTTTATTGCCCCCTGTTTCACCCCCTAAAATAATCTGAAGAAACTGAATTTTCTAACACACTCTGAATTAGAGTTTCATAATATTTTTCATACATATGGTTTCAAAGCCACTGTTGGACTGATCGTCAAGGACGTATCCACGACTAGTACTGAAGTGTATTTGTCCAAATATAGTTAGATTGCAAAAAGGATTGTGAGTGTTATTAACGATTCCATGGATGGCAACATATGTACACACATTAATTGATCTAGCTTATTATTGAGAATGGGACTCGTGAAAAGTCTACAGTTTTATCCTTCATCTGTTGTATATTGCTACCATGCTTAAAAATATTTCCATTCTATGAAAGTCCGGCGCGAACGCAGACCCCACGATATTATTAAACCAGCTTTGTTCAAACTGAAAATTCTTATCTAAGTACTCAGCTTAATGTAATTTCAGAATAAAGCTTGTTATGTGAGTCTCTCTCCAAAACCCTTGTTGGAGTAGCATATTTTCATTCTATGGACATCTTGCATGAACAAAACACCCAAAATATTATTTTACCATCTTTGGACAGAACAGTCTGATCCTAGCCCAAAGGCCAAGAAAGTGTATGTTAGTTCGAGTTTCACGTTCGAAACAACAGCACCATCAGATGAAATTTTGAAAATTACTTCTTTTGCATTGCATCTTCGGTGATCAGGCGATCCTATCTTTAAAAAGATGTAGAGAGTGATAGCGTACGTACGAACATGAAATTGCCTTAGTGTATTATCATATAGATAAATTTAAGACTAGCAGAAAAAAGTTAATTTCTGAGAGAATGAGAAGGCAAATTGCAAGAGATGTCTCGCTTGATGATAAAAGAGTTTGTTAATGATGCAAAGAGCAGAGTTTAACAAAGAGACAGTTATTAGATGCCTTCATAGATCATCATGTGAAATCATTTGCATAAGTGACATATGTCAACCAATGTTTCAGTCTGGTATTTACTTTGGTACAAGTAGTGTATATTGCAGCTGTGCTCAACGGAATGGTGACAAACACATATAAAAATAAAATGCTATATCTTTATTGTTCGGTGGAAGCAAGTTGCAATAAGAATCGTGAGAGGTGGAGGGAACATGGGAACTAACAAATTTCATATATCGAATTTGCTAGCCAACTGTTTTCTGTCGATCTCAATTTCAGCTAGTTAATATAACAGTTTTGAACACACAAGCATCGTCAACTGCTATGCTCATTCCAGGATTTTATCTATGCATTCAATGATCCATGCCCTTATGGGACATGCCTTCCAGCTCTGTATTGTTTATTAAGCAAATGAATGTATTTCGTCTGGTGCATCTGTAGGTGTCCTTACAGGTGTTCTTATGTTAATCAACCGCATGTTATTCATCTGGCCAGATATGGTGTCTCTGCTTCAATCAGCCGGTTATAATTCTTCAAGCCAGGTGTTATCTCTGATACGGCACAAGCAGATATTTGACACAAGAGACCATAAATATTTGCCTTTTTTCTTATAAAGGGTTTCCCTTAGAAAGCCTAAACTGACCCAAAGAAGGTTTTATCTCTAAATTTCATGAACTGTAAACTACTGGCAAGTAGCAAGACATTCTAAAGGTTCCTAAAATTTGCAAACATTTCAATCAGTTTTACATTTGTAATAAAGACATAACTGCACAAAATTGACTTTTTCTAAGCCCATAATTTAGATTGTGTAATGTGTAGTTTTCATCATATGAAAGGATCATGCAAAAAATGCCAACCATGGAATAGTAAATAAAATTCACAATCCTTTCTGCAATCCCAAAAATATTTGGTACAAATAAACTTCACTCTATGCCTGACTTGTCCACCAACTTCCAGTAATGAATATCCAACAATCTGTGTTTTATCGCTGTTCAATGATATGCAGGTACACTTTGGTGATCGCCTCATCAGTAGGACCTGTGATCATCACACTCACCGGATCTTAACTCCCAGATTTCTATCTGTGGGGTTATCTCAAAGATAATGTCTATCAAAAAAGTCCACAGACTATTCGCGAATTGAAGAGGGCTATCACAGCACAGTGGCAAGAGAGGAGTATGTCAGAGCTTTTGAAAATTGTACACCAATAAAAGACAAACTGTTGGAGATTCATGACTGAAATTTGGTGAACACGTCAGGCATATACTGAAGTGTTTATTCACATCTTCTCCAGGAGGTTTAACACAAGGTCAGGTGTGGTTTCGAAAAGCCAACACGATAGAAGCTCACTCTGGCCTACAAAACAAAAAATGCCTGGGCAGCCCTGTCAGCATTAGATTAGAAATAATCTAACTTCTTCTAAAAGAGAAGGTAAAACCTGGGAAGGTGGACCTCTTAGGAATGAACAGAACCATAACTCAGTCTGATAGCAAGAAAGCCACTGCTGGACTGATTGTCGAGAACGTATCCATGACTGGTATTTGTGTATTTGTCAAAATATAGTTGGATTGCAAAAAGGATTGTGAATGTTATTAACGATTCCATGGGTTGCAATTTTTTTTTGAATACTTTGCAGTATGTTGTCCTTCAAATACTAGACACATATAAAATGGTCCAAATACATCTCAGTATTATAAGCCTGTCCTGGAAGGAATACTCTAGCTAGTTATACTAAATCTTAATATTCTCTTTAATAAATATCTATAAAAAGATCTAAAATATGATTTTTGCAGTTTTACCTAAGACTTATTATTCAGCTTGCTTTAGCTAGTTTTTAGAAATGTAAACTCATGAAAATCAGATATGTTAGTGACAGAAAGTCTTAATAGCCTATAATCTGGTACGTGTCCCCTCCCCCAAACAGATAGGTTTCATCACTATCATCATCATCATATACGGTTTAATGTCCGTTTTATATGCTGACATCTGTTGAACGGCTTTTCGAAATTGAATTACAACCTCAGCTATCTATGGCCAGGTCTTTATTTATCCGTCTTTCTCTCAAATCCATCCTTATCACTTCCTCCCATGTTTTCCTTAGCCTTCACCTGTCACTTACCCTGCTACCTCAACTGTTCTATATCTACTAACCCAGAAACTCTCATCAATTTTTTAGCATTCTATACAATCGAAATATCCTGTTCTGCACACATCTCTGTATACTGTCTAGATCTAATCTTCCTCTGAGGTCATCAGATCTAAGCCTGTATTTAACACTCACATTACACATCCATCATATTCTCATATCATTTTCTCCAAGCCTCACTGACCTGGTTTTACTTCCAACATCATCATACTGCGTACACATGCCTGGTTAATTCTTTCCTTCGTCGACAGTGATAACACTCGGCTGATTAGTAATAACATAAGTTCCCTGAACCTACTCCATACACTCCTAACTCTTGCAATCTCACTAGAATCTGATCCACCCTGTGCTCTAATGGTATCACCAAAGTAATAGAACTTCTCAACAACTTCGATGCTTCGCCATCCAGGTATTTATCCACATATTTCTAATCCATCTGCATTGTCTTACACTTCCTGCAGGCAAACTGGTTATCCTCTCTCAACCTACCAGTAATTCTACTGCATTTCTTGTGCACTCAATGCTTACAAGTATCACAAAAAATTGAATTGCACCTGATGTCCTTTCCATCAACTGAGCAGGGAACTTTCCTCTTTCTGGGAGCTTTCCAACACTACAACCACTGATCATCAGGTTTAATAACACTAAACCAGCACTTTAGATTTCGTGATAAATTTAACCCCTATCGAAACTTATTTGAATGCTCTAACTGCTAACATATCGATTTCGATAACACACAAATAAACATTGACTTTTATAAAGATTGAAGATAAGATGTGTCCATTCAATCTGTGCGTTTAGTGAGTTAAATACTATTTCTAAACTAAAAGGTGACAGACAAATGCTCTTATAGTTATGATCGAACGCACATAAAGAAGTCATGTCCTATCCTAGTATTTTTCACTCGTTCCTTTTTAACTGTTTTTCTCTTCGTTCTTTCTTTCTTTTGTGGCTTCTTGTCACACACTGTTTTTTTATGTTTCATATCGAATATACTTAAAGACATTATGAATTTCTTATAACTAAAATTATTCAATCTATCATCATTAGCATGATCTCTCAGAAAAATGTGAAATAGAATTGTTTAATCATTTTGACTGGCTTTACTTATGGAAACCATACATACATATACATACATACATATATAAATATAAGCTACATACTTAGAGGTAGCACTTCAGAAAGTAGCATCGGTCTTTACAGAAGGTATCAAGTTCTTCACCAGAAAAATAGCCTGAAGAAGTTGGCCATCCTCTATCAACCTATGTATTAAATAGCTCAAAGCAACCAAGAACTTTTACCAATCCATGCAGCGTTTAATGCGCTGCTGCCGGACTGTTCAAAGAAATTGGTAAATGACCACAAAGCTTTTGGTAGACTGCTAGACAAGAATTTTAATATCTGAGAGTATAGAGCCATTTTATGGCTCTCCCCCGCTGTTAGGAGTGGAAATCCATAATCACGTACCTATATCATTCATACATCCGTGTATGTTTTTTTAAATAAGGAAATTGTATATTATTTATATAATAATACACTAAGGCAATTTTATGTTCGTGCGTACGTTATCTCCTTCCACCTCTTTTTTAAAACAGGGGATCACCTGATCGCTGAAGATACAATGCAAAAAAGTAATTTTCAAAATTTCATCTGATGTTGTTATTGTTTTAAACGTTAAACTCACAATACATTTTCTTGGCCTTTAGGCTAAAATCAAAGTGGTGTATCTGTTCTGTCCAATGATGGTACAATAATATCTTGGGGGTCTGCGTTCATACCAGACATCCATAGAATAGAAATATGTCACAGAATCCTACAAGGGTTTTGAAGATAGATCCCCATAAACAGATATATTTTGAAACTACAATGATTAGATTATTTAAATAAGTATATTTTAGTTTGAACAAAGATGATACAGTAATATCGTGAGATTTGTGTTCGCACCGAACATCCATTAAGCACAGCAGCAATGTCGAACAGATTAAGGATACGGCTGAGGAATTTCCACGGGTTGCACTAGTTTATAATCATACTAATAGTGTTTTTTATTGACAACACATTTTAACCATGGTAAAGTTGACCACTTTTCATAAGCATATATTGATAAAAAAATCGACACTTATATCCGTAAACTTGAGCTATTTTGAATCGGAATAAATTCTAACAAAAAAAAATTCGAAACTGTAACTATAAAATGATGACAATATTTCACGAAGCCATGGCAATTTTAATGCAACGAGCGTCAGGTGGAATTTCCATAGACAGAGCTTCTTTTCAAGAGCTTCTTTCAAGAGTTTCCCGACTGTGGAACACTTTACTGTGAAACTGCTTCTCTGCTGATTACAACTTGGCTGTCTTCAAATCGAATCTCAACAAATTCTTATCACAAACCACCCAATAAGCAATCAAACGTAGTTCATGCTATTGATCAATGTTAATACTCTCATGGTGTGCCTTATCCTTTGGTTGATGATCATTCCGTCTTATTAAGCCTTATCCTTGAGTGGCTCTTGGCCTTTCAATGCAAAAGATACAGCATTCAAAATCTTTTGTGTTAAAAGGATGAAGCCAATTAAAATTTGACTGTTAGATAAGCATCGTCCATCTCCAAAAATTGAATATGGGGTTCAATCAGTGGCATACAGAGGGGGGGGGCATATGGCGGCGGTCCCAGACATCTAAATTAAGGAGGCATCTAATTAGAGAGGAAAATTAAAATACTTCTCAGTACTAAGACTTATACTAGAGTCTTTGAGGCATACAATCAAAGAGTTCTAGGACACCTCTCCATACTGGGTTCAAATGTAATCTACTACACTACCCTCTCCCTGCATGGACAGTTAAATAATTTATAACATATTTGGATGTTTAACAACTACAGTTGCAGTTCCTGTATTAGTATTGTTCATATCACGATTTGGTAACTAATTTTTATTTCTGAGATGCAACTCTTTTGACCGGCATGCAGTTCCATCACTGACTTCTTCAAATGACTATTTATTGCTTGCAAAGAGTGCCATTCTGCACTTAGACTGAGTGGCTTACAAAATGATGCTTTTCCACTTCATTCGTTTCCATTGGCAGATATTCCTGAGAAGCCATTAAAATGTCAACAATTCATAGACAATAGTAATTTGGAAACAGTGCAGACTTAGGTGTGTTGTTTATTATAAAGTTGGATAAAATCTCAATATAAAAACATGTTTTATTGAAAACTTCTTTCTTAGATAAATGACATGATGTTTGATATAATAGAAATAGGTTACGGTGTGATGACATGTGTTTCAGTAAGCAGTGAAATAGGGCAAACCAAGTATAGAACAATTGTAAATGAACAGAGAAAGTTCTGAGGAATATATAAAGCAACCAACCGGCCGGTGATTGTTTGTTGAATTAATTTAATACATGAATATTGGTTGGTTATCAATTCATTCCAATGCAGATTACTAGCAGTAAAAATCAAATACATGATGCAAATATCATCCATAACACATGCAGATTTTAAATGGGGCTGTTGACTCAGAATTATCTCCCAAAGAGACATTTGAATTGAATTAATTCTGCTCCAAGTGGTGTCACAGTTACTGACACAAACTGTGGACATGGCTATAAAGCTATTGATGAAATAGGAAGTGAGACTAGATTCAAGCCACCGTAGAGCAACTAGTCTATGAGAATCTGAAATAACCCCACTCCTTCTCGCTACTTATCCAAGTATTGTTTCTAGTCATCTTACTTTTCTCCTAACTTTACTCAAGCAACTCTGAGCCACAAGATGCCTAAAAATAAACTTTGCAATCCATAGGCACCCTTTCAAAGAATATCCATTATCTCTCAGGACAGAAGGCTATCCACTATATATATATATATATATATATATATATATATATATATATATATATATATATAAACTATATAATATATATATCTTTATAGATAGAAGGATGAAAAGAAATTAGAAAAGCGACGGAGGCAGATCTTTTTTCAATTGAGTTGCTCAATGCAAGGTATATTCTGCAAATAAGCAATTTATTTAATTAATTATTTCCTTAAGCCAAGCTTTTCAAAGATCAAAATCTTATCATCAGATATATTGAGCTGTGTTCTTTTCACAATAGGTTTTACCTTTCCTAAAAGTTCGCTTTCAGTTCTCTACTTAATATATATATATATATATATATATATATATATAAACTATATAATCTATATTTAAATAATGTATATTTATAAAGGTCTACCTTGTATTGAGAACATTTTATCAATATATATGAACTTGTCTAATTTATATATATATATATATATATATATATATATATATACCACCCTCTAGTTTGAAATTTTTTTTTGAAAAGAGCCCCATTGATTAGCTATTGGAAAAGAGAATAAAAATAAATTTTTAAATTAGTAAATTTCTCCAAGAAAGCTACCAACTACTCCACGGATCAAATATGGCTGATGAAAGGCAATGAACAATTTATACTTATAATCAAAACTCAAGAAACTTGGTATCTTTATTCGATTGGGGCCACTCTCCCTAAGGTACCATGTTAGTCTCAACATCTGTAACATTAATATATATATATATACATATATTGTGTATATAAAAATATATATATATATACATATATTGTGTATATAAATATATATATATATATAGTGTTTATAAATATATATATATATAGTGTTTATAAATATATATATATATATATGTATAGTGTTTATCAATATATATATATATAGTGTTTATCAATATATATATATATATAGTGTTTATCAATATATATATATATAGTGTTTATCAATATATATATATATATAGTGTTTATCAATATATATATATATAATGTTTATCAATATATATATATATAGTGTTTATCAATATATATATATATATATATATATATATTGTATACTAATATATATCAATATGTATATAGTGTATATCAATATATATCAATATTTATATATAGTGTATATCAATATATATCAATATTTATATATAGTGTATATCAATATATATCTAGTGTATATTAATATATATATATATAGTGTATATCAATATATATATAGTGTATATCGATATATATATAGTGTATATCAATATATATATATATATATATAGTGTATATCAATATATATATATAGTGTATATCAATATATTTATATAGTGTATATCAATATATATATAGTGTATATCAATATATATATATAGTGTATATCAATATATATATATATATAGTGTATATCAATATATATATATATATACATACATATATATATATATATACACACATAAAATATCATGAAATAATATAATATTTAGGTATATTTTTTCAGTATTAACTTTAACAGTGCTCAATACGTGAGCAAAGCTTAGTAGTAGTATGAAAATACATTATATTTTGGGCAAGTAAGCTTCACAGTAACGTTTATGTTTCATTCCTGGGGGAACTTATCAGGCTAATTGAAATGATGCCTAATGATTTCCATTGGGAATGAAACATAAACGTTTCCGTGTAGCTTACTTGCTATAAATATATTTTCATATTACTATATATATGTATATACACACGAAACATCAAAGTTTTTGCTCACATTCTAGTGAACTTGAAGGACGCTTCATTCAAGTCTTTATCTGATATCAAAGATTTGTTTCGTCTGTACCAATGTACAGATGTTTTGTTTTCATCTTTCTACTGCATTTTTACTTCACTTCATATAATGTACAGGTTTTGTTTTCTGCCGATTACAGACAACAATATTTATTGAATTAATAAAAATAAGGATTTTAAAATAAAATTTCAAGACAAAATTAACATCGCGTTTTTACCATAGAAGAGCAGGTGAAATCATCTTTAGCTGCGGTTGGCAATCACCTATACATGGACGGCGGCACCGGCGGGGCAGGGGGGAGGGCTTCAGCCCCCCCCCCCCACTTGTTGACTCGGCTCCCCCACTTTACGGTCATCAATAATGAAGTTATATATACATGTGTTTAACCGCCCCCCCCCCACTTTTTAGGAGAGCCCCCCCACTTTTATAACTGTGTCGCCGACTCTGCTATAGATATCTTCATAAAAACATCAGTCCCTATCACGTCACTGGGTGAGCGTCGGGAAGGGTATTTAGCCTATAAAAATCTTGCCTTAATTAAGAAAATGACTTCCAAAGAAAATTTGTCACATTCGATAAAGATCTGGTCAGAGATGGGTTATTTGAAAGTCAATTTCTAAAAGCTTTCGATGATGATGATGATGATGATGATGATGATGATGAGCAGCAGCACGACGACAATGAAAAATGTATTCATTTTCTTTCTGGTTTCGGTGAGATTATTTCAGAATCTAAAGAAATAATTGAAAACATGATCATCAATTTTTGGAGGACCCTTTTAGGGTTCCAGTTTTTTGGGGAAAGATTTTGGGAGAGCCGGGTTTTATAAAAACATTTTAAACATTTTAAAGAAAAGCAGTTTTAAGTGTGAGAGAGAGCGAGATAAATGTTATATAATAAACAAACAAAATAATGAATTCAAAAGCATAAGTTCACAAAAGAGATATTATATATATGTTTAAAACTGAAGTCTGCAAAGATGGGAAAACAGAATAATTGTTAAGTATTTTGAGTGTCCTTGCCAAACAAGGTGGATTTATTAGTTAAGATATCGAGGAAGCCTGAGTCGATAATTTAAAGGCTGTGAATTATCTACGGGTCTGAAAAATCGTAATCAAAACTTCCTCACTCAATTACATAAATTACATTTCATTGAAAGTTATTAAATAGAGTCAATCATCATTTGTTTTCATATTAGAAAGTTCAGTGAGAAATGTATGAAGTATTAAAATGGTTAAGTTTATAAGTTTGTTTTCAATCAGCAGACGACATTGAAATGGGATTCAAGGTGTGTGTGTGTGTGTGTGTGTGTGTGTCGCCTTTAGTGTGCATATGCGTAAGACAGTGAAAAAGTTAATGCATTGTGTATGTGTGTGCGTTGAAGTCAGTGTGGCTATGTGTGCATGAGTTTAGAAAAGGAATTTTTCAGCTTTCCCAAGGCCCCACAGAAGGACAATGGGGGCTGGTGAAACGTCGATGTTAACTCTCTTGTGCATTTGAGCTAAACATTCAGTTGATGGAAAAATCTGGCCTTATATGGGATCGAGGTGGCTCCAAAAGGGCAATTTCTATAAATTCAGAAAAATCCGCTGATTGGTTCAAAATATTATTATTTGTTTTTATTCATTCTGGCGGATGCATGTGCAAAGCCATGTGTGCAGAAATGAGTTTAAGCACTTTCATTTTGAGACCGAAGGATAAATCTCGTCTCTACAAATTTACCAAAAATCATTTCTTTCATTTGCATTAAAATAACATGATGTTCTTGAGTTGTTAACATTTGATGAATTTTGAAATGAAGCCAGTTAAATATAAGTCTTACTATTGTATCTACATACTACGAAAATCTTGGTGATCTGGCTTGCTTTTCACCGTGCCCACTTTTCATCTCTATATGAAAATTTTCGATTTTAAATGACATAAATAGAGAGCGAGTGATAAGAAAGGTAGTGGTAGGTCGCAAATGACATACATAATTAAAAGAGAGAGAGAGGGAATGAGAAAGAGCAGAGAGGATGGAAAGGGTGTACAGAGGGGAGAAGAGAGATGGAAAGAGAGAGAGGGGAGGGAAGAGAAGGGAAACGGATAAAAAAACGAATGAGTATTATTAGAAAGAAATATATATTTATACTTGAAAATGAATGACGGCACAAAATGAGCTTTATTTTTTTAAACCTTGCCAAAAGCTACCATTTATCCTTTATGACATCATCCATTACTTTCTTGTAAAAACATAATTATCAACCAATGTTAAAGTTGAGAAATTATATATTTAATAATATATGTCGGTCTTCTCGACAGATTTGTGTTTCAACCGATTGTCGTGGAGATGAGTGGAGTGATAGGCCCCGCCACACACGACTTCCTCGGCAGCCTTGGTCTGTTAATGACGTGCTACACCAGGGACAATCGTGAGTTGACTTGGCTTTACGAGCGCCTTTCTATCGCGATTATTTGTGGAAACGCCTTGAGCCAGCTCTCGGCCTGCCAAGCCAGCCGGATATTCGATGAAACTTCCTGATGCCTGCATGTTGGTTTCGAAAAGGAACATTTTATTATTTGCTTCCCCATTTTCCTTCTCGATAGTTTATTTGACTATCATTGTTTATATATCACAAATTGTTTTTTCGTTTAATAAAAATAAGTTTGATTTTCTAAGCACAATATATAAATATATGAAAACAAGAAATTAAAAAAGAATATATATAGCAATTATTAACGGGTGGTCTAGTATATTATAAAGACTAGCAAATCAGCCCCCCCCCAAAAAAAAGGACTGATTTAAGTCTAGCTCATGCTGAAGGCGGTTGAGGCTTTATTATGTACCATAATTTGTATTCCTCATTCTATTACATCAACCGTCCTAAAGACATTTCATGCTAAATTTAGTGCAATTCAAACTAATAGTTTTCAAGCCTATAAATATTGATATTTATTATTATTATTAGCCAAAATTTATTCCCTCTGGTTGCATTTTTTGTTAGTATATATGACGAAAGAACATATACTACACTGCCCTCCAAAGGAGGAGGTGATGACTGGGAGGATCGTATCATGACAACAGAACAGATACCTGACCCCCTCCCCCAAACAAAAGTATAGAGTAATGCCTCGAAAGATGGTCTCATGCAAACAGAACAGATACTACCTTAACCCCCCCCCCCCTCCCATAAAAAGAGGTAATGTCTGGGAAGATGGTATCATGATAACAAACCAGATACTACACTACTCGCCTGAATTGAACATTGAAAGATAGCATATTAGTCTGAAAGAGTATAGTAAACTGAATTCAGCATTAAAATATAATAACAGTATAGTTTAACTTCAGACAGATACCAAATCTCCATTAGTAATAAAATAGTATAGTTTCGACTTCAGACAGACAGATACCAAATCTCCATTAGTAATAAAATAGTATATTTTCGACTTCAGACAGACAGATACCAAATCTCTATTAGTAATAGATTTAGTTGTACAAATAGTAGTATTTAATGTGAAATTCCCTCCCCCATAACACATTTTTATGTTAAATTTAATGCCAAATACCCTTGAAAGCTGTAAGTTTATATTTTCTATAGTAGTAGTAGTAGTAGTAGTAGTATAAGTAGTAATCACTGGAAATCATATCTAACATCTATATATTTTGTCACGGTTTATTCTGGCTACAGAGATTTAATTCCAGTCAACGATTAATCCTCGGCAACCATTCTGACAGACCAAGCTCTCTGTGTCGGCATAAGGTATGATCCGGCTCAGTTCTAAGAGGTGCACTCTCCCAGGTATTATCTCCTCTTTGTGAAGGAGGGGTTATTGTTGATTACCCGAAGCGTCTCTATCAGGAAATACTGACGGGTTTGTTCAGGACTATTTCTGTACCAACCAGAGTGCCCCCTTTGGGGGAGCTGACTCTCCTCACCATCCGACTTTGTGGCACATTTTGCCTCATAAAATTCTGTTTCATGTCCTTTTTACATGCTGTGACATGTGTTGGACGGCTTTTAAAATTGACTTCCAAACTAATCTATCTCTAAGCAGGACTTCATCACTTCCTCACATGTTTTCCTTGGCATCCCTCTGCCAACTTTCAGTGCTACTTTAATTGTTCTACATCTGCTAACACAAGAACTCTCATCCATTCTTTCACCGTGACCAAACTATCAAAGTCTCCTGTTCTCCACACATCCATATACATTGTGTACATGTTGTATTTGATCACACTCTCACTTTCAGACAATCCATTTTCAATTGTATGGAAGCATAAAAGTTGCAAAAAAGCAATTACTGATTTAGAAACTTTGGATACAAAAGTAAAGCAAAAAACGAGAGAATGAGAAAACTAGTAAAAAAAAGAAGAAATTTCCTTTTAGACATAAACTTTCTTATAAAATAAACAAAAGCTGAAGGCTGTTTGATTTTAATTGTTCTTTCTTTCAGATAAATGCCAACAATGAGGATAAAAGAAAACAAAAAAATCCATTGTAAGATGTGTTAGTCTGCCAGTTCTTACACGAGAGCAAAAAACCTGTCCTAACAGTTACTAAATACAATGAAATAAATAATACCATTCCAATGTGCTTTGGTGTGAAGTGGCATTAACATGTCTGAAATAAGAGTTGAGCAGTTTTTCTTTTCTTTTTTTCTAAGCCAAATGTTGATAAATTACAAAATAATGGAAGCGCGAAAAGGAAACAAGTATTTAGTTTGTAAATACACGAAAACAACGCGCTTGGATTGGCAACGATAAACAGGGGGTAAATAACATAAGTAATAAATTGATGTGCACAAAGAAACATCTCTTGCTTTATTTATGAATCGATCATCTAAACTACCCCCGCCCGAACACCTGCCAAACAAAATATATTTTCTAATAATAATTTATAGCGTAGCTGAATAGTTTTTACTTGTTTGCTTAAAAGAAATATTAAAAATTGACAGCTTGATTGAGGCAGCATAGAGTTTAGAGAACAAAACAAAAGTAGATAAGCAAAAACAAAAAAAAAAGAATTTTGATAAAAAGGGATAGGGGAACATATGAAGAAATTTGGAGGAGAGGAATCTGCTTCTTGGTTTTCCTTATTGTTTTATATTTCTCCATCTCTCCAGATCGTTGTTTCCTTTTCTCTGGGACTTTCTTTGTCTGACATATCTTTGTCATTTACATTTTTTGATTAAAATAAGAGACAACATTTTCATTTCAAATAAGTACCGTTTTTATTTTTATTTTATATACAGATACATTCGTGCAGTTTGCTATCCTGAAAGAAAGTTCAATTCTCGCATGAGTGAAAATAGAAATGGTATGTGAAGATAAACACTGAATTTTGAATTGGGAGAAACAGTATTTTATTTTTTGAATATGCATAGTTTTAGATTATTTGCATTATTCGAATTACTATTCTCATCTTGGTTGGTATATTCACAACGTTTCGGCCGACATCACCACCGATTTTCTTCAAGTGCATATTTTTAAACTTACAAATATTCTAGTCCAACTTGAGAACCTGTACTGAAAGATTTCCCCTAGTTTGACAAGAAGGTTGCCAAGTTTAAAAAGATTAAATTTTGAATTTGCCTAAAATCATCTGATATTTAAACTAATCTTTCTTTCTCTCTCTCTCTCTCTCTCTCTCTCTCTTCCTCTTTCTCTCTTCCCCCACCTTTCCCTATTGATAAAGATAGCCAGTAATACTTCACTCTATTTCTTCCTTTCACAAATTATTTCCAAATAAAATTTCTGGGTCTGTGCTCATGAGTTCATTTTATTTACCTTATCTTCGACAACTAATAAGGCTCTTACTATTCAGCATCAGTCCTTGTCCCAAACCCATAATCTTCATAATGTTGTTGGGCCGTGATAGAAAGTAATCCTCCTCCGCCTCCTCCATATGGAATTCTGAGAATATCAGGGTCACTTAGTGGCAGCCATAACTAGTTTCTGACAGCAGAAAGCAATGAAACATGGCCTGACCTCATAATGGTGACCTTCCCCATGAGCTTTATTCGTCTGTTGCTTAGCTGTGTTGAGTAATTATTCTGAAATAAATCTGCAGGATTTCAGGGTTACTTGGCAATGACCATCAATCCTCAAGTATCATATGACCGACTACTATGAAACATGGTACCAGTAGTAAATATGAGATTTGTAATAAAATAATGTCAGTTTTTAACCTCATTATTCAAATACTTATAAGACTTTGTAAATTTTTAGATGTAAAATTGATAATTTGTATTATTTGGATTATTCTGACTACTATTCTTATCTTGGGTGTTATTTTCACAATGTTTCGGCCAATGTAACCTCCGACCTTCTTATTGGACAGGTGGAGCAACGGATAAAAGCGTTGATTAACAATCAGTTCTAATTGAGATTCTTATAAAAGGTTCAATCCTTACTACAGAAATAATAGCTAAGAATAACTTAATAATTAATTAACACTTCTACCGGCCATGGCTGACGGAATGCGAACAATTTACCCTGTGGATGAAATAATGGGTTCAGTTCGAAATTATGTATAGGTTTCCAAGTTCGAAAAGATGCATCTGAAAAAGGTTGAAAGTTACATCAGCTGAAACATTGTAAAATTATCCACGGAGATGAAAATAGTAGTCCGAATAATACAAATAATACAAATTCTTATGAATCAGCTGATGCTGAACTTTATTTATCGAAATAAAAAGCATTCACATGAACACATTTTTGCTCCACAGAAACAGGTCTACATATTCCAGTTGCATAGAATTCTGATGTCAGGGAGTAGACAAGTGCATTTTGTCAGCATCTTTGTGAAGATTTTTTGCTACAAAGAGTGGCCAAATGTTATAGAAAAAGTAGGCGGCATCTAAGAAATCCAGCAGACACAAAATTTCACATCTTAATCTGTTATACTTCCAGATAAGTTATATGTGAGACATGTGGTCAAGTATTGCCATGCAGAAGGACTAATATTTTTCTGTTGACAGATGCTAGACATGTAAACTAAAGTTTCCAATTCATCTTTTCGATTCGCAGAACAATGCTTTTTTAAAGTCGCCATTTTGCCAGGATTCAGGAGGCTGTATTGAATTAATCTTCATGTATAACACGAAATAGTCACCCTCAACATTTGATCGTTTTGGTAATTATTCGGTTCCTCTGCCTCAATCGAACCAGAGAGTTGATCATTACAGATTAGTATAAGGCATCCATTTTTTGTGTATACATAACAATGCGATCAAGAATTGAGTTGTTTTTCTCTGTAAAAGTGTAACATTTTCGATTGTCCATGGCATCAACCATTATGCATCCAGGTTCTATTATCATCTCAACTATTGTACACGAATGCCGCAATTCATTTTATATTAAATTATATTAAATTTATATTAAATTATATTAAATTTATTAAACAGAAAGGAACAGTCACAGAGAAAATCAGAAAAGATGAAACCAACAGTTTAAAGTGACAGGCTACTCGCGTGTATGAAAAAGAGAAAAAGACAGACAAATAGATAGGTTGTCTCATTACAGCTAGCTACATAGTGCACGAGCGGCCCACCCTCAATGAAGCTCTTCAGGGAACAGCCACGTTTCGTGTCCGCCTGCTTAAGTCGTCAGCTGAAAAGATGAAGATCTCTCTTCTTTCGGAAGTCACTTCCGTTAACTAAAGGTTAAATTTTGACCTCCCATCCATTAATCATTCTTTCATTCAACTAACGTTTCCCGTTGTGTAACAAATCTTTAGCTTCTTTAATTTAGCCAAATACTTAAAGTAACCCAAAACTCTTGGATAACTTACTCCTTACTTTTCAGTAAGATTTTGCACAGTAGTGAGTGGATCTTCTTTGCAGCTGCAGACAGACTCCCACAATGATCATCATCTTCAAGGTTGTCATCACTATGACAAAGTATTTTAAACTAGCAATTCGGTATACGTTTATTCATCGTCCCCTTGGTCAAATGCTCTTCTAATTTTGCGAACTGCCTGTGTTTCTTTATGACAATGCCCATACAAAAAAGATTGCATTTTCTCCCATAATCTATTTAATAACCTCAGTTTTCACCAACACATTATTTACATGAGAGGAATACAGAAGGTATTTTGTGTTAAATATTAGTTTAGTTATCAACCTAGTAATAAAATTTGGCTTATCTCTTTATTTTACAACAGTTAAAGAAAAAACAAAATTCTACTTTGCTGGTATAGAGTAGCCCTCCCCCTCAGAAAAATAAAAATAAATTACACTCACAGAATTGCTAATAAAATTCACAATCCTGCAATGCAACCATATTTACTACAAATATACTTCGGTCTATGCCGTACATGTCCACCAAGTTTCAGTCATGAACGTTGAAAGTGTTTGTTTTATCGCCATTCAATGATATGTGAGGATACTTTCGTGATTGCCTCATCCGGAGTTGTGATCTGGAATAGTCTTCAAACTCACCGGACCGCAACCTCCCAGATTTTTATTTGTGCAGTTATCTAAATGATAGTGTCTATCAAAACAATCCCCAGACTGTTGCTGAACTGAAAATAGCCATTACAACCCAAATCATGTGTATCAGAGTTATTGAAAATTTTGCATGCTGTATCCAGGTATTCTTATCATTGCATGGCGATAAATTAAAAACTGTTGTATATTCATTACTGAAACTTGGTAGAAAAGTCAGGCCTAGACTGAAGTTTATTTGTATGGTTTGACTTCAGAAAAGATTGTGAATTTTCTTAACGATTCCATGGGTGGCATTCTTTTTGAGTCACTTTGTATTTTCTTTTATGAGAAAAGTCAATCCTGCAATGCTATTTCGCATGCGTGTACAAATCTACAAACTTTTAACCGGAAGTTTGCAGTCATTTATGTGATTAATAATTAGGAAACTCATTTCTAAGCTAGAGTTAAAATAAAAAGGTAAACATCATTGAGAGTTCAGTACTTTATATTTGTGACCTATGTATGCCACTTAAATAGAAGTCATATAAAGACAGGGTTATGCTTATGATCTTTTTCGGGAGGTGTCATGAAGGCACTTGTTTCTATTCTGTTAATTTTTTGGTTGCTTTTCTTACATATTGCAAAAAGATAGGACATATGTCTGAATAGACAATAATCAATTTCAGCGAGAAGAATGTTAAAAAGCGAATCTGAATAAATTTCAACAGTTTTATGCAGTTCTTTTGAAATTGGTAACATTTAAAACAAATGGATATGATGGAAGTTCAATCTGGGAAATCCTGCTCGATTCAATTTCAAGCAACAGAAAATTCAGTTGGGAAACTGAAACGATTTGCCATTTTATGCAATCTTTTTTTAAAAACATTCAATCTTTTCCGGTTTAATGATTTTAATTATTCAATTTCTGAAAGATATTTTCAGAAATATTAGGATAAGTCAATTTCATCTGTCACAATCTGTTGATTTATAGATTTATATATATATATGTATACATAAACTTACTAAAACATACAGCTACATATATATATATATATATATATATACACTTATATAAACATACAGATATATATGCAAACACATAAGTATATATATACATGGTAACACAGACGCACATATATATATATATTTACACACACACACATATATATATATGTTCACACACACACACACATATATATATATATATATGTTCACACACACACACACATATATATATATATATATATATATATATATATAAACGTATGTGTATGCTAAAATACATATGCATATGCGTCTTTGTAAAAATCTGTATTTATATATATATACATACATGTGTCTTTGAAAATGTATATATGTGTGTGTGTGTGTATATGTATAAATATATCTGTATGTTTTATAAGTAAATATATGTATATATACTTAACTATAAACATGTGCATATTTATCTATATATGTATGTACAACCACACATATATGTATTTTTGCAAAATTGTGTACAGATCTATAGACGTATCAATATCTATAATTACATATATATTGATATGTAGTATAAAAATAGCAGAACATAGAAAAGTGGCAGTTATATCGCATCATTCGAGCTATCGATTACAACCTTGTAAGACGTATATCTTTTAAGATAAGTTAGAGTTTTCTAATCTAAATTTTGCTGATATTTGTTTCCGTTCTTTACTTTTATTAGAATATACCAGATTCAATATTATTTTTTTAATATTAGGATCACTACTTATCAAGGCCAAGAGCCACTCGAGGTTAATGAGACGGTGATTATTGCCAGCCAAAAGGTGAGGGACACTATGGGAGTACAAACATTGATCAATGGTATGAGCTACGTTTGATTACTTTTGGCGCGGTCCATGACAGGAATTTGTAGCCATTAGATTTGACGTCGACCAAGTTGTAATCAGCAGTGAAGCAGTCCCATGGTAATGTGGGACGCTCTTGCAAAGACACTCTGTCCATGAAAATTGCACATGGCGTTAGGTATATGGAGGGGGAAAAGAGTTTTTTTTTGTTGTTGTAGTAAGAAGGTGAGTTCTTGCTGTGAATGTCTTACAAGGAGGAACCAAAGACTGAAGCTCAGTCGAGCACCTTCCAGGGAAATAACGATAGAGTTTAATACTAAAAGTGGACTTACAAATTAATAGTAAATTGAATGTCCTATTTATGATTTTATTTAGTTTAACATTCTTCCGTCTTATTTGCTGGTAAGGTTTCGTTTGGTGTGTGTTTATGGCAGATTAACCCTTTTCGGGTTATTTAATACCAAAACACAATACTTATTTGACACAGTTCATTGTATTATATATCAATTGAACTGAAATTGCTCTTTTACACATCGCTGGAGTGTTGGTTGATACCTTTACTATTGAATTTAATAGGCAATGCTCAGCTGTCTGATTAGCAACTAAATAAACTGAGAAAGAAACCTAGAAAGTTTGTTTATAAGAAGGTTCGAACGATTCATTATGCTTAGATGGGCAAGTCCATAGTCTGGGTTCTGTTTGGCTGTTAGTTCATGAGTGGATAATCCAGTTATAAATATTGCTTCGTTCAAGCAAGAATATTCGTATAAACTATTTGCATCTCTTATGCTGGTAAGTGTGAATTTAATTCTACATTTCCTGAGAGTATTAGTACATAAATGACCACAGTAGATCCAATACAAATAACTTAGCGTAGCTGCGATTAAACCAATCACTCCCCCCCGATTTATTATTTTTTTTTGTTTATTAATGAGGCTCGACTTATCAAGGCCAAAAGCCGTCTGAGGATAAGGCTTAACAAGATGGATGGATTGTCAGTTAAATGATGAAGACCATCGTGAAAAGATTGAAAACGATGAATGGAATGAACAAAGTTTAATTACATAAGCGAACGATTTATGGACAGTATTTGTTGATATTGGATTTGAAGATGTCTATGTTATATTCTGCAGGGAAGCAGTCCTGTAGTATTGTGTTCGACAGACAGGAAGTTCTTTGAAATAACTCTATTCATGGAAATTCCTTTTAGCCATACAAAGAAACAAGGGATAGTTCCTTTCAGTTATGGTAATAAGACGAGTTCTTGTGGATGTCCTACATAGAGGAACCAAAGATTGCAGCTCAGTTGGGTACCTTCCATTAAAATAATGATAGAGTATAGAAAGACTAGCAGCACCTCTTCTGTGAGAAAAGGCTGTAGAGAACAAATCAGTTTTAGTAATAAAGAAATTAAAAATAAAATGTTTGTGCTTTGGTGAGAACATACCTCCTCCACTCACATAATTGTCTATGGATTTTCTACTTCGTTTTCTTTTTGGCAGCTTATTTCCTTGGAATTTCCACTATAGGGCTGTGCGGATTTTTTTGATGAACATGTCCAGTTCTTGTCTGCTTTGCTGCCAACAAACCGTTACAACATTAGATTGATCCTGAAACTCAACAGTGATGAGACAAGTCAGCCTATGCTTGAGTGAATCGAGAACATGAACTCATGTATATTTGCATTGAGATTACCAAGCCAAGTTAGACGGGTGGATAGCGCACCAAAAACAATACAAATCTTTTCGAAAGGAGACAATTTATGACTGACAGGAATGGATGAGAATAGACAGAATTCAATGTCTATAAAAGTTTCCTCATTTTTGATATTCAGATTGGCGATTTCCGTTTTTTATCAGCTTAGAATGCCAAAATTACATTATTTACCCACTAAGAGTTTCCACACAAGTCATTTCTGCTGATCTCTCACTAGTTAAAACAGATGGTGTTCCCTGGAGTCTAAGTGACAACAAATCTCCCCAGATTTCTACAACTCTCAACTTTGTGTAGTGTTCTATTTTAATTTCACCTTATCTGTGATTTGTCGGTATTATTTGGTTATGTAAATTGTTTCCTGCACTCATGGACTTTCCTTGGCATTTCAACCATCCTCATCAGTGCCATAGTGTCAATCCTCTTCTTCATTCCAATTTTTCATAGTCTTCTTTCCAGGTGTTTCAAAACTGTTTCTAGTGGTCCTATAATTATTTGTATTGCAGTGATTTTCTTTATGTTCCACATTCCCTTCAGCTCCCTGGGAGGTTCCATGTATTTGCTTAGCTTTTGTGCCTCGTTGATTTTTACCCTGTGAACTGCTGGGACGGCAAAATCTACAGATTTCTTCTTCTTGTTAATTATTATCATGTATGGTCTCCTTGCTTGGATGAGATTTTACTTCCAGGTTCTCATCATCATCATCATCATCATCAGCAGCAGCAGCAGCCGAACACGGTAAGGTACAGGTGGGCTGCTCTTCTTTTAACGGAGGTTCTGGAGAACATATAGACTAGTTTGCTTTATGGCTTTCTCTCCTTTTATCTGATTGGTATTCAGAAATGGAAAGTTATAAATTAAGGCATTATGAAAAAGGGAAATATTTTTCTCATGAGTTTGCTTGACCACGAGCAAACTTGTAATCTTCTTTGACAAATGAAGGAGAGAGTAGGTTGAACATTTCGGTAATCAAAGAGCAAAAAAAAGTTGAATGCTGACTGATTACTGATGTGGACTTTGCAGAATAACAAGTTACACCATTAGTAGAGTCTTTCCTCCTTGCACGTTCACAGTGACAAGGGTTGGAAAATGATATTGGAAAAATATTTACATTCAAACATTTTCAGTGATATTTTTCAGAACTTTTATGAACATGTTTTAAAAAAAAACTTGCCTTTATATTAATATTTTTGTAAGGTCATTGGTCAAGTCTTCGGTCTAGTGATTATTAAGCATACTGCCATTTTATTCATATTATGTATATATAAAAAAACATTTCTGTCCCAAAAATTATTTCACTGATTCTGTAAAAGACTTAACCAAACACACTTGTGTACTAATCCTAGATTACTACTCAGCTAAGTGTAAATTCCGTAAAGCAAACATCAATTGACTGTTTATCTCAACATTCATTAATTGATTTTCTGACTAAAAAATAAAAATATATCATTACTTTATTTTCTATCTTTGTCTGCCCTCTACTCTCCAACTGGTGCAGCTTGATAGATCTTGCAGAGTGCAACAATAATGCAAAGGACTGCGTAAAGAACTGGGAAACTGTTGTATGACCACATGCTTCAAAGACACGTAGAGAACAATTTTCACGGCTACATGTTTTCTATAATACTAACAGTATTGAAAATCCTTTGTGCAACATTATATATATATATATATATATATATATAATAATTATTTTATATATATATATATATATAATAATTATTTTATATATATATATATATATATATATATATAATAATTATTTTATATATATATATATATATATATAATAATTATTTTATATATATATATATATATATATATATATAATAATCATTTTATATATATATATATATATATATATATATAATAATCATTTTATATATATATATATATATATATATATATAATAATTATTTTATATATATATATATATATATATATATATAATAATCATTTTATATATATATATATATATATATATATAATAATTATTTTATATATATATATATATATATATATAATAATTATTTTATATATATATATATATATATATATAATAAACTAGAAAAATACCCGTCCTAGGACGTGTAAAATTAATAATTTATTTATATTAGTTGTTAATTATTTGCTTACGAATAGAAAATTGTTTTTTGCTGTCTTATATATAATATTAATTTTTGTATTATTTGGACGATTAATTTTTATTCTAGAATTTTTCTGTATTTACTGATGTTTTGCATATATTAGTCCATTATTTGTTCATTAAAGGATAATTATATTTTGTAGTTTGATATATAGTATTAATTGTTAATTATTTGGATAATTTTTTATTCTAAAATTCAAACAAAATTTAATTTATTTTTTATTTATTAATTTAGGATTAAATAATAAAGCAAGCAGTTTTTATGTGTCTGCATTTAGGTATATATTCTTGTTTTTTGTTTAATAAATTTATTTGCTTTTTGAAGTTTATGATTTGATATTTTTCCTCAAAGTATAATTTGCAAATTATACTAAATAAAGTGCAAGGAGGAGCTTATTTAAAGATTTCCAAATTGATATTAGAGCATAGACAGTGTAGTCATATTTATATATTTTTCACTCCTGAATGTCATCATGTGATTATTATTTCTATACTTTAAATTATAAACCGTGGACCTGATGTATACTTTTGTTCATTGTTAATAATATTATTTATTGTTGCTTTTATATGACATTAATATTTAAATATTTATTTACAAGTTGGCAATTATTTTTTTATTCCACTATTAGATAAGTTAGTCTTATTATTTACACTATTATGATCACTAAACACTAATACTAATATTACTGTTACTATTCTTAATTATTTTTATTTTGTTTATCTATTATTGATTACATGTTATACTTGCAACAATAACTATGTTTAATTCTATTCCTCTTAATAATTTTAGATAGCTTATTGTTTGTAGAGAAATGTTTATCTAATATCCTAAATAATATTTTACCAATTTGTGCTTTTACCTCTCTGTTATAAGGTAGATTTAACCAGATTATATTTTGTTTTCTATTATTTTTGTTTATGTTATTATTCTTATTAAATGTTAATTCATCATCATATCTCCTGTTTTTTAAAGCCATCCTTTTTGTGTTGATTAGATATAGTTATATAGGTATTTGTTTTAAATCGATGGGTGAATAGTTAGAGTGTTTGTTTACATATGAGCTATTGTTTTTTATAAGGAATGTGTTTAATCGTTAAAATTTAAGTTTATATCTAAAATAATTAGCTAATTCATTTTTATTTTCATGTCAAAACCTAAGTTTTTTAAAATTTGTGTTATTTCTTTACTTTTTTATATGAAGTTCTACTAAATATGCTATGAACTATTATTAAAACTATCATCCCTGTAAATACTAATACTTTCCTTGTTGATTATTGACTAAAGATTATATATATATATATATATATATATATATATATATATATATATATCACTGTTAACTTGTATACTTACACAAGTTCCCCCTCCATTGCGACATTAACATTTATGGTTTGGTCTGTTTTATCCATATGTTATTGCCATGGGACAATACGGATTTTCTGTAACGTTTTATTATTTTGATGTCGTAAACATTTATCTATTGTTTAGCGAATTTCAATACGTTATCTAGTGTACGTCTTTGATGAAAGGGTAAAATTTGTTTTTAATATATAATCATATAAATGTAAAAAAAATGTTGTTATTAATATTGTTAAATCATTTTATTGTAGCTTTGTTTTCATTTATTCAAGTTCAATATATTTCTTTATTTCATGTTTATTTTTGCTGATATTGGTTTTCTTATTTTTCCTATATTGTTTTTAATACAATTTAATAATTTGAAAACGGTTTGCTTACAAAGTTTTCTTTGTGTTTTTTTTTACTTAATAAATGTTTTTTTTTCATTTAGCTATACATTTAATCCTATTATCTAATATTAGTTTGGATTATATTAATTTTGCTTCCTTATTTATAGCTGAATCTGTTTTGTAACTTGTTTTAATAGAATTTCCTTGTTGATTAAGCAAGTCTGATTACAAAGTTTAATTTTAAATAATAAAAACTCATTACTCATTTGAAAAGGTGTTTTAATGACCTATTATAAACGAGGATAAAACTAAAAGCTAATATTTACATGAAATAAAACCTACAAAATTCAGAAAATTAATTTTCGATCCCATTTTGTAAAGTGTTATGTGATATTTATCATTGTTTTATATGTATAAATTAATGGAAAATGTGGATATACTAAAAATACAATCAAATTAAGACATATGGTGAGGTTGGTAATATTTTGTCTTTCATCAGAACTGAGTGAACATTTTATGTTATAATACACATCGATTAATAAATATTCAGTCTATTTTATTTAATGAAAAGTTCTGAAAGTAGATACAATATATTTCACAAAAACTCTGTTTATGTGTCTCTATTTATATAAAGTTATGTATGTGTATACGTTTATATATTTATATGTACAGAATTCACTCCTAAAGTCATTGACTGATCATTATGAATTTTTGAACACATCTGCTATAAAATGCTCTGAAAATCTATCAACTGAAGAATTGACTAATTTGGTATCTTTAGCCCCGTCAGCTGAATTTCCAGTGTTTCTGTGAAACTGAAGGTAGTGATGATATCAAACAAATGTATAGTGTTTATATATATATATATATATTTTAGAGGAAGCATTATTAAAATCAATGAAACAGACGAGTGGGGGAAAAAAAAAGGAAAATTGTTAAAATTACCTTAAGGCCTTGTCGTCTGACCCTCTGAGAGGAAACGTCAGAATGGTAAATTAAAAGACGTTTCCTCTCAGAGGGTCAGACGACAAGGCCTTAAGGTAATTTTAACAATTTTCCTTTTTTTTTTTTTCCCCCCCACTCGTCTGTTTCATTGATTTTAATAATGCTTCCTCTAAAATTAATCCTACCATTCTGTTGTACACGTAATTTACTTACATATATATATATATATATATATATATATATATATATATATAAAGTGGTGTACTAAAAGTGAACTTTTAGGAAAAGTAAAACCTATTGTGAAGAGTAAACAGCTCAATATCCAGGATAGAGCAGGTAGAGATGAAGAAGAATGGAAAGGAATTAGAGAAGCAAAAGCCAAATCAAAATTCAATTCAATTGCTCAGAGCAAGGTATATTCCGCAAAAATAAATTGCCTTTTTTGCGGAATATACCTTGCTCTGAGCAATTGAATTGAATTTTGATTTGGCTTTTGCTTCTCTAATTCCTTTCCATTCTTCTTCATCTATATATATATATATATATATATATATATATATATATTACTGTCTTTATCAAACGCATAAAGTTGTCTTATAAAAAGTTTCAAAGTCAGGCCGAAATAACAGTTATGCTGACAAATCAAACTTTTTTCAGACTAGCCAATTTCTATTTGCTATTGTTATACCATGTTGTTTTGCAATATAATAACGTACTCTGCTACAATTTGTTTAAAAAATTACTTAGTCCAACCCAGACGACCAGAATTTTTTTTTAATAATCAGCTAAGAATAAGAATCAGTAAAGTATGAAAATATAATTCTGGCAATTAAGCTAGACACAAAACGTCGTGTTTCAATCCAAGGAAGAGCTCATAAGGCCTACAGATATATTTCTGTTTGCATTTTACTTCAGTAAGTTCTCAGAAATCAAGGGGTCCATTTCTGGTGTTAACACTTGATTTCTATATAAGATACACAGATATCCAAGAATTCAATCGAGATTCACCTCTACCTCTCAAACTTTAAGTGAAGAACATTAAATTTCCTCTCCCCGATTGACCAGTCAACTATGTTATCGTATATCTTTCTTTTGGTCTCTTGGTCTTACCGGATTCCAAGACAAGAATTCATCTAGTCTGGTGGAGTATCCAGCTTAATGCTGTTACTTTAGGTAACATTACTAGGAGAAGGTGAACCATTCCTCGTATGAACCAGCATATAGCCGTATTTAGGGGATCTTATTTGTGCTTCGAATACTATGTTATTTTGAATATTTGGTGAGGGTTTACTTATAGGGTGAAGTATCCTCATGTCAGGTTGTTCTGATACACCCTTGTACAGGGAGACAGAAGAAACTTGAGGATAGTGTCCGGTAGGTAATTCAAACTCTGTGTGTGTGGGGGGTGACAAGCTTCATAAACAACTGTTATATTGGGAACTGCTGTTTGGTAAACGTATGACACAAAAGCCAAAAAGACATTGAAAACAGGATTCACTCCTAAACTAATTAACCGATCATTATGAATTTTGGAACACAGCTGCGAGGTGTAACGGGTCATAATATGAGATATATTTAGTTTAATTTAGTTTCATGCAAATGGGGTAAAAAAAGTGATGGAAGACCTTCATGAAAATTTAAATACCTCCATTTGTGTGAAATTTTAACAATAGCTATCATACATAAATTGATAAATATTCCTTAAATTTCAGTTTCTTTGAAGTATTTTAAAGTATTTTTAGAGGGCATTATATGGGCACAACCTTCCATATGAAGATTCAAATATTTCAAGCTCGTATTGAATTTGATCCATAGTCATTAGACACCAATTAAGCAGGATTTTCTGCATTTTAATTTCTTCTCAAGATTGCTTAAGCTTAAGCCTTAAATTTTAGACATTTTCTAGAATCAGAATCATGTATTTTTATTAATATTGGAATAAGGATTCTAGACATAAGGTGTAGTATCATCATATCTTGATTTTAATAATAGTAAAACGACATAAAAATGGTGCAAAACTGTTCTGTTTGGAGAATTCTATTTTACACATCCTAGGACGTGTATTATTTTAGTTTTATATATATTTGTTAATAATTTATCAACAATCATTTGCTTATAATAGATATACTCATAGAACGGAAACTGACTTTTGCACTAAATGACCTAAATATTGATGTGCAGGTAAACAAATCAATCAATCAGTATAAATGTTTTCAAATGCCATACGTTTCCTGATCAGAATAAGAGACTGCAAGGCATTTCCCTCGAGAGAGGCCGGTGTCTACTATCTACACACACACACACACAGATATATATTATTGACATTTCATTTGTAGGTGTTTATTTCTCAGAGGCTTATCCTTATGAGAATATAGCTACAAGCTAGAGAACCAAGTTCAAATTTTGCTTGATCCGTTACATTAACTTGTACAGCTCAAATGGGTAATGAGTTGAATCAATATTAAATTCTTAAAAAACTTTGTTCACGCTTCATACAAGGCAGTGAAAGAGAAATGTTCTCAAAATGACTCAAATGACTATATAATCCCCCCCCTTCTCGGGTCAAGCACTGTCGTTGGGCGGTGTCTCCTGCTGCTTCTTAGCATAATGCAAAGCTCTTTGTAAATAAACAAATTGAGCACTGTGAAGTGGCGGTCAATGTTTATATAAATAGACATTGTAGATATTCATGAGCACTTCTCTCGTTAGTCTAATGGATAGAGCTGACGACTCTCAACTAGATGGTTAAAGGTTCGATCCATGGTTAGGGAGAGGTGCTAGTCTAGCTTCACTGAAGAGCTGTGATACAGCGAAACAGTCTGTCTGTAGATATATATATATATATATATATATATATATATATTGCTATTTTCCATTAAAAGTTTGTTTATGTTCTTTTGAGGTTCTGTGTAGCGGTTATTATGTAGTTTTTTTTTAGTGTGTGATACCACATTGACGAGAGAAAGAAAATGAAGAAATAAAAATACTTCTTTGTGGTAGATAGTTACAGTATTTCTGTCACTGTTCTCTCTGACTCTCTTCAGGAACCATTTTTTTTTTTTGCAATGTTTGAATTTACAATTGAATCCTTTTATTAATTTGATAGAAGTAAATTGGATCCATTCCTATATCTATGCTTTGAAACAATTGACTTCTAGCAATTTTACTGTTTGTATTCTCGTTTTACGGATCCGGGAATCGAACTCATAACTGCTATGTTCACTAAGAATATAGTTACAAGCAAACACTTAAATCTATTCGTTCAAGAGTTACAATAGTTTGGGTTATTTTATCACTTTTAAATATGTAGAATCTATTTTCTATGGCGTACTGGCAAATATCCACTATATTAATACACAGCCTTGAGAAACAAAACTACCAAGAATCGTGAGAATAGTACAATGTTTACCAACATGGACTATGACATATGCAAGCTGAATCAAAGTTTAAAGTCTTTATTATCTACTAGCACGCCCATGTTCCAGTGTTTCCTGAGAAAATTAAGGAAACCAAGAATACCACAACACAGGAAAAAACTTTTTTCACCCAAAATGCTTAACATCTATCTACAAGTTAGAATATATTTAATAGGTTGATGTAGTTTGCTTGAAGCATTGTTTAGTATATATATATATAAAGGTAATTTGTAGAAGGCAATACCATGCAGAGGTGTAACGGATAAACACAAACTGAAGCAAATTAAGACATATAACGGTGGAATGAGTTTTGCAGTTTCCACCTGTTTATTAATACAATCTCTCTCTCTCTCTCTCTCTCTCTCTCTGTCACATATATATATATATATATATATATATATATATATATATATATATATATATATATAAGTAAATTTCGTGTACAACAGAATCGTAGGATCAATTTTAGGGGAAGCATTATTTTAATCAATGAAACAGACGAGGGGAAAAAAAAAAAGGAAAATTGTTAAAATTACCTTAAGGCCTTATCGTCTGACCCTCTGAGAGGAAACGTCAGAATGGTAAATTAAAAACTAAAAGTCGACTGAGATATGAGGGGGAAAAACTTATTTCAGTTGGAGGAAACGATTGAGAGGGAAAAAGAAAAAGAAAAAAAAAAGGTAAATCTCTCAATGTTATGGTGGCTTTGAATCATTAAAGATCTCCAACTGATGCTTCAAAATCTTTTGTCTACACAGGCTAGGTCGACTTTTAGTTTTTAATTTACCATTCTGACGTTTCCTCTCAGAGGGTCAGACGATAAGGCCTTAAGGTAATTTTAACAATTTTCCTTTTTTTTTTCCACTCGTCTGTTTCATTGATTTAAATAATGCTTCCTCTAAAATATATATATATATATATTACAATCTTACTTGCATCAGTGTGGTTCGATGGAAGTTCCGTATCACATGATATCTCGGGAAGAACATTCCCTTCTTCAGATGTCTGTTCAACCTTAATTCAAACGTGCATAGGAAATTTGTTAAACGTTATTTGAGGGGTACACACTGACTTGTTTGTTTGGCCATGATGTGTGTGGAATGTTTGGAGTAGAGTCTTTGCTTCTAATTTACAATTTAACAAAATAATAAAATGGCTGACTTGTGTACGATTGAACCAAAATACATTATGGTAGAATTTAATTTCATAATGAAATTTATGGAGAGAGGATACTCACTGAGTTGGCTTGACCACTGTGTGTGTGTTTTTCTAAAGGGGGACTCTGTTCTTAATTTATAATATAGAGACAGATCGCAACTCTCAGGAGTAAATTGACTTGAAAATACTAGAAAAACTCTTTTCACCCAAAATGCGAATTTTCTATCCATGATATAAAGAATATGCATAAATAGAATGATGTGTAATAATAAAATGAAAACACTCATTGATTTGTAAAACAATAAGAACGAATAGTGAATTAATCAGATGTTCTTTTGCAAAGCAATATACAAATTAGTTAATCTTAGTACGTTGTTTGCATAAACATGATCAGTCTAATACAAAGCTATTGTTCTTTTAATTTGAATATTAATTTGGTATTTTAATCCTACTGTCACTGCGATAAATGACTGAACTTCATAAATAGTGATTACGTTCATGTACACACTAATACTTCTGGCAAAGGTAAGAACACAACTTCTAACCATTTATTAGTAAAATAACCGTTATTCTTCAATGGCACTACTGCGATAAACTGTTTTGATGGGTTTAGTATGTTTGCATTAAATTATCTGCAAAAATGTTGATATGCCAGAAAACAGGAAATAACAAAACCATTTAATGAAAAAATAGTAGCATTAGAGTCTCGCAGACAGAATGATAAAAAAAAAGAAATATGTCAATAATGTTGCTGCTTTTCTCAATAGATAAAAATAGCAACATTATTAACATATTACTTTTTTGTCTTTTCAATCACCTCAAGCACATGTTATGAATAATTTGAGAACCAAAAAAATCCCAAATAATCGCTGTCCCACCCTAGGATATCTGCTGGAATTTATCCTCAAGAGAACCACTCCCATAGTCAATCGTATATTCTGATGTTTATACCAAACCCAAGGATTCTTGCTTTTACTTCATAAAAAATAACTTGTCATTTTCTATCTACTTGCTTGTTTTTTTTAGGCTTTTCATTTATCTTGGTCTGAAAAGAATTTTCTCTGTGAAAAGAAAAAAACCCTACCCAAAAACGGAATCACCTGACAGACTGCAAAAACTATCAAGAATAGTAAAAACAGCGATTCTAAGAGAATCAAATGATATAATCACATAAAAATGGCAGCAGATAGTTGCAGAAAATGGTTAATACAAGGTGTGTTCAAAAAGAATGAAGACTGAAGCATTGATTAAAACGAAGTAATAAACATTGGATTACACATTAATATTAAGTCAAGCTATGTTCAAAATGTTTCAAGACTAAAGATGTATTATACAATACAGAATTGAACAAAACATTAATTTTGATCAAAATATGCCATTCAGCTTTCAATACACTGACATTGATAATATTTGGTCTGGTCGAAATACCACTGAAAGGAAACTGTGTTTTAATTTGATGGAAAGATGAATTGTTATAGTTTTTCATGTTATCCATAAATCGTTTACCCCTCGGGTTTTTTTTTCATTTTTGAAACTAGATGTCACATTAAGTTTTGTAGGATTGGCGTGAAGAGTACTATAGTTGCATTCATATAATTTTGGGGCAAAACATTATTTCTCCCCAGAGAGCTTCATGACACAAGTATAATTCTAGGGAAGATCACTCTACAGAATTGACATTTTGTAGTAGAAGTTGATATGAATAAGTTAAATTTGAAGCTCGGCCTTTTGGCTAAGATCAAAGTGTAGTATCTGTTCCGATGGATACTGCACGTCTGTTCTGTGCAGTTCTAGGAGGTCCACCCTCCCAGGCTTCGCCTCCCCTCTTTGGGGAGGAGTAAGTTTATTGCTTACTGTCTGAGGCGCCCCTACCGGGAATGCCGACGGGGCTGCCCAGGCAATTTTTAAATGGCCAGAGTGCTCACCTCTCGAGCGCTGGCTTTTAACCCCACTTTCTCGACCCAAGCTGTGGTCACATATTACTTGTGGGAGTAAGATAAAACTGGCCTTGTGCCTAACTCCGGGAGGAGTAAATAAAAATCCATGCCAACATGTAAAAAACGTTAAACCGATGATAATAATCATGATGATGATCATGATGATTATCATGATGATGATGAAAAAGAAGAAGAAGAAGAATCTAAACTATAAACCTACAAATGAACCCATCTTTGTATTTCATAATTTCATTTAATAAAGTTAATGTTGGAAAATAGATTTTTTTTTTACTTTATAAAATTTTAAACACAAAACTAAATATATATTTTTTATTTCACAAGGTTATTGCATCGAAAAAGTATGGTTGACAATAAATATGAATATAAACACATTAAAATCCCTTCATGATGTCAAAAATAAAATTTGAAATAAAATTGTTCAGTTTTAGATGCATCTGTTTTTAATATTGGATATTTATTTCTAACAAGATACAGTATGTTATGTATTAAGATGATTTTTTCTAGATGCTATTGTTTGCATGGATAATATATCTAAACAAACGATTATTTACTCTGCATGACTGGATATAAGCAAAGAATGCCGATAAATATAAGTAGACCACTCAGGGAACACAAGCTTAGGTTCCAACAATCTGCAAAATAAAAATATACGAACAAATCAGTCTGCTTATTTCATGACCTAGCTCTACTAATATAAGAGATGTGTGTGTTTTGTCTGTTTGAGTGTCTGCAGATTACCTTTAGGTTATAAGACATAGGAACATGAAATTTGGTAGAAATGATCTCCGGACTATGTATATTGTTCTAAGTTAGATTAATTAGCTAAGAGTCCCCATACATAAACTTGGGATTGAATAAACTTTGTTAGCTAACTGATACTTGTTAAGTTTATGATAACATGATACTAGGAAACCATTTTCACTTTTTCTTAATTCAACGAAAACATATTGGAAGAAACAAAATCGATTTAAGGATGAGATCATATTTATCACAACTTGATTTTCTTGCTTGAACATGGTGATATGAGTTTCTTTCCAGAAGAGAGTTTTACTGTCAGACCATTTTTTTTTCTAAAAAAATGTACCTATGATTATCTTCATTTAAAGAAAAAAGGTTAACAGTAACTGAACTTCTGTGATATTTGCTGCTAATTGAGATAAAATGCAACCAATGAATGATGAGTAATTTTCTCACAAAAAGAAAAAGGTCAAGTCAGTTTCAAATCACACAAGCTTGATTAAAGATTGAATAGTTTTTAATAAATATTCACTTACAAATCAGAAAGAAACCATCATTTATAATGTAAGCAGACACACGAATATATATATATACTAGACCACCCGTGACCCGTTGGGTCAGTTTGTTATATTAGCTATGGAATTCATGTATGAGCGTGACACTTGTGGCATAAAGAAAATAGGTTTTTTTTACATAACAGAAGCATTTCTATGAAAGTATATTAAAATGAAAAAAGAATATAGATAGATTTCTATGAGTCGTTCTGTTTATTATAATTGTTTTTTTTTGGATGTAATATGTGTAAAACATATGATTCAAATATTTGCTGTTTAAAAAACAACAAAAGGAAACACTATTTAATGTAATAGAAATGTGTGCATTTACCGATTCAGCTTTCTCGCGTACGTAACGAAAACAGAGGGAGTAGGAGTGGTGAAATCTATGAGAGGGAAAGTGGGAGGTGGTTTCGTTCACCGATCGCTAGTATCGCTGATATTAATAATGAGTGTTGTTTTTTTGTTTGTTTGATTTTGTTTTTTAAAAGGGAGGAGTTTTTTTGAAACTGCGACAGACTTTACGAAGTCCTCCCGTTGAATGTTTTTAGGCGTGAAGAAAACAAAAAAACTATTTGATGAAATTAAATGAAATTGTTTATATTAAAAGCGATATGAAAATTTGCAGAATGAAAAATTTCATGCGTTCGTTAATCATAATAGAGAATAACGGAATTGGAATAACAGATTGAAGACGATGCTATTTACGCATGCGCAACCGGATGTTGAAAACCGGAAAGCTGAAAGCTGATTGCAAACATACAAGATCAATAGAGTTTTAGTATTATATAGATATATATATATATATATATATATATATATATATATAACTGGAAGAAAATCCGTTCCAGGACGAGTAAAATTAATTCCCTGAACAGAACAGTTTTGCACCACTTTATGTCCCCTTATGAAGAATTAAATCAACATATAATAATAGTAAACCTTATGTCTAGAATCCTTATTCTAATTTTGATAAAAATCCATTACATGATTTTGATTCTCGAAAATGTCTAAAATTTAAGGCTTACAGTTAAGGGGTCTTAAGAAGAAATTGAAATTCAGGGAATCTTGCTTCATTGGTATATAATGATTATGGATCGAATTCAATGCAAATCTAATGTAATTTAATTTTCAAAATTAGACGTTGTACCCATACAATGGGCACACTCTTTAAAAAAAACTCCAAAGAAACTAAAATTTGGGGAATATTTATTAATTGATGTTTATACCTATTGTTTAAATTTCACAAAAATCTGAGTCATCTTAATTTTCACGAAAGGGTTCTACTCCCTTTTTACCTTATTTGCATAAAAGTAAAGAAAACTAAATATAGCCCACATTTGGACCGCTTATGCCTAGCAACTGTGTTCAAAAATTCATAATGATCGGTTATTTGTTTCGGAGTGAATTATGTACATACAAATATATAAATATATAACCATACCTTTATAAAGATAGTGATTACCAGCGGTATTCACCCACATTGCCTGTGTGGAGATATATTGCTGGTTGGAAATAATTTCAAATATAGTCATGTTTACAATTTTAGCCTTGAAAGAAAAGTTAAAAATAAAATTTGCAATATGAGGTCAAGTAATTAAAAAAACACATTATGTTTTCTTAAAAAACTACTTGTTTACACTGTGTTTCTTAAAGACAGCTGTAAGACAGCAACTGGTTTAATGAATTGAAACGAATTTAAATTATGTTAAATCTTAAATAATACCAATAAAAATAATTATTTAAATGTTTAAATATTTTTCAAATACTTCTTCACTGTGATATTCTTTGTTTAATTAAATGTTGTTTTATGTAACGAAGAAAATCTATATCGATTAAGTTCATAACGTAACTGAAATATATCAAAATGTAAAGAAACTAAATTCATTTAAAAAAGAATGAATTTAGTTCTTTTACATTTTAATATATTTCAGTCACTTTATGAACTTAACCGATAATTGCACCTAGTGACCCAGATGGGATCGAAGGAAAATGTCAACAGTGTCTTCAGATTCTGTAAAAAGAAATTAGCCCTTATTGAAATTTATTTAACTGTTAATATATCGATTTCTATAACACACAAACACTGACTTTTATATATATAACTAGAAAGCTTCCATGTTTCATGCTCGTATGGAATCGTTAGGCTAATTATATATATATATATATATATAAATCCTTTTTGAACAGGGAAATGTATAGTGCTGGATGGCTCAGTTGAAACAAAGAAAAAAAGATTAATTACAAAATTTTACATCAATGATGAAGAAGTTGGAATTTTTTGCTGAAGTGTTGATTGGATTTGCACAATGAAGGGGCCAGTAAGAGAAAGTTAAATATAGTTGTTCGGACAGAGAAAATCTATTTTCAATCTGAACGTAAGCACTAAGTCCAATTTTATGAACCGACAAAGCAAGATGAGGAGACGCATTAATAAGTAGAGGAGAAATTTAATAATAGAAGCCAACGTTCAGCGGGAAAATATATCTGAGACTTCATAATTCATAGATAGAAGACATAACAATTACAATGAACTCCGCTCGGAAGAACGTTCCGCTTCACTTATCCCATTCACCTTATGGTAACTGGCAATCTCTGTCGGAGTGAATCCTTTATAATGGTCCGATGTGCTTTCTTGTTACTAACAGCTGGCTTCCATCGTTTTAAGAGGTGCGGGCAGTCATTTTTCAAAACGTTATCTGCTGAGGGCTGTTTCTTTCCTTTGACCTAAAACTGCAGTCAGTATACATTGAACCTTTTAGAAGCTTCCAAGAGAAGGGTCAATATCATTTTGAAATGAATGGTGATCTCCTTGAGGAAGCCCCTTGTTTTGATACGGTCTTAGTATTGACTTTCACTCCAGATCTAAAATGAATGACTTATATCCAATCTGTTGCTAAGGTTGTTGAAGAAATCCCAGCCCAGCAAGTACCTGATTCCTGATACAATCCTCTACCTGTACAAGAGTCAGATGTGTCCGAAGATGGAGTACTGCATGGACATCTGAGGAATTGCTGCTCAGAGCACCCTTCCTTTCATTGACAGAGTACAAAATCGACTTGTAAGACAACAAGAACTTATCTTCTATCACAATTGAAAATAACTCTCCTTTCTTCATCTGTATGCCTAGTGTCAGACAGAATTCCAATGAACAGAATTTCTTTCCATTTTTATTACGGAACTGCTTCCTTGCACACTACAACATGGCTGTATTTGAATTCAATATCAACAAATACTTTTAATAAACCATCCCTGTAAGTAATCAAACTATGTTCATTTCAATCCTCTTATAATATCCTTCATCATTCAACTGACTATCCATCTCATTAATCCTCATCCTTGAGTAGCTTTTGGCCTTAATAAGTGATTATCGTAAATATATCTTAGCAATGAAATAATAGTGTATTGTGTGATTATTTATTATCATTTAATTTTGTTTACAATTTTCAATGTATGCATACTCACTGTATAATAATTGAGATGTATTTTTGATCCCAAATATTTCTAAATTTCATAATCACTGCATAATGGTTTGGCTATATGTATACTAAAGTTTTGTCTTATTTTTTAATCTTCACCGAATGACGCTTCTGACTAATTGAGTCTCTGTTGTGGCCCTGTAAAGAGTCCGAAAGGAAAACACGAACTTAGAGAAAAACAAGTATATTGAAAAAACTATAATACAACAAAGAACAAGAGTAGTTGTACGTCAGTCTTGACTGCCAGTATAGACTGATGTGGTTCCAGATATTTAATTTCTTCCCACAGAAAGTGGGGGAAAGTCAAGCCAGCGCCCTTAAAGAAGGACCACTCTGGTTTAGCAAAAATAGCCTGGGCAGCCCCGTCGGCATTACCCGGACAGGGCGCCTCAGGCAGTGAGCGATAAACTTACTCCTCCTCAAAGAGGGGAGGCAAGGCCTGGGGGGGGGTGCACCTCCTAGGAAAACCCAGGACAGTATACCTCAACCCAGCAAATAAAAGGCCACTGAAATGGCCAGTTCCTGCCGGACTGATTGTCGAGAACGAATCCTCGACGGGTAATACCTTACCCCATCCCGACGTCCTCAATCAACCGAAGTTAATGAGAGACTGATCAGGCTGGGGTTGGTGCCAACACTGAGAGGCAGGTACTCCAGTATTTATGATGAGTGGAAGCGTTCAAGTAGTCCGTATAGGTAAGGTACCATAACAGTCTCCTTTATGAATAAATAGTTATAAATAAAATAGTAAATGCCTATAAATCATGTATCTATCATGTAAAAAGATATGACATCAAAAGCCTTATGTGATCTTTGTTTATTAAACTGTTTTCTCAATAAATAAGAGTTCTTACTGAAGTGAAGAGTTAATCTGACAACAACTATATGCATATTTTGTTTGAAATTGCTACAGCATAAATATATATATTGGTTGAATATAGTGGTTCGAAACATCAGCAAGAAAAAAGAACACACGCCATGATGGATACACTTGTAGGAAACAATGTTTTTCAGGACAGGGAAAAAAGAAAAAGAAGAAAACACATACAAACAATTCAAAATAAGTTTGGAGATAGGAAAAAGTCAACACCATAAACAAACAGACGATACAATGACACCCTTCTCACTGAAATCTCAGAGGGATTTGAACCTGACACCTCTCCCAAACAGAAAACAGACAGAGAGAATCACTATAAAATGAATAAAAAAACTCTCTTATCTTACTTTTTATTCACATTTTATCTCCCCCCAACCGAACTATTCACCCATAATGCATCACACTTCCTGCCTTCATCCAATAATCTCTATCTTTCGCGAGTTTTTCACTTTCTTCTTTTCAAGAGTGTTTTTGCATCTAATATTATCATAGAAATGACTCAGACCAATTATCAATGTGAGTGTGGTGGGTTACCTGCCTTATTTGATAGCTTTCTCCCTCTACAGTTAAACTTCAACTGCCCAGATCTAACTTCCTTACTGTGTTCATCAGTATTGATTATGTTGTATTTCTGCCGTGCTTTAAAGAATGATGACAAACACTGATGTATAAAAATATAATGATATATCTGAATAATTCGGTGGTGGCAAGCAAGCAAGCCGGGTGGGTGAGAGAGCTAGAGAAAGCTCAACAATTGATGGAGGTTTATCGCTCAAATCGATAATCAGTCGACTCTCTCACTCTAAATTTGGGCTAGTTTATATAATATTTTCGGACGCCACACATCCACCTGTAAACACCTATGCTGGGAGTTAGCTTTGACTGCCAATATAGCTACACCTCTAAGAATGTTATATAGCGATGGATGTATTCTCGTTTGCAGATAACATTTGCAAGTGTTTTTGCATCGTCACCAGATATTTAATTTTCCGAAAAGTTGTTTTACCGTATTTTGTTTCTTCCAGCCAGATGCGTGTCTGTGTCAAGTAGGTTTAATTCCTGCCAGGTGTCATTTTTGGTACACCAGACCGGATATTCAACAATTATGCACTTTATACGCTGGCGTAAAATTCCAAATGTGTAAATTCTTTTAAAAACCACCAAATCGCATCGGCGATAAAAGTTTTGGTCATTTTCAATAAACTTGCCATTTTGTCTATTGATCACACAAACATAAACCCCTATCATGAATTATTCAGTGGCAATAAATTTCTGCTGCTATTATTCACTTATTGTTGAATTTAGCTTCCCAATAAAGGGGTACTATGGATTAGGACAAAAATAAAAAAAATTGTTTCTGTCTAGAAAGATTTCTCCTTCACTGACCGAGTACAGAACAGATAAAGTGTAGTATTTGAACAGATACTACACCTCAATCTTAGAAGGGGTTTGAGTCATTTCTGTAATAATATTAGATGTACAAACATTCTGATCTAAGATCACAGCTTGTTAAGAAGAAAGTGAAAAACTGGGGAGGAGTAGAGATTATTGGATGAAGACAGGAAGTGTTATGCATTATGGGTGAACAGTTCGATGGGAGTGGCGGTGGGTGTAAGGTGAAGTAAAAACATACTACACTTTGCTCCTAGCCAAAAATGTGAGTTCATGTTATTCACAAAGATTTGAATGCACCAGATCTGATAAGAATTGAACCCGGTTTACCTGTTTTGTAGGCTGTGTTCTTTTTCGATTTTTACACACACCTTTCAAAAGAGTCATATGAATAGAAAACAAATCATTAATAATGCAACGCCTTGTTTAACAAGTTAGAAAGAAGACACACAATTGTTTTAAGTTACATTGTTAGTAAGTTTCTTTTTCTCAATAGAATTATCGATGCGACATCCGAGAATCTTTCATTTTGTCAAAATCAATTTGGAAGCCTTACTATGCATCTTTTAACATAAGCCAAAAGATTTCTGATAACTTTCTATTCTTGCAATTTTTTATTCTTTCCAAAAATTCTTTCAATCAGAATCAAGTCACATCGTTTGAAATCTGCCTCTTGAAAGAACTTAAAATGATTTGCTTTTATTAAGTTCTACTCTAAATTCTTTTTTGCTTTGTTCCTTCTCATCGACAATCTTTTGCATTTCTGATTGGCGAAAAGGTTAAATACGATGCGTTTGAAACTCTTTTCATTTTTATTGTGAGAATTAATCAGTCCACTAATCTTAATGTGCGCTTCTTTTTCAAACAAATTGCTTTGAATTTTTTGGTTTTTATTTTTAAGGGTTACAATCAATTCAACTTAATTAGGAAAACGAGAGATATCAAATGCTAAAAACTTCGGCTCCAAGTTGATGCAAAGATTATTTAAAAAAGCCAACGTTTGACATTTTTGCAACTTTCAATGAGAAACTTTATTCTTGTGATACCTTTAACATCATTACAATGTTTTCTTATATAGGAAATTCTTTCAACTTCTGCTGCAAAATATAACGGCAATATTTCCAACAAAACCTTTTATGATGTACATGTTGTTCTTATCTCGGTTGTTGTCATGTTTGCAACGTTTCAGTCTTGTACCCTCCGGTCTTCTTCATTTGCCTTTTGTCGTAGTCCATCATGTTTCAGGTGTATAATCTTACCGAGTTATCCCCAAACATGCCACCAATGGAATATATAATAAAATTCACACTCTGTGCTGCAATCCAATCATATTTTGTACAAATAAATTTCAGTCTATATCTCACTTTACCAGCAAGTCTTATCACCCTTAAATGCTCTTCAAAGATCATCTCATCAGTAGTAGGTGTGATCCCGAATAGGGTTCACACTCACTGGACCAAAACCATCCCGTATTTTTTATCTGCAAGGTTATCTCAATGATACTGTCTATCGAAACAATCTCAAGACTATACCTAAATTGAAGAGGACCATGCTGGGGGGGGGGGGGAGTTTGTCAGAATTATTAACAATTCTGCACCTCATATCCACGTATGCTTATCGTTGAACAGGGATAAAACAAAGACTTTCTCATTCCTGACTGAAACTCGGTCAACAAGTCAGGCATTGACTGAAGGTTATTTGTACCAAACATGGTTAGCTTACAGAAAGGATTATCAATTTTATTAACAATTCTATTTGGGGAGGGTACCCTATATTAGACAGTGGCTTTATAAATAAAATAAAAATCATTCTAATACTGGTCAAGTGTATAAAAACATTAGTTTAGATATATTCTAGACTAAATTCTAACAAAGATTTGTGAGTTCAATCCCTGATGAAAGAACTTTAGAAAAAACTTAATTCATATAATTTAATAAAGGTTCCAACTCGAAATTCTGTATAGATTCCTGAATTCGACAAAAAGATGCCCGGGTTCGAAAAAATGCACCCGTAGAAGGTCAGAGGTTACATCGGTCGAAACATAATGAAAATGATAACTCAGATGAGAATAGTAGTTCGAATAATTCAAATAACATAAATTATCAAACACAATTGCTGTGCTATGAAAATAGTGCATGGTTAGTACTTAGTAGTTGAACCCTAATCGTTTGGCAAACAAAACTGATTTAACGGCGCCAAAAAACAAATTTTAGATGATGAAAATTTTGCCTATTCACACCAATTATTTTGTTTTTATTCAGTTTTGTTATTCTTTTGATTTTGTGTGTACTGACAAGCTGGCGGTCAAAGATGCAAATAGTCGTTTCCATCTTTTCTATCATATTTTAATTTTCCAAGTTAATGAAGTTTCATTAGAAAAATAATTATAAGAATTATCGGCTAAAAAACAAACAAAGATGAGCACCGGCAATTATCCTCGCTTGAGTTCAAGAACTATTTTCAGAAAACATGAGTCATTTTAATGAGCTGGGGAGTATTAGTATGGTGGAGAGTGGACGGACGAAAGGAAGTAGACGCGATGGTCGATTTATCCCCAATCACAAATTAACCCAATCATCATGTATCGCTATGAAAAAAAAAGATAACATTCTAATATGGCTTTTCTTTGAAACTTTAACAGCTACTCTCCTGCATATTCACTGTGAATTAAACTTGCACAATGACCTCGCTGCTCACAATGCTTGAACAATGATAATTATTCTTTTGCGGTTGTTCTAACTCTTCCTGCATTTTGGAATTGTGTAACAAACCTCTCCTTTTTTTATCAGAAATTCATGCTTCATTTACCCAGCACTTAAATCACTAATAAATTTACATCTTTCTGATCTGTCTGACAAGAACTTGAATATATTTGCATTATTCATTTTTTTCTGCTCTACACAAAAAGGATATGGGCTTGTCTCATAATCTATATGTTATCATTCATAATCTTGAGGAAATCATGATTCAAAGCTCTACCCTTTTTTATAATGTTTCTGTTAGCTTTAAAAAATTGCAATTTCTGTGTAGATATATATATATATATATATATATATTATTTATACATATTTTAAAAAAATTGTTTTGATTTTAAGCGTTGTACTTATTGGCCATCGATCAGAATAACTATGTTCAGCTATGACACTTTTATGAATATTATATTTTGTCTTTTTGTTTGATTTATCTGTTGTATGGCATATCAGCTTGTTTCAGGTTATCTAATTCCAATTAAATTACCGGGGTCATTTGGCATAATGATACGAGTGTTCACTCATGGGCCAGGAGACACGGTTTCAATCCTCGGTTGAGTCATACTAAAGACTTAAAAAATTATACTTGATATCCCTACATTTAGCAGTATAAGGTAAGGACAAAGGGTAAGTGGAGTAATCCTGGGAAAGGAGTAGTGCCCTCTCCTATACCTCGGTGTAATGGCTAATAAAAAGGAACCTTCAGGTCGTCCTCGACTATGATCAACTACTTTACTTTTTTTAATGCCACAACACAATACCTATTCCAGTTAATTAATTTAATACAAGTTTCTATTTTACCCAATCCATCCGTGTCATTCGCCACATGCTTGAAAACAGAATTTACACCCAAGAGGCGATTGTTTCACTGTGTTATCAAATTGTGTCATTTTGCAGGTTATACTGAAGTACTTGTTAAAGGCATCTTCATGTCTGGAGCTATTAGCAGTGCAATCTGGCCGTTGACCAACATACAGTGTCTGGTATTCCCTAATGGTCACCCATCTAGTACTGGCCAGGCTTAACGTTGCTTAACTTCGGTGATCTAAGATGAACCTGTATGTCAACATGATAAGGCCGTATTTTTCCAATAGCTCTGGGGAAATTGAGGTTCCATATTTTTCTATTTGTATTAGTGAATAAATGAAAACTATAGATTCGTGAGGATGTTACCGTGGCATAACTATTAGATATTCCGTGACGGTATACATGAAGTCGAATCACACACACCTGCTTTGTTTTTCGATCGTATAATCCATAGCAGATTGTATATGTGTAAATTAGATGGCAAAATAATATCGCTTCACTTCTATCTCTATAATAATAATAAAGAATGATAATACTTCTATATAATAAGAAGAAAAAGAAGAGGGAAGAGAAGAAAAAGAAAAGAAGAAAAGAAGAAAAAGGATAATGTAGAAGTAAATAACTTATTATTTTAGTCATGCAAGAAGAAGAATGCCTTAAAAGATATGTCACCGTTTATGAGGTAAAACTGTTACATTTAGTTTTCTATAATAAGGAGCTATTAATAATTTTGCTAGCCGATCTATTATGTCCTCGAAGGGGTATAACAAATAAATAAGACAAAAACATATGTTGAAAAGAAGAATAAGATTATACAACAGTAATGCACTGTCGCCTGTGTAGCTCTCTGCTACTTGACTCACTGAGTGGATGGCAGTTAAAGTATTATATACTTATTGGAAGAGTCTATTATGTATCTAAATAGGGATGATACGACAACATATATTGTGTTTTAAAATATTCACATCTACATTCTGAAAATGATGGCTGGCATCATAAGAATGGACAAAACGTCAGTGAAAAGTATTTATATTTTAAAGTAGAGTCTCCAACAGTGGTTATGCCTGAAGAGCAACAGGATTTCTATTTACAGGTTTATATGTAGTTTTATAAACTCATATAAAACTAACTGTAAGGTGTGTGATTTGGAAGATTGTAGTCAATCATTCACCTGATATATGAGCATGTATGATTGGCTTATTGGATACTGTCGCAGATTGTAAAATCAGCTATGCACCTTTCACATCTAGTTGAATCTATTCTTGTCATTTGCACACTCATAGCGATGGAAAAAATAACAAGCTGCACTTTCCCAACTGCTAGAGGGCAATAGCTATTTGTGTTTATTAACTGTATACACTTACTTGTTTACAATACGTATTGTGCTTTGGAATTAATAACCAAATAAAAAATGTCTATGTTGTTAAACAAACAATAATTGATGTGAAGGGTGTGTGGAAATTAACTGCTTATAATTAAGTGATTGTAATTTATTATTGAAATGTAATTCCTCCCAAAAATAAATATGATAAGAAAGTGTATAGAATAAGAATTTTATTTAGAATTTAATATGGCTGTCAGCATTCGCCACAAGCATCTGAAGACACCTGGGAACCGTATCCACTGATTTCACAAGTAACCCTCTTTTTTTTTTCTTTTTTTTTTTTTTTTTTTACTAATGAGTTATTACTTATAAAGGTGCAAAGACTACTCGAGGATAAAGGTTAATGAAATGGATAGATTGCCAATTGAAAACAGCAATTCTTCTCCTTTTGTCAGAAACATCGTTCATGAAATCTAAGAACTTGCTGTTTCCTGGATCGGCTGTTTTCAATAGGTAGCATATGGAGATGTTCAATTCTCTCATAGTATCCATCATTATCATTTAATTTGTAAAAATATAAGTTACTTGTCAAATCAGTTGATTCGGTTCCTAGGTGGCTTGGGAAACTGTTGACGAATGTTGGCACTCATATTGGATTCTAAATACATACTACGGGACTGCTTCCCTGTAGATTACAACATTGTCGCCTTCAAATTCAATGTCAACCGATTCCTGTTATGAACTGTCCTCACTAGTAATTTGAGCTTGATCCATCCCATTACTCTTTCCCAATCCTGTTATGGTTCTTTATCTCTCAACTGACGATCGTTCCATCTCATTAATCCTTATTCTCAAGTGACGTTTAGTCTTGGCCAGTTGTAATTAGTCAAAACAATAAATTGACATAAATAAAACACCATGTTATACACTTTCTTATTGTATTCATTTTTCATAAACATTATATTTCAGTAATAAACTATGTGCACTTTATAATATGAAGTAACTTTTAACACATTGTAACGAAATTACCCCGGGGTGATCGGAAGTAGCAGGATAGTAAATAGAAATTATAACCTAGATGGTAACGAGATGTAGGTCAGGGTGTGGGTAGAAGTCGCGTTTGGAATGCGATTGCGATTGTTTTGATAATTGCGAGATTGACACTAAAATATAAATTATAAACATTGTATTGTATTTATTCTGAAGTATGTCGACTAAGCAATGTATAAAAAACAATTACAAAATCACGTCACCGATACACAAAGAATCAGGAAAAATATTAGAGAATATTTGAATGAAGTGAGTAGACTTTCCACCTTTTCGCTCCCTCGGCTTGGAAACCCGGGGAGTTGGCTGCAACTAACCAGCGGAGTGTGCAAAAAGGAATGTCGAAATTGCAAGCTATATACAAACATTTTATTGTCTTTCGATTTCTTTATTTCTGCTGCAGCATCTTTCGAGAACATCAGGGGATTCCGTTACAACCTTGTAAAAAGGTACATCAACTAGTTTCATAGAAGGAGATTAAAGGTTCTGCATTTCTTTTGTCAGTGTTTACATTTCAGATAACTTTATATTCTTATCTGGTTTGGTTGTAGGCAATCGCATTAAACAAAAACAAAGACACACACTAGAATTTGTCAGAAGACACAATTTGCCTTCTAAAAAAGGCGTAAATACAAAACAAGAAACTGTTATGAAGCTGTCAAGAAACGTTGCCAGTAGAGACTAAAACACCGCTTTTAAAAACATAGTAAAGGACATCTTGCTTTATTGATTCAACATAATTTTCCACAAGAATGGACTGTCAGAACCACGCAGATGTCTCTTTAACCAAGGTAGATGCAAAGAATTGGTGGATGAAGGACTTTCAACTTCAAGGAAACGAGGCAAAAAGCAATGGATTTCTGCAAGACTCGGTGACAGAGTAGCACTTAGAATAATCATATTGACAACTTGCTCTTCCTGTCATTTGATTATAAAGAACATAAAGGCTGACAAAAACATTGCAAAGACATAATCCATTCTTGTGTTCACTGCAGTTTTATTTCTATTGGATGATAAGTTGCTTTTAAAGTCAATTTATTCACGTGTAAAGAAAGAAGGGTTTAAAAGCAGTTATACCCTCTCTGATTCGCAAATGTGAACTAATTTTATCACTTTATGATATTATCAGGATGTTATAAAAAAGCATTGCCAATTGTATATATTCAAGTATGGTTAAGGAGTTATGAAAATAGGCTTATTTTACCTGCTAAAAATAATATTGATTTCAAATTAATCAGTCAAAAAGCTGATGAAAGACTCAGTTTTGCTTATGTGAAGTTCTATGGGGGCTATACTTAAGCATCATGATAAGGATTTTTAATTGTATTGCATCTGGTATACCAAGGGTTTTTTTTTATGTCAGCATTTAGTGCTACTAAACCATCTTCTTTTGAAGCATACAAATGTTTTATGTCTTCCAAGGGGCATAATAAATAAATAAGACAAACACATATGTTGAAAAGAAGAATAAGGTTATATTACAGTAATATAATGCCGCCAGTGTAGCTTTTATTACACGACTCGATATATACTTCCTTCCCACCGCAGGAAGATTTGGTACAAGGCTGAAGATGGGGAAAATAATCCAGCGTCTCAGAATTAGCGTACTCTGACCTCTTAAAAATTGCCTTGGCTGTCTCGTCAGTATTCCACGGTCAGGGCGCTTCAGACAGTTAGCAATAAACTAACCAAAGAGGGAAGGCCAGGCCTGGTAGGGTGAACCTCCTATGACTACCCAGGACTAATACCGCAGGCCAGCAGATAAAAGACCACCGAGATGGCCCAATCTTTGTCGGACTGATTGTCGAGAATAAATCCTCGTCTGGTATATACCGGTCAACAAATAACTCTGCTACTCAACTCTCTGAGTGGATCACAGTCAAATTATTATATACTTATTAGCAGAGTCTATTGTGTATCTAAATAGAGATTATACCACAACAGGATGGTATATATGTTCGAATTAAACATGGGTGCACAATTACACAAATGTGACGTCATCAGTATAATATAACATGATTTGCAGCCAGCCAATACCTGATCTTTGAAATGGTTATGTCCTCGAATGAGCATAATAAATAAATAAGACAAACACATATGTTGAAAAGAAGAATAAGGTTATATTACAGTGTAGCTTCTTCTACTTGGCTACCTGAGTTGATTAGAGTCAAAGTATTATATACTTATCACAAGAGTCTATTATGTATCTAAAAAGGGATAATACTACAACAAAGTGTTTATTATTATTATTAATCACTAGGAGTTCTAGCATAGGTCATTATGAATGATCTCACCAGCAACAACAGATGGTGTTCCCTGGAGTCTGAGTGACACCAAGTCTCCCCAGATATCCAGTACTTTCCACTTCTTTCAAAAAGTGTTGCAAATCATTGTGCATTCACGCAACAGCTATTTATCATTGATATTTTGGTGTGATAGCAGACAGTGACCATCGCTGGAATTTGAGTGCCAATAAGCCTCTTCAGAGCTCCAGTGCTCTCCTTCCAATGAAGGTCTGAATGGTGCTCCTCTTTTCTCGGTTCTTCCATCCTCCTCGACTCTTCATGACTATTTTGAGTGTTACCAACCGATGCTAGTGCCACCATTTTGGGGAGATAGGGGCGTCAACTAATGGGATTCTTCTTACATTATATATCTTGGCAGGTTGAATTCCCTTATATTCGTGTAATGTTCTCCCTATATTTTCTTCTAACTGTACTTACCTGTGGTTGGTCGGTGTTATCTAAATATGTGAGTTGACTTCTGCACCCAAGCACTTTTCGTAATATTTCCGCTGTTTTCACGAGTGCAGTGTTTTGTATGGTGTCAATCTTCCCTTTCATTCAAACTTCTCTATTTTCCAGGTTTTCTGGGACTGTTCCTAGTAATACCACAGTTACTAGTATTACTGTAGTTTTTTCATGTTCAATATTCCCTTCAACTCTCTGGCAAGCTCCATGTATATGTTTAGTTTTTTTGCCTCCTTGATCGTCATCCTGTGATCTACTGGGACATCAGAATTTACTATTTAGCAGGTTTTTTACTTGGAAAAGTTTGTCCGTTTGTACTTGCATATTCCATAGGATTTTGTGGTTTTCATTTTTGAAGACTCTCTCCATTTTGTATCTGTACCATTTGTCCGTGTGCTCAAAATACAGTCTTTTGTATAGTTCACAGTCCTTTATCTTCCCGACTAAGTCAGGTCATTTTTATACTCTTTTTGGCTCGTTTGCTGCATTCGCTTATGATGTGGTTTACAGTTTCATATCTTTGTCCACAGATTCTACATTTACTGTTTTACAAGGTTTTGATTATCTTGGCTTTTATGTAGTTCATTCTGATCATGTAGTTTTTTGTGCTATCAATAGCGATTCCATTTATTATTATTATTATTATTATTATTATTATTATTATTATTATTTCTGCTCACTAGAAGTTATCACAAGTCATCGTCAGCGATTGCTCACCGACAACACAGAGTAGTGTATTCTGGAGTCTTAGTGACAACGAGCCTCTCTAGATTTCCAGTACTCTCGACCTCTTTTACAATTATCACCGCAAACGACCTTGCGGTATCGCAACAACCACCATACATTGAATTCTCGCTGGCAATGACCATTGGTTTCCCCTGAGATTTGGGTGGAAATAAGCCTCCTTAAGGTCCCATCACTCTCTGCACTCTTCCAATAGAGGTCTGGTTAGTATTGTTCCTCCTTGGTCTTCTCATCCTCCTTGACCCTTTACGACTATTTTGTGTGGTGTCAGCCGAGGCTGGCGCCATTTTAATTTTTTTAGTGGGGGGGGGGGGCAGCTTATGATATTTCTTGCAGTTTCTGTTCCTTGATTTGTGCGGTGGTGTTCTTCATGTGGTTTTGCCTTCTTCCTATTATAACTTCCATGTGACTAGTTACCATTCGTAGCTTATGCGGGTTGGTTTCCGCATTCGAGGATTTTCCTTAAGATTTCAGTGTTTTGATCATTGCCGTCCTTTGTATGGTCTCAGTGATCCCTTTGATTCCAATTTCTCCAGGTTTTTCGCCAGGTTTTTGGGACTGTTCCTAGTGCTGTTACAATTATAGGTATTATATTGACTTTCTTCATGCTCTATATTCCTTTCTATTCTCTGGCAAGTTCCATGTATTTGCTTTGTTTTTCCATTTCCTTGATCTGCTGGAACGTCGAAGTCTACTATTTAGCAAGATTTTTCCTTCTTATCGATTATTATGACATCCGGTTTATCTGTTTGTACATCCATATCCCAGAGGATTTTGTGTGTTTCGTTTTCCAATACTGTCTCTGATTTATGTTTGTACCATTTGTTTGCATGTTCGAAATGCAACTTTTTACAGTTTCTAGTGTACTGCTCTCTCCACACAGTCATGTCTGTTCTTGTATTTGTGGGGGGGGGGGGCTAGTTTGCTGCCTTCACTTATTATATGATTTACTGTTTCGTCTCTTTGCCTGCACAGTCTGCATTTACTTTTTTCCTGGGTTTAATCTATTTTAGCTTTAATGCAGTTTACCCTAATCGCATTGTTCTGTGCAGCCGTCAGTAAAGCATCCATGTAGTTGTTTTTCTTCCTACTTTTCTTTTCTTGTCTTTTTGTTTCTGGTTTCGATGCTTCCAGATTTGTTTGTTTGGACGGTGGTTCTTGCTGCAGTGATTAGCCTTTCCATGTTTTGAGTTATGTATTTCTCCAGCTCTTTTTTTGTGTCTTCCATACAGTCTTCTATATTTACCAGACCTCTTCCTCCTTCGTTTCTTTTCATGTACAGTCTGTCCGTATCGTCTTTTGGTCGTAGTGTGTTGGCCATGTTGTTGTTATTAATATTATTATTATCATTATTATTATTAGTACTAGTAATATGCTAATTGCCCCCCCCCCATTACACCCCCGGAATTTCACGGGATATTCATGCTAAATGTGAAAATCTACTTGACTTTTGGGTCTCTAAGTGTTATATTAGTAATAATATTACAGGGATAGTAGTATAATTTGGTTTCCTATGAAACATCCGGCACCCCGAATGTTATCCATGAAAAATTTGGTGCAATTCTGTTTAATCGTTTTGGAGTCTTTAACTGTTTAGTGTTATTAGTATTTCCAGTAGCAGTATTAACATGTTTAGCCGACTTTGACACACCTTGTATCTCACAGATGCTTCATGCCAAATTTGGTGCAATTATTTAGAGTACTTTTGGAGTCTAAAAATGAAGAGCAGATGCACACATAAACAAATGGCCAATTATAATTCAGATTCATTACTATAAAAAAAAACAGCATTGTTCGAAAGCAAGAAGTTGAAATAATAAATTTAAAGGTAATTGGTACCAATAGTGACTATCATCACTGTATTTATACTATTAAACACATATCTGGCGATAAAGGGATACAGGGAGATATAGCAAACAGAAAATTTGGATTTTTGTCTTTATTTAAAAAAATTTAAATAGCTTTGCAGGCTCACTTATTTCTGATTCACATAATTTAATTCAAATTTAATGAATATGTATATTTTTTTCAGAACTCTTTGTGTCTGTGACATCAGTATGGAAGCGATAATCAATCGATATTTGCTTTCGACTTGTTCCTTCAGATTTTTTTTTTTTTAATTCATCCTGGATGTGTTTTATTTTGCATGACTATTACCACATCTTAATTTGAAGTGAAATATGAACAGGTTTCTGAATCTATGTTTTCAGATTTTATTCCTCCCAGTTAATGAACCTCAATTTTCTTTATTTACATTTTGTTCCGAGATTCTGATGAGAAGGATTTGTTTCTATGATAAACTACCTGGATATTCAGTTTACTATAGAAATATTTTGAAACAATTGTAAATCCAATCTCTTGCTTTGGGTATAAATTATTATAAAATGATTAAATAATAAATCTTGAAACATATATATATATATATATATACAGGGTGGGCCAAAATAAGGGTCCTATCTTTAAATTTGAATAACTTGAATTTGAATAACTTCCACAAAATAAAAGTTAAACTCACCAAACTTTATGTGTGTGTAGACTGACCCTTCCGAGATTATTTGAAATAAACAAAACAAATTTTAGCCGAAAAACACTTCTTAAAACTTACAAAAACTAAAGTATTGTTTTTTACACTGTTTTGAGTTTTTTAAGCAAAAATAATGTTTTCTAAATGAGGGTACGTTCCTTAGGGCTAATACGGCTCATGCTTGCTTCGGAAGGGGTCCTTTACTTATTCTAAAAAAAAAAAAAAAAATCAATAAATAAAAAAGTTATGAATTTTTTAAAATAGGACCCTTATTTTTGCCCACCCTGTATATATATTACTACATTAAAAAACTATAAATATCAAATAAAACGCTTGTACCCGCCTAAACGAACTTTTAAAAAGAATTTTCTCAATTAATATTTCAAATAAATTTTGAAGCATCTTCTTACTATATCGCATTTAGTATTTCACAAGATGTTCTCCTCTGGCGAGAAAAATATTGTTTTCAAAATGTCCGAATGTAAGGGATCATAATTTCTTTAGTTCAACATATAAGAGAAAAAACAATTAATATGTTCAATTTTGAATAATATCTTTGTTTTCTATACATATTCTTTATATATTCCCCAACTTATATATATATATATATATATATATATATATACCTATACTTATATACTTATTTTATCAAAATCGTCCTCGAAGGATTGTTAGCGGCGCTAAATTGTAGCAGTCTAACAAGATAATTTGATGCTTTTTCTTATATATAAGAGAAGATAAATATGCCTTTTTATGCATGCTCATATAACTGTATAAGCTAAAAATAGGAATATACATTTTTGTATTGAAGTATTTGCCGGAAATTTCTATTCCAGTAAATATATATATTGTTACCAATTACCTTTTAATTGGATTTTTTGTCCTCAGAGAAATTCAACGTGAGATTTCTTTAAAAGAAAATCTTTAATGTATTTTTCAATTTGTATTTTTTATGATGTTTTTCATTGCATATAATTACTAATTCTTGTATTTTCAATCTGTCTTCTTAGTCTCATAATCACAGTAAAATATTTTCATGTAAAAAAAACAAACGAATTTCATTAAATAAAACAAAGGAATAATCAGTGTAAATGAATAAATATATAAAAATAAACATACTTTATTCGTCATAATATTTTCCCAGACAATAAGTGGTAATAACGATTATTAGATCTTCACTATGAATTAGTTATTTCTGGAATTCGATCTACTATCTGGTTATTGTTTTATGTGCGGCTGCAGGCAACATTTTTTTTTAATTATATCAATTGTTTTAAGAAATAAATGAAAATACAGGCAGCTTGTGTAAAAAAAAAATTGCTTGAGGCATTGCCTCATTATAAGATGATTGTCGTGATAACAAGGAACGTAGCTGGCAGTTACACATCGACATATTTTCTTCTCGTCTGTTTATCTTCTCTCTGTTTTTTATTGTTAAAGAATTTGTTGGGACAATAAACATTTTGAAAGTGTGGCCTTCTGGGTAAAAAAAAAAAAGAGAGAAATATAATTTTGTCGTTGGGATAATAAACCTGTTACAATTGCTTTGAATTTTTCCAGACTTGAATTCATTAAGTAGCCAAATTGAAAGAAAAGTTTTAGAAATGAGAATGTTTTGTATGTGACAAACACATCTCTGTTTATATAAAGTTAGTTATGTCTATATATATTTCTATGTACAAGATTCACACCTAAACTAATTAGCGAATCATTATGAATCTTGAAACACAGCTGCCTGACGTAAGAGGTTCAAATGTGAGCAATATTTAGATTAATTTAATATTATGCAAAAGGAGCAAAAAGGGGGTGAAAACCCTTCATGAAAATTCAAACACTTCTAATTTTTGTGTAATGTTTTCAAACATCAATTCATAAATATTCTCCAGATTTCAGTTTCTCTGTAGTATGGATTTTAGGGGTTACAATATAAGCATACGCATACATCAGATTTGCATTGTATTTGATCTATAATAATAAACCCCCGATTAAGAATAGTTCCCTGAATTTTAATTTCTTCTTCAGACCTCTTCAGCTTAAGCCTTCAATTTTAGACATTTAGTAGAATCAAAATCATGTAAGAGATTTTGATCAAAATTAGAAAACATAAGGTTTAGTATCATTATATGTTGATTTTAATCTTTATAAGGGTACATAAAAGTGGTGCAAAACTGTTCTGTTCGGGGAATTCATTTATTAAGAAGTTAGAAGAATACCCGTTCCAGGACATATAAAATTAAGAGATTATTTAAGAATCATAAGAAACTTTTGGATAAAAGTACAGAATAATTAACATTCGTAAACCGAAAAAACAAACACATAATTCATGTAAACCGCATTAGAATGATATTCTTTACTAAAGTTTTAATGTGTGTAAACAATGTGTAAGAGGTTTTGAAACATTGAAAGTACAAAATAGTTAAAATTTGAGAACTCGTAAACCAAACAAAATGGAGGAACCCATGTAGTTTTAATGTGCGTAAACGATTTGTAAGAATTTTTAAAACGTTATATAGAACTCTTACACATCGTTAAAACTATGTGTGTTCAGTAGAAAATGTCATTCTAATGCGTTTTGTATACATTGTTTTTGTTTTTATTGGAGGGGGTGGTACAACTTCTTTTATATTAACTATTCTGTACTTTTACGAAAGTGTGAACTTTCAAATATTGTATTTGTTTGTTAATTTAAGTAAGAAAAAGTTAATTTTAATTTGACATGTTTCACGGATAGCTCCAGTATCGCAAGATGCTTACCTACTAATGTAATGTCCTAAATTAGAAACTAAACTTTTTTTCATGGAGACATGGTTTATTCGCCGGATGCTGAATATTAACTGGAAGCAGCATGTAACCAATGAAGAGGTGTGGAGGCGATCTGGATACAAACTTGGGCAATTAATGCAGACTTTAATGAAAAGACAAATCACTTTTATCGGCCATATACATAGACACAAAGGACTCAAACATTTAGTTCTTACTGGCAGAGTGCCTGGCTGTAAGCCAGTAGGCAGACGAAGATATAAGTTTATGGACAATATGCATAGGTGGACAAACCGGAATGCAATGGGACTATTTCGTTGACTGGATAATAGGACAATGTAGAGGAGCATAGTCGCCGATGCCTTACGAAGGTAGGGCCGTCCATGATGATGATGTATATTGCATTTTTGTATTGCATGATAATGTAAAACAGATTTGTGCATATTATACACATATTTAGCAATGCTTATATAGTATAGTTCATTGCATGATTAATATAATGCTTATCACTTTTTATATACTAATGAGTCACCACTTATCAAGGCTTGAAGACACTCGAGGATAAATGTTAATGAGATTGCCAGTTGAATGACGAAGAATATCATAAGAGGATTAAAAATGATGAAATGAATAGACAAAATTTGATGACTTGTGAGGATGGTTTATGACAAGTATTTGTTGACATTGTATTTGAAGATGACTAATTTGTAACCCATAGGGAAGCAATCCCATGGCAACGTGTTCCACAGATGGAAAGTTCTTGGAAAGAAACTCTGTTCATGGAAATTCCGTTTGATGTTAGGTGCATGGAGGAGGGAAGTTATTTGCAATGGTGGTAGAAGATGTGTGCTTTTCTGTGAATTTCTTATAAAAAGGAGAAACCACAGACTGAAGCTCAACCGAGCACTTTCCATGGAAATAAAGAAAGAGTAGAGAAAGACTAGCAACGTCTACTTCTTGTTCACATTTGAATTTGATATGAAAAATCATGTGATTTTATTCATCGCATGTAAAATAAAGGCACGTGTATTTTTTTTCTTTACTAAAGTGTCACCAATTATCAAGACCCAAAGGCCACTCGAGGATAAGGGTTAATGAGTGTCAGGTGGACGCTGAGACAACACAGTGACGATTGGTAACGATGGTGGAAATTGGGCAGAATTTGATTATTTAAAAGGATGGCTCAACAAGAATTTGTTTACATTGGACTTGAAAACTGTAGTTTTTTCATGTTCAATATTCCCTTCAACTATCTGGCAATGTATATGTTTTGTTTTTTGCCTCCTTGATCGTCATCCTGTGATCTGTTGTAGTCGGCTAGAAAGCAGCCTCGCGGTATTGAGTTCACAGACGGGTAGTTTTAGGAAAAAACTTTGCTTATGGAAGTTTCATTTAGTTTTAGTCAGAGAGAGAGAGAGAGAGAGGGAAATTATTGGCAGTGGTTGTAGCTAGACAAGTTTTGGTATGATCATTTTAAAATCTAGATAGGCTATTAGATGTTCTAAAGTAATATTACTATTATAAAAGAATAGACCTTATTGAAGGCAGTATATTTATATGTTATCATTTTGATATTGTTGCTATTTATTCAACTGCTGCTAATTTTTCGTTTGTAACTTAGGATTCATTATTATCAAATGTAATGCACACTTAGCTGTCAAATAAGCTTTTGCATGATTTCCTATGATTTCAATGTGGCTAGGAATCCAACATCGAATGTTTTTTTTGAATCACAGACAAAACAAATGAACTTGATCAATATATCGGTATTCAATAAATAAAAAAAGAAGGAAATATAATCTTGTACTTGAGTGAATGGTTCCTATGATAGCTCAAAGTAACATCATTAACAATAATAAGTTGCTTTGTTGAAAGTTCTATTCAGAAGGAGAGAGAGAAAAAGAGAGAAGGGGAGAGAGGGGGTTTCTATTCAGAATAAAACAAAAACAAAAACAAGAATAAAGAAAGGTCACTGGTGGCACCGGGTATCTCAAATTACTGTCAAAAGATATATGAAGAAATCGTGACAATTCTATAATTCAAATAATTCAGGATGCTGTTACATTGGATTTGTTTGGTAAGTCCCCATATTAAATATCTTTAGACTGTAAGAATGAATCATCTCAGATCGGTGGTTTCGGCTGTGGTTTTTTGGCCATAAGGAGTCATCTTTAGCAAAACGATCTTAACAATGGCTAAGCTGCAACGTTTTATTTTGAGGGTTAAGAAGCAATGTACAGGATTTTTTTTATTTATCAGAATAAATCTTTCTTTGTTGATCAGTTCATGTTTCGCCTTTCTACTGTAGAATCTTTATTCTCTTATTTATCCAGTTGGGCATGGCAGCTACATGTGAATGAAGATGGGCATGTATACTCATTTTTATGTGAGAATAATATATATATACACTCCTGATCAAAAATTTAAGACTGCTTGAAAATCTTTTAAAAGAAACCCTTATATAAATATATAATATATATATATATATATATACATATATGTACACATAATTATTTATTATCCACAAACATGTAAGTTTCATGTTAAGTTACAATCATCAATGTGGCTTATATAAGTGTACCATTAGTCGAACGATTTCAACCCTGAACCCGAATTACAGTAAAATTCTGGCTCAGAGAATGTATATCATATCTAATTAAGATATTGATTATTTTAAACTCCTTTTACTAAATAGATTATTAGTAATAATGTGTTATAATTATTTGTCTTTTTAATTGATATAAATAATTTCATTGATGTAGTTTAAAAGTTAGGAGTGAACAAAAGTTAAAAAAAAACAAAAAAAAACATTACAAACCAAATTCAGCAAGACAGAAAAAGCAGCAACGGGGATTTGCAATATATAACATATTACCAACTGTTACGGCACTGATGGTCATTCAAAATGAGAAAATCAGGATTGAATATGAGAATGATGTTAAGCAGAGTTTTACTTTCCTAGATAAATGGTTTAAGAAAGATGATCCTTCTTTTGTATATGAAACCTGGTGTTCATATCTTTTACAAAAAAAGAGTGAAATACTATGGATCAGTTTCGAAATCTTTGTGAGGAAGATGTCAACGAGCTAAAAAGGCAAGGCATCATTTTACCTGAGGTAGCTCTGACTAAGCAACTAATCGACAATCGACAGTGCAGCATTCGATAAATAAGAAGGCAACTATGCTGCTGCTGCTGCTAATAGGAATCTGACAAGTTGTGGCGGAGAGAACTAATATATATATAAAAAAAATGAACAGCTATACCACAATGTATACAAAATACTGTTTTCAAAATAAGTACTTGCAATACCTTTTTTTTACTATTGGGTCAGCATTCATCGAGGCTATAATTCACTCGAGGATAAGGGTTAATGGCACGGAATAGTTATCAGCAAAAGATGAGTAACACTGTCAAAGTTTTAACATTTATCAATGGTATGAAGTGCGTTTGATTATCTACTTATTAAGTTTGATTTCCTACTACTAGTTTTAGGACAAGAATTTGTTTACATTAGATTTGAAGACGATCAAGTTGTAATCAGCAGAGAAGCAGTCCTGCGGTAATGTGTATCACAGATTGGAAATCCTTACAAAGAAGCTCTGTCCATGGAAATTCTGCCTGACACTAGGGACATGGAGGGAGATGGGAAAGTATTTTTCAATAGTGGTAGCAATATAAGTTCTTATGGTAGATGTCTTACAAGGAGGAACCAAAGATTAGAGGTCAGTGCAGAAACTCCATAGAAATAACGGTAGATAGAGAGAGAGAGAGTAGAGAGAGACTAACAACGTCTCTTCTATAAGAAAGAGGCTGTAGATAGAAGATGAGATCATCCTCTGCTGAATTTCGTAGTCGATTTTGTACTCTGTCAAGGCAGGAAATTGTGCTCTGTAGAGCTCCTCCCCAAATGTTGCAGCAGTATTCTTTGGTAACAGAAATAGCATTTCCAAAGTAAATTTGAAGAACATTAAAATGGTCATGGTTAAATAAAAATAAAATACATCTGTTATTTTCAACAACACAAACGGCTTCATCGAATACTGCTTCTTTATTTTCATTGAAATAAGTATTAAATCGTTTGGTGTTTACTTACTGGTTTTGTGCAATGAAAACTTTTAAAAGACTGTATTGCATACATACCTGAAAAAAAAACAGAAAAAGATAACGTTAACTTTTATTCATATATTAATTGATGAATCAATAGATTGAAAAAAAATTCATAGATGCACATTAAATATTGCAAAATAATAAATATCATATAAAATCAATATGCATAATATATGTATGAATGGAAGTTTACATTCATTCAGGGCTTTTATCAAAAATATCTACATAGACTTACTGTTTATATTTACATATGCACATGCTTGAGTTTTTATTTCATTTAAGATACTAAAAATAATTTTTACTTTTTTTTTTAAATTGTAGATGGAATTACTTGTATTTTTTTAAGAAGGACTTATGAAGGTTACTGTACATTTGTATGTGTCAACGTTATTTATTCTTCAGCTTGCTCAAAATAGAAACTCAAATTTTACAACCAAAAACATTTGGGTAGCATTTATAAGCATACTGAATTATTTATATATTCGGCTTCGATGCAATGAAATGGAATAAAAGAAGAAAAGCGAAATTCAAGGAGATTTTCTGTGAGATACAAAGTCAGTAGAATATTAAATTTGAATGATCCAAAAATGTGGGCCCTTTTTAGTTTGAGGTGGCAAATTTTCATATCAAGGGTGATACGTCTTATTTAAAAACTGAAATTGGTTAAATATTTTTCTGTTTTAAACATAATTTTTTAAAGAATTCAGTTAAAACAAAAACGCAAAAATTTGTCATAGTTATTTAAGTATATAAATATATTTAAAATATAAACAAAGCATTTTAAATTGTAAATAAAGGTTTGTGGGGACACGGAAAAAGTGAATACAGAAACTCTTAGGAACCTGATAGGACATATTCTAGTGACATTACGTTAAATTTATGTGACGGTGACGAGAAAAGAGAAAAATCTTACCGTGTACCATTCAATGTGTTCGAGAACAATATTTTGTCGTTGTTTCTTAACATATTTTTCAGGTTATTGTTCATTAATATTTTTTAACATATGTTTTCTTCGCTTGAGAGATGAATTTCTCGTAATTTGAGGTAAGAAAAGTTATTTCTCTTGATATAACTTGTCACCTTAAACTTAAAAGGGTCAAAACTTGATTATTTCAGATCAGTGGCAAACGAAAAAAAACAAGTAAATGATGGGTGGGGGGAGCAACTACCTCTGGAATCTACTTCAGGAAACATCTAATCAGAAGTGTCTTGTTTCTAAATCCAAGCTTGTACACTTATTCCATTCTATGATACCTGTAGAATCAATAGAAACTATTTAAAAATTATAAATTATGTTTCTATAATAGAAGGATGTTGTAGTTTTCGTGAAAAATTGTGCGTAGTGTGTAAGAAATTTAACTATTTTAAGACAGTATCAATGCAATTTAGTTGAAAGCACGATGTGATAGAAAACAAAGGTAAATAGATGTAATGACATTATTGAAGAATTTACTAATTCTCAATTAAAAATTTATTTACCAACATAGTGTATTGAATCAGGATGGTATGGTATGGTTTCATATTCTATTATTATTATTTTTTTCGAGGTATACCTCCTTTTCAAAAAGAAATCTCCATTTGATTTTGAGAGCATTTTCGCCTGAAAGTTGGAAGTTTTTATAATAGTTGGCATTGTCCATAAAATGTATATTTTTCATTTTCTAATATATAAAGTTACCTTATGACATTTTAAAAGTTGTGCCTTAATAGTATTTAAGCTGGCATGTCAAACTTTGATTCTAATTAACCAATTTTCATTTCTTATTGCTGTACTATGTTTTTAACATTATAATCATGTAGTTTGCTGCAGTTTATTTTAATAATGATGTAGTCGCACCCAGACAACTGAAAATATGGAAATATTTTCAATTATGACAGAAAAATCATAATCAACAAGGGGAATAACTCATATTTTAATTGAAGAATATTACAAAAATTCTTTCTTTTTTTGTACAAGTTAAAAAAAAAATGCGCAAACAAATAAAAATTATACAATAAATTGACTTCACTGCAACGCTGAGTAAGTACAGCAAGTGGACTATAAAATAAAATCTTTTCTTTTGAAATGACTAAAAGAGTCTAAATGATATGAATAGATACTGAAACCTTTCATAAAAATTAATTTTAACATCAAAATCATGGTTTCTTTTGTAATGTTATCTGAAGGTATTTAATAATAACTTGAACGCCCCTCATACAAATATAAAAGGGTTTCTTACTGTAAGTGAGCAATAGGTAGTTACAAGTTGGGTAACTGGCTTGTAATGTATATGGGGAACGGCTCGGCTGTACTGCTATTACAGTCATACCAATAATACTCAAGGCGAGAATCTTCTTCGTTAATATGCTACTTGGGATAGTTCATTGTAGGTATTTACTTCCCTGCTACCACAGAAGAATGTGACACAAGGTCGAAAGGTGGGGAGTGAAAAGCCAGTGCATAAGAGGATGTGCACTCTAGCCCACAAAACATGCCTGAGCAGTCCGTCGGCATTCTCCAGTAGGGGCGACTCAAGCGATTAGCAATAAACTAATTCCTTCTCAAAGAAAGAAGGTAAAGCCTGGGGGGTAGACCTCCTAGAACTGTGCAGAATCATACCTCAGCCCAACAGAAAAAAAGGTCATCACCGACTCAAAAATGTCTTAGACTCTGTCAAACTATAAAAGTCTAATTATTTTTTTTATCACATCCATTAAACCATAACAGTACAATTACTTTTTGCTAACACCATTAAACTACAGAAGTTTGCAAGATTGGTAGATCTATTGATTGTTTTTCGGAAATGACAAAGTTGTTTGATCATTTCACAAACTTTGATCATGATTTTTCATTTTCCATTGTAATGCATCAGTGCATATAACAAATGAACTCCGATAAAAACTAAAGGTTCAGCATCGTGTAACAGTTATCACGAATAAAAATCAAATTATCTACAAACCAAGTTCAAAGGTCAGACAAAAGTTTTTTGATATTTACTTAGGAAAATCATGATTTCACTTTCTATTTAACAAACTCTGTCTTTCTAAAAAGATATCACGAATAAAGTCATTTAACATTAGAATGCCTGAATGTGTATAAATAAATGCGATTATGTGTCTGTTGACTGTCGGGGAAACCGGAAGCAGGGAGGGAATTCCAAAAGCAAACGGTCTGAGCAAAGAAACTATAAGAGTATAAAATCTTCCAGTATCTAGGGACTTCTACAGTGAAATGGTTGGATTTTGCTGCCAGTCGAATTGGTCGTGGGTATTTTCGTTGAGGGGGGTACAAGAGCAATAAGTTTTTCCAAGCATTACGTGGAAGTACTTGTAAAGCAAGCACAGAGATGCAATACTACAGTGGCGCAACAGGGGATGGAGTGCAGAAAACAGTACAGGACCTATTAGGTTAAAAATATTTTTTTGCACCCTGTCCAAGATAGAGAGACTAGTGATTGGTGCACCAGCTCAGATGTAGCAACAATGCTCCATGTTAGAGAGGGGGTATTGTTCTATAAAATCGATGAAAATTAAAAATAACAAAGCTTGTTTGGTGAAAAAACTAAATGACATTTTACAGAAAATCTTAATTATTAAAGGGTAATATTTAAAAAAAACATTTTTTTTTTTTTTAGTTTTTATACAATATTTTCTCGGTTTACTAACAATTTTCATTATTTTCTTTCCTTTGGCTACAATAATTATTTTCTATAACTTGTCATCAGTAAACAGCAATATACAAAATAAACAATTACCATGAAAACTGATGAGAGACAATTATTGTAACATTCTTGTAATTTCAAATGGTTTATCTCTTAAATTTTAACTGATTAATATTTGCAAACTTTATCTGCAAGAAAACATTTACTGAACTTTCTTTGCGAATCTTTATAAGACTATCTTTCATATTCCTACAATATTCAATATATATGCAATTTTTATTATAAGACTTTTATCATAAGACTTTCTTTCATATTGCTACAATATTCAATATACATACAATCTTTATAATAATACTTTTATAGTAAGACTATCTTGCATATTTCTACAATATTCAATGTGTATACAATCTTTATAATGAGACGATCTTTCATATTCCGACAATATTCAATATATATACAATAAACTTCCATGGTATGGTCTCATTGAAGAATGGATGCGAGTTCTTGGGTTAGTAGATGTAGAAAAGTCAATAGGGGAAGGCAAAAGAAAACATAGGAGGAAGTGATAAGAATCGACTTGAGAAAAAGAGGAATAAATAAAGATCTGACCAGAGATATGTTAGTTCAGTAGTTATTTTTAAAAAGCCGGCCACGGCATGCCAGCATGTAAAACGGACATTAAACCGATGATGATGATGATGATGATGATGATGATGATAGTGTTATTTTACAAAGAAATAACTTTCTCAGTGAATCATTACAACACTATAGACTAGCTTATATTATGTTAAATCACTTATAATTCTGTTCAAATCATTAATTATATATGAAAGAACTTTAATTTGAATGGAAAGAAAGAGAGTGAATAAAGAAAGACTTATTTTTTATACAATGATGTTGTGTTGATTTCTTTGCTAAACACAGACTGAGTAAAGTTATGCCAGAGAATCTCAATACCTCCAAGTGAGGCAATCAAGCCATCAATGTTTCAAAGTGTTTTATATAAGATGTATCTCTTTTGCTTGTGAAGAATCAATTTAATTGACATGATTCCTTTTTTATCCTTATGCACATTTCCCTTGTCATTCTCGATGGCAAAATGATTTCTATGCAGAGCAAATGGTCCCCAAATGCATTTCTAACTGCGGCTCAAATTGTTCATGAAATCAATGATTTCATGGCTAATTGATCGTGAAAGCTGCATATCTATATCCGCCCTCGTTGGAAATGATTCAGATATTTTGTGCACTAGATTTTTAGTTGGAGTGTGCATATTTGCATGATATTCACTTTCCCAAGGGCATTAACACAAATCAACTGCCCGAAAAAGAATATATTAACTAAAGAAGCCATTAAAAATGCATATGTTATTTGTTTCTTATAAGTAATAACAAGTATTGCTTGAGAATTGATTTAGAAATTATACTTCAAACAAGCTTTAAAATGAAGAACTTTAGTCATTTATATTTCAATGAGAGTATAGTTTTTACATACATTTATGTATATATATATATATATATTATTATTATTATGAATAACATGATACATTAATTCAATGGGCTGCGGTTTTATGGAAACACTGGAAATTCAGCATGTTGAGCATAAGAATATCAAACATAGATGTTATTCGGCCACTGTTTTGAAAAGTGGTTATTTAACACATTTTGTAGCTCTCTACTAAATCACAGGTAAAAATGGCTATTATGGTAATTGAAATGAAATAAATTATCTATATATCTCTATTTATATAAAGTTAGGTATGGTTGGTTTGGTTGTTTTGTTTTACGGCATATCAACCCTTTTCAGGTTATTTAATGCCGAATGCAGTCATTTTGGTGAAAGTTTTTATGCTTCAAGTTCTTTATATGTTCAAATATTTATTGATGGTGTTTGGTTTGGTTGTTAAAGTATATTTGTTTTCTTCTCTTTTTTGTTTCATCTGTTTCTATTTAACCCATAGTTGGGACCCTAACAGGTACTACCACTCCGGGTCAGGGTGGACCTGGGAGCAATGGTAATTAAGAGGAGGCTCCACATTCCCCAAAGTCCGTAAGCCGGATCTCACCATCGGATGTAGTTTAAGGTCATATCCAGGACCGGGAGTAGGGTAGGAAAAATAAAATAAAAAAGGGGAGGGAGAAAGGGAGAAGGGCTGTTGTTTTTGTTTTTGGTTTTGTAGAACATAATTAAGTTTTACAAAAAAAAAACAAAAAAAAAAACGTCAATGTAGGTGAATTTCGTCTCAGGGAGCTACAGGGCAGCCTGATCTGGTATCACCAGTAAAGTTAGGTATGTTTTAGATACATATTTATATATTTCTATGAATAGAATTCACTTCTAAACTAATTAACCGATCATTAAGAATTAGGGAACAAAGCGACTAGACGTAATAATGATTAATGTGGGCTACAGTTACTTTAATTTAATTTCCTGCAAAGGGGTCAAAAAGGGTATGGAAGCTCTTACTGAAAGGTCAGATACCTCTGATTTTTGTAAAATTTTTATAATAGGTATTAGGCATCAAGTAATAAATATTCCTCAAATTTCAGGGTTTTTTAGTGCTTCAAAGTGGTTTAGGGGGCATAATATGAGCACAAACTTCTATTTGAAAATTAAAATATTTTAGATTTGCAGTGAATTTTATTCATAGTCGTTAGACACCAGTCAAGCAAGATTCTCGGAATTTCAATTAATTCTTAAAACCCTTTCAGCTTACGTCTTAAAGTTTAAATATTTTGTTGCAGTAAAATCATGTAATGGATTCTAATAAAAATTGAAGTAAGGATTTAGAGTTCTAGACACAAGCTTCAGTAGTACTATATCTTGATTTTAATCTTCATAAGAGGGCATAAAAGTGGTGCAAAATTGTTTTGTTGGGGGGGGTACTGATTTTACTTGTCCTGGGACTGGTATTATTCTAGTATAAATATAATTATTTATATATATATATATATATATATATATAAAACATATAATGGATCAAGTCATTACATTTTGCGTTCCTAGAGTTACAACAACAAGTCCAACTTGGCGTACAATCGTTTCCAAAACATTCTGGAAATACTTTATTTTATTTATACTTTTAAAAATAATTTTTAAAGATTGTCCAAAAGTCACTTCATCAGCACCTGCATCGACACGTTATACAGAAAAGGCCAAAAATAAACACTTAGAAAACAAAAAGCAAAACATCAGGAGAACCAAGAGCTGATAGGGCCAAAGGTCAAACAAGCAGAGTGACAGACTACAAAGCCTTCCAATCCTCCTCCACGAAAATTAGTCCCCTTTTAGATATTTAGTATCAGTTATCTGTTTATGTAAGTTTGTTCACCTTAAGATGGCTTCCAACTATAACAAAAGAAATCTGAAAAAGTTGAGTGGGGTCTGGCGGTGGAAAACTCGCAAAAAAGATCAAGTTGAAAACAACAGCTATAAACATGTAAATAATAACAATATCTCATTAGATATTATTATAATAAATATATTGTTGTTATTATTATTTATTATTTATTATAACAAATAAATATTATTAATAGATGTTGTGGTTACCTGTGGTGTAGATTTAATGCTTTGTGCAATCTGCTTATGTTTCGGATGAGAAGATTGCATGAGCCGTGAAATGTATGTAACAGGTAAACAACACAGACATGAAAGAAGAAGTAAATAAACACACTTGTTGAGGACATGCGCTGCACGGAGAGAAATGCTATGAGAATGATATGAGGGATGTGTAATGTTAGTCTTGAAGACAGGCTTAATTCTGATGACCACAGAGGAAGATTAAATCTGGACAGTATAGGAAGATGTGTGCTGAAGAGGCGACTTCGATGGTAAAAGAATGGATGAGCGTTCTTGGGTTAGTAGATATAGAACAGAAGGTAACAGGTCCAGTTCACAGGGGAAGGTCAAGAAAAACATAGGATGAAGTGATAAAATGGATCTGAGGGAAAAAGGGATAAATAAAGACATGGTCAGAGGTAGGTTACTTTGGAAGTCAATTTCTTAAAGCCGTCCAATGTATGCCAACATATATGATGATGATGATGATGATGATGATGATGATGATGATGATGATATCATTAACCAGCTTGACTCTTACATACCTTCTCTTTCTTCTTACCTTAAATATACTCGTTTCAGAATTTTTTAGATGAGCATTGATAATTTGTATCATTTGGATTATTCAGACTACTATTCTTATCTTCGATGTTACTCTCACAACGTGTAAGCTCCGTAAGGAGCCGTGGCACAACGGATATAAGTGCTAAGTAATAATCAGTTCTAAGTCACAGAGTTCTGTAAGGTTCCATCCTCAGTATGGGCGATACTAAGAATATCAATAAGAATTACTTAAGTCTTCTACCCGGTCGTGGATGACGAAACGAGAGCGAGCAACTCCCGTAGATTAAATAAAAGGTTCTCTTCAAAATTCTGTACAGATTCCGAAGTTGGACATACCGATTCCCATGTTCAACAAGTCACACGTGAAGAAATTTGGAGGTTACATCAGTCAAAACGTTGTAAGAATAATATCCAAGATGAGACTAGTAGTCTGAATACTACAAATAATAAAAATGAAAAATATTTCTCTGCTAGTTATATTTTTAAATAAATAAAACGAATGTTTTCACCTTTTAATTTGTCTATGTATTGTAACTATTTAAATCATTATAAAATAAATGATCTATTTCTTCTTTCCTTAAAAATTAGTGTCAGCTAAATATTCTTCAATTAAATAAAAGGAATTTAACTTTTTAAATTTTACTTATTTAAACTTGTAACAGATGTATTAAAATAGAAAAGAAAATGCAAAGAGTAAGGTTTTAAAACGAGACAACAATACTATTTATGACAGCTTATTTCATTTTGGAATAATTCACTTTGAAAAGGGTAAAATCTTAAAGTTTTGGTGAACAGCGACATTAGTTATTTATTCAGTTTTGCATTTCATCTTTGGCGATCGGAGAATCTAACTTTTCCAAATGAGTGTGAAACTGATAACGTACGTACGAACACAAAATGCCTCCACATATTATTATATAGATAATGAAAATATTATTATATAGATAATGAAAATATTATTATACAGATAATGAAAATATTATTATATAGATAATGAAAACTGCTGTCAGAGGATCCCGACAGACCTAGGCAAGATAATATCGATTATTTTCCGTTGCTAATGAAGTGAACAATCACAGTGAAAAGTGGAATCCCGAGGGTTGCCGCGATTTGATGCTGATATAGTTCACATTCATATTAATCTATCATATGACTCCTCTGAAACTAAGAAATATAATGCTTTTTTTTTTGCTCGTGTCATACTTAAATGGTGATATATTATTGATATATTTACATCTGTAACACAAAAAAATGTTAATTAGTATAAAATATTAATATTTCAAGCTTTATTACTGCTTTGTACAGCTCCGAGTGCTAGCCATTGACAAAGGAAGCAGAAACTTTAAACATGTATGAATTATTTTTAGGGGGTGTCTATTTATTTCGTTTATGCCTGCATATATGCTAGTGTAAACTCTCCGTCAAAAATGCCAGAAAAAATGCTTTGCCAATGTTATCAATATTACTAAAAAGATATTGCCAAGGCTGTTGCAAAGAAAGGTAGGCTCCGGTCGTGCTATAAAACTTCTCACACTTGCCAGTATCCCATATCTCTACAAAGCTACCATTCGCCCATGCATGGAGTATTGTTATCGCATCAAGGCAGGTGCATCAACCACTAGCCTCTCCTTCTTAGACAGGGTGAAAAAATAAGTCTCTAATATAACAAGGCCCACACTATCTACCAAGCTCCAGCCCTCTGTCCCATCACTGCAATGTTGCATCCTGGTGCTTGTTTTACGAGTTCTTTAATGGAATATGCTCCAACGAACTTGCTGCATTCGTGCCCCTCGACCTAAATACTCTCGACCAACCCGACAATTAGAAAAATCCCATCCCTTCACTGTATAGGTCCCCAGTTTCTGGAAGGCTTTCTACTCTAATGGCTTATTTCCTCGAACTGCTAACCTTTAGAGTTCCCTTCCTGCTCCCTGTTTCCCTGACTGTGCTTACATGCAGAAATTTAAATATAATGTGAACAGATATCTCACTGACCAACTCCCCATTTAGGATGCCCCTGTAGGTATGGCCCCTAATTCACAGTCGTCACTAAAGTCTTAGTGGCAGTGTGACTTGTTTGGGGTGAATAAAAGTAATTAAAAAATAAATAAGAAATTATTCATATAAAATGAAACATTATTATCATTTATAATCTCTTAAGGAATTAAAAAAACAAAACAAGCAGCCTATACTTTTTATCATAGAGTGTAGGATTTTTTTCTGACTTCATTTCAGGCAGCAAGGTAAATCTGAGGTGGTTGTCTGATTTGCTATCTGTTTTATTGCTTCTCCTCAGCACTTGAAATGGTTTCGCCCGGGGCAAGGCGAGGAGGCTATAAAAAGGCACCAATTTAACTCGTTAACCTTTCCACGATCGAATGGAAGTTCATATATTTATTCATATACGAATAAATACATATTATTCTATATTATAGAGTGGGGGATAAATATATATACATATTATTACACAAATCCTCAATGTAAACTTATCTGAACATGTTTCAAAGCTACCATTCCATTTAGTTGTTGGCGATTAGTTAACAAAAATTGGCAGAAGACTTTAATATATATGTCCTTCTGCTAGCTTAAATATATATAGTATCAAACTATTAAAAGTACTATTTTATTTTGTGTGCACATTTATATATATATATATATGTATATGTGTGTGTGTGTGTGTGTGTGTATAGTCTTGGAAGTTTTCAACTTTTAAAACTATATGAAGAAAAAAAAGAAGACACTTTTAGTCCAAAGTCCTTCATTCGAAAGTTCCTTTGTCTGTAAGTCAATTAATCTCTTGCAAACACTGCATTAGTTTACTTTCAAGAATTTACGCTAGTCTTAATTTTATTGTAAGGGTCATCAGTTGTTTAATATGAAAAACTGTTTTGGGGATTTAAAAATAAAATAGTATTTTATCTCATGGCTCCCCAGCAGTGTTGATTAGACACCACCTCCATTAAAAAAAACAAGAACAAAAATGTTCCGGATATCAAATCTAGTTTTTGCTCGTGATTACTTTTTTGCTAATCTATTTTGTTATTAAAAACGTCCTCTTTACCTCTGTTGTTCGTCTTTGCCCAAGAAAAATGAATTTGTTATTTACAAAACTACTGTATCTTATAGAGTTCGGACGAATTCATTATACAACTTATCATCTCACTTTGGTTATTTATATTTTTATGCATTTATATTATTATTTATTTTATAATATTTTTATATTTATTTTAATCTCATTTAAAAATATTTAAAAATTAAATATATATCTATATATACATGTATTTTATATATATATATATATATATATATATATATATATATATATATATATATATACACTAATACCACATCGATATGCTAACATTGGTCATATTCGAAATCAAATAGACAGCCACCATATATATATATATATATATATATATATATATATATATATATATATATATTACACTGTGTATTATTTATATACTTTATACATTTTATACTGAATTTCTTATATAGTTTCGGATTTGCTCTATCAATCTACTTTGATTAATTTGATATGACTTAAAAACGTCAGCATGGCATTTCTATTTTAAAATTCATAACGATCGGTTAATTCGTTTAAGAGTGTGCTCTTTACATAGAAATATACAAACATATATAAAATATCTACTTATCTTATTTCTGGTAAGAAAATAAATGTCTGTTCGATGTTTGTACTTTCGTAGTGCTTTTAGTTTTCACTGTGTTTCTGAAGGGTTTTAATGATTTCTATAATTTTCTTTTGATTTCCTTGTTCAATTTATACTTCAGAGATTATTTTGATGTGCAGTTGACCCCCGTTTTTACAGTCAAACTCTAATTGTGTGATGTACTTAAATCGGAAATTATGCATAAAGAGATAGCATAAATAATTTGATGATAAAACATAACAACAAATCAACTGCTTGACCAAAAACAACAACAATTAATGCCAATTTTACAATGAATAAGATAACATGATTATTTTCTTGATTTAATTGTTAAATTTGAATTTTTCAGATCAAGCAGACGGCTGTTCTGATGACAGGAGTAATAAGTAAATTGTAGAACCCATGATTGCAGAACCCAGACAAACAAGATTAATTTTCAATTTATCGCTTGTGATGATCCCACACGAAGCCGAAGAGAAGGAAATCTGGGTCAACCGAAACAATGTTTAATGTGAGCCTTTCCATTGCATTGCGATGACCACCCCATATCTTTCAAAATTATCTCTCACATTTGAAGTGTGGAAAATGAACTGCAGTAAGTAAAATGTAAAGGTTACTAGCATTACACATTTGTATCATTTATTTGTTGTATATTAAAAATATTTCCATTCTATAGACGTCCGATATTATTGTGGTACCACCCTTGTTCAAACTAGAACATACTTATATAATTACTCTGGTTCATGTAGTTTCAGAATGTATCTGCTTATGGGGGTTTATCTCTAAAACTATTGTAGGAGTTTATGACATATTTCTATTCTATGATCCCACAATATTATTCTACTATCTTTGGACAGAACAGATACTACACTTTGAAACTGACCCGAAGTCAAAGAAAGTGTATTTTAGTTAAAGTTTCACGTTCGACACAACATGAGATGAAATTGTGAAAAATTACTATGTTTGCATTTCATCTTCGGTGCTCAGGCAATCCTATCTTTTAAAAACATTGGTAGATAGTGATAATGTACGTACGTACGTACATGAAATTACCATAGCTTATTATTATATAACAATATTTTTTTTATATTTGTTGCTCACGTCTTCTCTTGCGCCTCGAAATTTGGTAGACTGCTGAAGAGACAGGATTTGGGGGAAATAATCGTGACTGTAAAAAATGTTATAGAATCCATATTGAATAAACTTATAAAAGCAAGAGAATACTATGTAAAAATACCAACTCTTGATTGGATAAGAAAAATATAAAAATATTATTTCAGCCAATCAGAAGCGTAGAAATCATACACCTCACAACAAATTGGTGATCCTCGCAAGCTACAAAACACACAAAACAAAAACAAATTGGTTCCTACAAATTGGCAACCACCAACTTTCAAACATTATACAACCTTCGGATATCGTTCTGAAATAAAAGTCTATAATATAACACTATTACATGAAACATGGGTGCAACAAATTCTTTTCACACAGTAATTTTCTAAAATAGATCAAGACAATAAAATGAAAACTCAGACGAAAGATAAGGCTCTCAAATCACTACCCTCACATTTCAACACCCAAGCTAAGACACGCATCCCACACTTCAAACAGCCACTACAAAATTAGTGACCCCCAACTTAATTTACTCTTGTGTCACGTCCACCCTGTGTATGGTCGTTGCTAAATACCAACAAGAAAAATATACATTTTTCTTGAAAAACATTCACCTAGTTTTCTTTGGTGGCCCTAAATATGGAGGCATGCAAAGGAGGGTGACGCAATTTTTTTCAAAATGACGCTTACAACTGAATTGTGCTGTTCCACCGTAAAAGACAGTCTTGCATTAAATTCGCTCTTGTGGGAAGGTAGTTTAAAGCCACAAATATTAAAATAAACATTTTTCTTAAAAGAATGTAGACTCTACTCTTTTGGTTCCCTACAAGTTTAGTGAGGTTGATTATTTACTTCCTGGTGTCGAGGTTAGACACAAGGTCAGGTGGAGTTTTGAAAAGCCAGCATGCTGGGTGAAGTGCACGCTGACCTACTAAAATGCCTGAGCAGTCCCGTCAGCATTCCCCGGTAGCAATAGACTAACCCCTTTTCAAAGAGAGAACGTAGAGCCTGAGAGGGTGGACCTCCTAGGACTGAACAGAATCATACCTTAGCCTAGCAAAACCACTGTCAGACTGATTGTCGAGAACGTATCCTCGACTGTTATGAACAACATATACTCAGACCATGCTGAAAAGACTGATGTATTTTTTAAAATTGACCTAACCATTCAATTCGAAATTGGTCTAATTGTTAAATATTCAGATAAGTGAGGAAAAGTTGCAGTGCATGGTCCTATGAACACTTACACACATTGATAAATGTCACTAATATTCAATTTAGAAGATACACAAGTAAAATTAATTCCCCTGAACAGAACAGTTTTGCACTCATTACATGTCCCCTTACAAAGATTAAAATCAAGCTATAATAATATTAAACCTAATGTCTAAAATCCTTATTCCAATTTTGATCAAAATCCATGATATGATTTTTATCCTCGAAAATGTCTAAAATTTAAGGCTTAACCTAAGAAATTAAACGAAATAAAAATTCGAGGAATCTTGCTTGATTAGTGTCTATTGACTATGAATCCCATTTAATGCCAGTCTGAAATATTTGAATTTTCATATGGGAGGTATTATGCCCCCTAAAAACCTTTTAAAATATTTAAAGAAACTGAAATTTAAGAAAACATTTATTAATTGGTGTTTAATACCTATTGTTAAAATTTCACAAAAACAGAGGTATCTGAATTTTCATGAAGGGCTTTTGCCCCCTTTTGAATAAAACTACATTAACCTAAATATAGCGCACATTACCCATCCTTATGCATAGCAGCTGTTCCAAAATTCATAATGATCAGTTAATTATTTAAAGAGTGAATCTTGTACATACAAATATATAAACATATCCACATACCTAACTTCATAGAGATAGATATTAAAAAAACAGTGGAATTTTTGCTACAACACAATTTTATATTCCTACTTCTTGATGGTTTTAGAAACGCGTTGGTAAAAAAATCAATAAATATTTGAATGTACAAGTGTATACGAATAATGCATAATTGGCTAAGTGATATTTTACATGTGCACAAAAAATTATTTTATGAATATTATCTGTTATAATTAAACAGAAGAAGACATTTTGTCTGTATGCTCAAGGTTCATATCAATTTGTCTTTGATAAATCGTATACAATTAATTGATAATATGTCTCGGCATTAAATAACCATAAAAAAGGGTTGATATGCCATGAAAAAGACAAACCAAACCAAAATAATATCTGTATTTAGTATAATCATCATATTCGGTTGATCTTTAACCAGATCTTTATTTATAACTATTTGTCTTAATTCTATTCCCATAACTTCCTACCGTGTTTCCCTAGTCTTTATCTGTCAACTGAACCTGCTACCTCAACTCTTCTACATTTATTAAACCAATAACTCTCATCTATTCTTTCAACTCGGCCATACAAACGAAATCTCCTGTTCTGTACACATCTCACTATACTGCCCAGATGTAATCTTCCTCTAAAATAATTAGATCTAAGCCTGTCTTTAACACTCACATTACACATCCATCGTATCATTCTCATATAAGTTCTCTCCATGCAACGCATTTTCTCAACCCTCACTGGTCAGGTTTCACTTTTATACATCATCACACTGTGTACACCCGCTTGATAGACTCTTCTCCTGGTCGACAGCGATAATTCTCTGCTGGTTAGTAATGGTAGAAGTTCCCTCAACTTACATCTAAGTCTTGCAATCAGACTAGCACATGTTCCACCCTCTGCTTCAATAAAATCACCAAGGTAACAAAACTTCTCGACAACCTCAATAGCTTCGCCATCCAGCTATACTTTCTCCACATCTGAGTTCTCATCCATCTCCATTGTCTTACACTTCTCATACACAAACTGGTTTCCTCTCTCAACCTACCAACTAGTAGATTAAACTGATGCCAGGTTTAATAAATGTAAATTATGTACAACTAAACATAGATAACTGGTGATGGAAATATATTTGAAAATTAACAAATATAAAATATTCATATCTGAACGAAAGTCTACAATTGGTTTCCTATTTCATATAGACATTCTATTATTCTTAAAGCGTTATTTTATGTTTTATATTTCTAGAGAAAAAAGTTCGCTTTTAATATTTGCTCAGAAAAAAATGAAACATCTCATGAAATAAATGCTCTGTTCAGTTGTCATCCAATCTAATGTAAAACGAAGTAGAAAAAATCATTACAAAAAAACAAACCGTTACTTGAAGAGATATCATTTTTGAGAGCACAAAAACTGATAGCAGAAATTGTGATCAAGAAAATTAAAAGAAAATCTCATGAGAAAATTGTTCAACCTATTTTGTACAATAACAGCAGATTTTCTTTTTTTCATTTTTGAAGAGGTGAAATATTTTAGTTTGATTAAATTTTTAAAATATGCTCTGTCTTCTTTGTCTTTTATTTCCAAGAATTTCATCTTAAAATTGCTAAGTGGCTTTTTTGTTTCTCTTTCTATTGTAACTGTTGGGCGAGGAAAATAAAGAGTTTCTACAGAATGTGTTAATACAGAGATGTCTGTCTGTCTTTTTTGTTTAGTTAGCCTTTCTTATCAATATCTTATGGGTCATTTAATGCCAAAACTCAATACTTATTGTCCAAACTTAAATGTATATTCAGTAGTTGAACACCTGTTATATAGTGATGGGTATGTTTGATAATATAAATATTAGTTAAAATATATTTAGATAAATATAACCTTATGTTGAAAACAGGAAACATTTCCGACAAGGGGTTACAAAGTGTTCAAACATTTAACCTTTATTGTTTAAGCTAGAATTAAGGAGAAGGAAAATCAATTTACATTATGATAAGCTCAGTCATTTTATGTTCGTGCGTACGTTATCATCTTTCACAGACATTTAAAAAATGAGATAGTCTGATTAGTGATTGGTGATTACTCTGATATGGCCAAGGTAAGCAATCCAACTTTGATAATTTCAAAATGAATTGTTCCAAAAAAAAATTATGTCGTCCCGTCGACTAAAACAGTAAAATTTTAAATAAATACATTTAAGAAAGTGGCATTCGTTTTCATGGTTTGAAGAATATTTAACTGACAATTATTTTTACAATAAGAAAATAGGGAATATTTATTGTTTTAAAAAGGCTTAAATTGCTACAATTTTAAATAAATAAAGAAGAAACATTCGTTTTATTTATTTAAATACTATTTAGCTGACAATGACAATTATTTTTATGAGCTAAGAAAGAGTATTTTTTTCTTAATAGTATTGACCCTGAGAAATTTTTAATTATTACATAATGAATATTATTATTAACAGTAAATTACACAGATTGATGTAGAAAGCACCGTGGAATTTTCATGAGGACCTGCTAATAATATTTAATGTGAGACGATGTTGGCAATGTTTTATTACAGGTAATGGAGCTGACCTCAGTCCTCGAAGGAATAACACACATGCACGAATAATGATGCTAACAAGAAGACAAGGTATGATTTTAAGATAATTAAGATACACATTATTAAACTAATTAAAGAAGTAAATGATTGTGCAGGGTCAACTCGATGACGAAATAGCAGGTTCATGCCTTTTTCCAATACTATTAGTCTGTATGTGTGTTAGTTAACTATTTTTAAGATATTAGACATAAAAACTTGAAATTCAGAAGTAATGATACCCTACTTATTTAGATTGTTATATGAGGGTTATATTTATATTGCTCTTTTAAGGGAGTATGCGACTTGATACTATTTTCTTATTGTAAAAATAATTGTCAGTTAAATATGCTTCAAACCAAGAAAACGAATGCCACTTTTTTAAATGTATTTATTTAAAATTGTACTGTTTTAGTCGACGGGACGACATAATTTTATTTTGGAACAATTCATTTTGAAATTATCAAAGTTGGATTGCTTACCTTAGCCATATCAGAGTAATCACCAATCAGACTATCTCATTTTTTAAATGTCTGTGAAAGGAATTTTGATGAAATTTAGTACGGTCGCTGTGGTGGTAAAATGGATACCAACACAGACAGACAACTTGGCATGCCATGTTCAAATCCTGTTGGGTCCACAGCACCATTTCGACTATAGATGTTGGCGACCACCATGTGGTCCCTCCTGAGAGTACTTGATTCTAAAAAGGAATCGGGGAAACAATGCCAACAATAGATTCAATCAGATTTTTAAAAAAACTTATGCTAATGCATACATAAGGAAGACGAATGCAATTAAAATCGTAGTTCAATTCTACAGAATTCAAACGATTCTTAACATTTGAGTAAATTTTTATTGTTTTTGAACTGACTAATACTTTAAGAAAATGGTGGGTGAAGTGCTCTTCAGCCTTGGTAGGCATTCACATAGAGATGGTGTCTTGATAAAAACACTGATACCCGTCACCTCACTGGGTTGGCATCAGGAAGTGCACCGACCTATAAAAATCTTGCCTCAATTAAGAAAATGTCTTCCAAAGAAAATTGATCATAGTTCCACTAATTCTATTCTGCAAAATAAACACGTTTTTAAGCTGATAATCGAATCATGTAGGTTCTAGTTTTACATAGGATTTTCTATAGAATGAATGAATGTTTTCAAGAATTTTGAGGACCAATGTATGCCATTTTAAAAGAAGTTCCTAAGAGAATTCTTTTCCATTGATTCTAATAAGATTAAAACCATAGTAACAGACACAAAGTTGCAGATGTTCCAGATATGTCTATCATAATAATTGATGCTTAGCTAAAAAAATTTAAAATTTCATCTGCCTAAAACTTCAGTTATGTAATATATTTTCAGACAGGTTTTAGCAGCATTCTTTTTTTATTTATTTGGGAATTTGATTTCTTGTACTTATTAAATCTTCCAAGTTAGTTTCATTATTATGAACCCGTTCTGAAGCAGGAATTCCAGCTAACTAAATATATTTTACATGTGTGACTATCCTCAGCTACAAATTTTCTTCCAATGTTTGAGTCGTAATTTATTAACAATTCTTAGCACTACAGTGGACCAATTCTTAGCACTACAGTGGACCAATTCTTAGCACTACAGTGGACCAATTCTTAGCACTACAGTGGGCCAATTCTTAGCACTACAGTGGACCAATTCTTAGCACTACAGTGGACCAATTCTTAGCACTACAGTGGACCAATTCTTAGCACTACAGTGGACCAATTCTTAGCACTACAGTGGACCAATTCTTAGCACTACAGTGGACCAATTCTTTGATCCCAAACCGTAACAAAATATCTCGTCTTGTAGTCCACAGCTAAAGTTTTGTTTTGTTGACATGTCTTAAGTTGTTGCTCAGTGGATAGTGACGTCTCCATGTCTTTGTCTCTCTTTCTTCTCATTGAAATCATATTCTTCTTAATAACACCGGTATTTTAAGTTATTAAAAATGACAGCGCAAAATCATTTAGGGTTTTACAAATCTTTTGGGATTTTTAATGTTTCTTCTCCAGCATACTGTATACGTTTATTTACTTTCAGTGAATAGTGATTACTTTTTTTCACAATAGATATGATATTTTTTTCCAGGAAAACAAAGGTAGCATTTCCCTTATTCGTTTATATATATGATAATTTTTTATTGCAATTTTGATCAAAATCCATAATATGATTTTTATTCTAGAAAATGTCAAAAATTTAAGGCTTAACCTAAGAGGAGTATTTAAAAGAAATTAAAATTCGGGGAATCTTGCTTAATTGATGTCTTATGACTATAAATCACATTTAATGTCAGTCTGAAATATTTTAATTTTCAAATGGGAGGTTGTTTCCATATTATACCCCCTAAACCCCTCTTAAAATATTCTGAAACTGAAATTTAGGAAATATTTATTAATTGGAGTTTAATACCTATTGTTAAACTTTCACAAAAACAGAGATATCAAATATATCAGATCTGCATTGAATTTAATCTTTAGTCATAAGACACCAATTAAGTAAGATTCCCTGAATTTCAATTACTTATTAAAACCTATTTAACTCAAGCTTTAAATTTTAGACATTTTTTAGAATCAAAATCAAGATATGGACTTTGAGCAAAATTAAAATTAGGATTCTAGATATTAAGCTTGGTCGAATTATATCTTGATTTTAATCTTTGTAAGGAAACAAAAAAGTAGTGCAAAATTGTTTTGTCCGTGGAATTCATTTTACCCTGCCTGGTATGGGTATTCTTCTAGTATATATATATATATATATATATATATATATATATATATATAAAAGGTTGTGTGTGTGTTATAATGAAATAAATTTCGAGGAGGAACTCCGGGTATGAGAGCTCAATGTAATAAACAGAGCAAGAATAAAATAAATAGTAACACGATTATTATGTAATTTCGTGTTACTATATTTTATTATATATATATATATATAATACAGAAATAGAGTCCGAGATTTTAGTTTAAATTTTATTATTTACTCTCAGACGATAATTTCAACCGTATTAACTTATACATTGTCTTGTTTACCATAAAAGTAAGGTATGTTCAGTCTGTTTTGTCAGTGGGGGTTGGTTGATACATTGAAAACCGCAATTTTAATTTTAAAAATAGTGAATATATATGAAAAATATTTTCAGATCGACAGAAACAATCAACTGTTATCTCCCTCAGAAACGTTTGTTATTATAACATCGTATTCCATCAGAATAATCCAAGCAAATAAAACAGTTATTTTCGTAAGTCATCGTATTCATTATCCATCTATTATTATTCTTTTACTTCGAGTTGCTATTGTTTCCATGATGCTATTATTCTAAAACTAAGGAATAATCATATATATATATATATATATATATATATATATATATATATATATATATATATATTGGATTGGTTTGCCTTTTTTACATTAGATTAATCTTTTTGGGTTAATGCTGAAACACTACCTGTTATAAACAATGTGTTTGATATGAATAACTGAGTACGTTGCTACCATTCCCATAGTTGAGAAGAAATTGTGGTCAGTGGTAATATATATCACAGCAGTATTAGTATGTAACTGGCCATAATAAATTCGAACAGATTTGAACTCAGCATAACTGATTCCATAACATGTGCAACTATCTCTTAGGCTAATCATCAACCTCAGCATATCATGAAATCAGGTAGGAAATAACTGTTTGTTCAGTATACCCAGTGACAATCCCAACCCCACCGATAAAGATTATAATCTTAGTCAGCCGTTTACTTTCATGTGTTGCCTACTGCTAATGAATTGATGAAAAGCCTTGCTGGTAATGAGAGGCCTTTGACGATGTGGATCTATGAACCCTGAATGCTTTTTTGTATCAATTTGATGTTTGTTATGTGTTTTTACCTGGCGGTGGCATGCTAGTTTGCTTATACGCTTTCCACCAGGGATGCTGTGACTTTCTTCAGTGGCCTTTACTAACAAGATAACCCAGAGATCCTCTGCTTTATGCATTAAACGATGATTAAAGAAGATGTCAGTAGATATGGCCAATATTTTGACATGATTAGTCTGTTATTAGATGCTTCCTCAGATATCTATTTAAGGCTTTGGCTGTCAGTTGGTTATTTGTTCTGTCAAGCTTTAGCATTTCCATCATCAAATTCACAGGTTGAATGGACGCATCTTATTTTAGAAGATTTGCCTGTCGGTCACATTGTTAAGCTTTAATTTGAAATATCATTTATGTCGGTCTGTCATACTTAAGTTTGATATAGCAGTTTTTTTTATATATGTAATGGGATTCAACAAGTGTTTCTGCAAAGTGTTTTTGCGAAGATCCCCAAGGAGGCATAAATAAAAAAAAAATAAAAAATAAGCTTTTTTTTTTCTTTGTTTTTATCTACTTCATTTGCTTCATTTTGTTGTTAACCTTTTCATGCATATTTTTGTTCCACAACAAAAAATAGCAAAGTTTTTATCTAACCAATCAGATTTGTTTTAGTGAGAGTCAAGGATATCGAGGAACACGTTTTGACCTCATTATTAGTAGTTACGAGCCAGTTCGGAAGACAGGTCAACTTGAAGGCACCTGGTTCAAGAACAAGTAAGATCAGATACATAGAATTTCTGTAAAAAATCATGCATGAAAGGGTAAAACGTTCTTTCGTTAGTAATTGTGTAGCACGATGGTGAACCAATTTATTCATCCCACCAACTTATCTGGACGATGGTTCATCACATACATAGTTGGAGTATTATTGTGTAGATGACACGTAGCAGCAGTTCGTTCTCTCTCTTCTTATTTTTCCTTATTTTTCTGTCATATTGCGTCTTAATTAATTGCAGCAGTTGTAAATAATGATGGCAGAAAATCATTTGGAGTTTAACAATCCTTTAAGGATTATTTGTTTTCTTTACAATACACATGTATACGTATATGATACCCTCAATCCATCCCCATAGGGGGAGGGGGCAACTATCTAAAACTCGACTGCTCTCTCTCATGTGCAGTTCAGAAAAGAAACTCTAGTTTTTAACTTCTAGTGGAATGTTCCACTTCTCTGCTTACTACAACCTCATAAAAAATACAGTTTTTAACATGTTTTACACAACCAAGTCCAATATTGCTGCAATCTAATAATGATAGAAATAATTAGCCTCACTATTTTAATCAGATTTACTATTTAAAATCATACGCAAAATTGATCTTTCTTTATGATAATGGAAAACACACCTCATACTTTTATAGGCCAATTTTAAGAGCAGATATCCAGTAAGTGTTCACTCTTAGAATTCAGATAACAAACAAGTAGATGTTATTTTTATTTAATTTTAAATTTTACTTTCTACATCATTATGGAGTTCAGTCATGGATGACCTTGTGAAGCAATTAGTAGTATTTATTTTCATTGAAAAAAATGAAATTTGATTCATTAAAATTGCGAAATGGGTAGTTAGCATCTGTCTACCCTGAAGTTTTGACAAAAAACGCTGTTGGTAATTTTTTTTTTATTTCTCCAAGATTAAAAAAATATTTTTTAATCAGATAATTGTTTTAATATTCTTCGATGTGCTTTTTGTATAGTTATTATTTAAAAATATGCAAGATTAATGAAAAAGAAAATTTGTATCTTTTCTTAATTAAATCGCAATCATTCATAACTAAAGAAAGCAAAAGCCACCACATAGTGGGCTGGCAAGCGGACATATGGATTTTTAGCAACTTTCTAAAATCATTATGAAACCTATATATTTGAATAGCTCAGAGTCTGAGGTTGCAAAAAATGGGCTCATTTGTCTTCTAACTCCAATTATTTCTCAAGATATGCCGTTTGAAGTTCGTGAATTTCGAATTTTTGCAAAATCGCGACTACAGTGATTTTACCAAGGAGTAAATTTGGGTGCACCTGAAGAATTGCTGAAAATTTCTCCCAGAAAGCCCTAAATATATCCTATAAGCCTCTTAAATAATGACAGATGCCCTAAATTTACTTCATTATAAAAAATGGGACATATGAACAAGTTTTTGACCTGTTTTTTTTTTATTTTTCCACAAGATTTACCATAAAAATGAGCATTTTTTCCATAAAAAACGACAAAAATTGCCCCCGGCCGGCATATTTTAACGAAAGATTGCAAAAAAGCCCCGAGATGAAGTTTCTCATGCTTCACAAATAAGAATCTAGACATAGAAAGCTATCATAATCCAATTGGATGAAAAAAATCACTCTCGGGAACCATTTTAATTCTAACAAACTGAAACAATTTGATCAATTTATCAGATTGTATCAATCGATTATGGGACAAGAGTGACCCCAGTGTCATGAAGGCCAGAGAGCGATTAAATTGCAGACATTGTAAAGGGACAGGGCACAGTATTCGTAGCTGTGAGCAGCTCAAAGCTGCGATACTTGGGTGTAACACCGAGTACGAATCTTTGTTGTGCTTTCTGACGGATGATGCACAATGTGAATCACTGTTTGTTGTTTCATTGATGTTTGAGTGATATATTTTCATTTTAAAGTGGATATTTGAAGAGTTCTCTTCCTGTAATACTAAAAATAAGGTATTGTTTCTTTGCTCAACTTGTTTACTTTGCGAGTTATGATAATTTGAAATTTGCCCAGAATTTAGCCCCTCCGTGTATTGGCCCAAAATGATGGTGATTGGGGCCTCAGACTCCCAAAATGGTATAATTCTGCTGAATATCAGTCTGTTTAACATCCCACTACCCTCCCTGATGCCTAACATGATGACCAACACGTATAACAGCTAAACAGCTAACCTTATGGGCACTAATAGGTTAATGTCCGCTTGAACTAGCAGCAGCATCTAAGCCCATCTCATCGAGTTTCAAGGTCAATTATAAATATATCGTTAAGTAGGACAAACTGACTTACTGGAAACGTGTAATAGAAGTGCAACGTCTGCATTTTAAAATTGAATGAAATTACTGGGAAGGAATAATAAATATAAGAATTTGTTTTAATTTTTATGTTAGTCATGCTTTAAAATCTCGCTTGAGTATATTTACATAATAACCTTCAATATTCTGCTTTTGAATAGATACAATCATCTAGTTCCAATTCTAAGTATAATCATTAAAAAAATTCCAAAGAAACTTTGGAATATTTCTAAAGAAAAATTTCTTCAAACTATAAATAAATAAATTTATCAATATTTTGTTTTTGCTTTTATAGCAAATCTAAAAAATAAAATTTAAAAAACCTAATACAATAGAAATAAAAATAACAGACGTGATTTAATGGATTATTTGAATTCTTTTTTAGTATTTTCTTTCCCCTTTTAGTCATGCTTCAACTTATCTAAGTTTTGAAAAAGCTTTTGTTTAGCTTTGTCATAAAAATTCATTTTGGATAGCACGTCTGGCAATGACTTTGAAGTGAAGAATAAAAAACAATCGGACTAAAAGAGACGCAAATTCAATGAACTGGAAACTAAAAGCAATCAATTTTCAATTTTGGTAACTTTAAATAAAACAATGAAGTGTCTTTAATTTCTGAATATCTATTTAAAAATTGAAGGAAAATCATTTTAAGGAAATCTGACAATAATTAGACATATCCCTTTAAGAAGAAAATTCAGAAGAATTCATTTTCTAAGGATAATAAAAACGAATCTGTTTCAGTCAAAGTTATTTCCTTCAGTAATGTTCAGTTGAAACAATATCATATTTTTACTAATGTTCTAAATAAAAGAAAAATAATTAAATTGAATCATTTTGACTAGTTGTAAAATAATTTTTTTAATGAAAATATTTAAAGACCAACATCTTTTTTATTAGCAGACCCCAGAGAGGTAATAACAATAGATTTCTTATTGTTGTCACACACAAAATAAATCTAACTGTAAAACCACAAAAAACTAATCAAAGTAAAACTTCTAAACAAAAACAAACAACAAATATGCGAGTTAAATCTTATTTGAAGAACAAAAAAGTTTTCCCCAAAAATAAATATGCTTTATTTAAAACAATGAACTAATTTGTTCTCTCTCTCTTTCCTGAATCTCTAAATAAAGCATATGTGTGCCCATAGATTCATTCCTATTTTAGTCATAAAAATGTTATGAATAAGGTAAAAAAAAAATTTGTGTCTATTAAAAGTAAAAGAAATTCGTTCCTTTACTTTATTATCAGTTATTAACATTAAACCTTTCTCATAAAAAATAAATTTGCATATGACTATTCTTTACTTTTTTTTATTATCATAAGTTATTATTAAAATTAAGATTAAACTTCCCTTTCTTTGTTCATAAAAATAGATTTGCATACATGATTATTCTTTACTTTTTTATTATCATAAGTTATTATCAAAATTAAGATTAAACTTCCCTTTCTTTGTTCATAAAAATAGATTTGCATACATGATTATTCTTTACTTTTTTATTATCATAAGTTATTATCAAAATTAAGATTAAACTTCCCTTTCTTTGTTCATAAAAATAGATTTGCATACGTGATTATTCTTTACTTTTTTTATTATCATAAGTTATTATTAAAATTAAGATTAAACTTCCCTTTCTTTGTTCATAAAAATAGATTTGCATACGTGATTATTCTTTACTTTTTTTATTATCATAAGTTATTATTAAAATTAAGATTAAACTTCCCTTTCTTTGTTCATAAAAATAGATTTGCACACATGATTATTGAAGCAAGCCGGACACACATACATTAACTTATATTATATAGATTCAAATAAACTCTTTGTCTGGCCACAATTTTATTTGGTTCTTTTTCAATAAATAAGATGTCTGTCTGTTTGATAAAAGTGCATGTGTCAATAATTCTAGCAAGCAGTTGGAGAAAGAAATACAAAATAATGACAGTCAGCAATTTGAGACCAGTAAGAAACTGACTAAGTATATATTAATTAGATATAATGAGCATATAATAGTTTGTGTGTAAGATAATGACAACTCAAATGTGGAGAAAGTATATTTGGATGGGCGAGGATATTGAGAGTGTTCAGAAGTTTTGTTACCTTGGTGATATCATTGGGGCAGATGAAGGAGCAGTTGCTAGTGTGATTGCAAGAGTTAGGAGTGGATGGAGTATGTTCAGGGATCTTTTTCCATTATTAACCAAGAGAGAGTTACCGACCAAGCAAAGTCTATCAAATATGTGTACACATTGTGTTGATGTATTAAAGTGAAACCTGGCTAGTGAGGGCTGAGGACATTCGTTACATGGAGAGAAATGATGTGAGAATGATAAGATGGATGTGTTATGTGAGTGTTTAAGACAGGCTTAGCCTGTCTTAAACACTCACATCACACATCTGATGATCTCAGAGGAAGATTATATAGAGAGATGTGTGCAGAGCAGGAGACTTCGATTGTATGACCACTTTGAAAGAATGGGTGAGAGTTCTTGGTTTAGTAGATGTAGAAGAGTTAAGATAGTTCACAGGTTAAGGCCAAGGAAAACATGGGAGGAAGTGATAAGAACAGATTTGAGAGAAAAAGGGATAAATAAAGACCTGGATAGAGATAGGCTAGTTCGGAAGTCAATTCATGAAAGCCATCTGACACATGGACGCATATAAAACGGACATTCAACCGAATATGATGATGAAGTAATGCTAACCTTGTATACCAGATCAATTAAGATGTAATAAGCAATAGAAGTAAGCAATGTAAAGCTATGTAGCACCTGAATAAAATGCAGATGCGGTATTTGGTGGTTTACCTGCTACCCACAAGGCCGGAAGTCAAGGAAAACCAGCACTCCTGAGGAGTCATTCTGGTTGGGTACGAAAATAGCCATAAACATACCGGTAGGCATTTCGCAGTTGGACATCTCAGGCGAACTTACATAAGCTCCCCATCCCCAAAAGGAAATAATTTAATGCCTGGGAGAGTGCACTTTCTAGAACCGAGTCTGATAATATCTAATCCTGACAAAAGAAAGCCTGCTGCTGTCAAATCAGAAGTGAACCTCAAAATAGCCTGTCCGGCCGTTTCTGTGGCTATAGTTCTACTGGTGGCATATCATTAAATAAAAAGAACACATGACACAAATGTAACAGCCACAGCTTGATTCGTCAAAACAAGAGACGAAGCAGACTAAATCTAAGATTCCAGTGTTAAATAGCTATTGTCATCTATTCAGCATGCTTTATAGAAATCTACATGGCTTCAATGGGAAGAGATCTTGATATAAGCATAAGTTCTTTGTTCTGTCAGCCTACAAGTCTAAGGTTAGCTTCATTTAGGTTAAGTGTTCTTGTCTGGGTCATTCACTTAATGACTACCTGTGTATTATTATCAAGCCATTCACACTAAGTGGCCGAGGCACATGAGGCTGTAAAGCAGACCGGCACCAGCTTTTATCTGTTTATTTTACAGTATATCAAACTTTGTATTATTTAATATCAAAACAACACCTAATTAAACACATCTATACATAGAGCCAAACTAATTTAGTATTGTCTTGATAGGCACCATATGTGAAGCCTAACATATTAGATTACAGTATTTGTATATGATACTGAAGCGTTCCACAGAAACTAAAGTTCAGTTCATTTATTTATTGGCGGAGTGCTGTCCCTTTCAGTAAGGCGACAATATAACGGAAACAATGTCCGAAAGTAATAAACAAAAAGGAAAAACAAAATACAAGTCGAGAATCTACTTACAGAAATATATTTGACTTTACTGTTGCTTAGGTGTTCAACTATGATTGATTCAGTAAATTGCTATTTTACCATTAGTAGCTGAAATAAATTGTGGGTTCATACCTTTCCCAACAGTATTAGTGCATTAATGACCACAATTAATCTGGTCGGATTTTAACTCGGTGACACAAAAGTCATGTCCAAAGTAAACGGGGGTATACATAAACTAGAAGAATACCCGTCCAAGGACGGGTAAAATTAATTCCTTGAACAGAACAGTTTTGCACCACTTTTATGTTCCCTAACAAAGAATAAATGAAGATATAATGCTACTTTTGATCAAAATATATTACATGATCTTGATTCTAGAAAATGTCTAAATCTAAAGGCTTAAACTTAAGGTCTTAAGAATAAATGGAAAATCAGGGAATCTTGTTAAATCGGTGTGTCATAACTATACATCAAATCTGAAATAGTTTACTTTACAAATGGGATCATAATTCATAATGATCAGTTAATTAGTTTAAGAATGAACCCTATATGTACAAATATACAAACACATACACATACCTAACTTTATATAAATAGGGTTAGATTAGATAAACTGCTGACAGGAAAATATCAGGTAGATCGGATTGGATTTAAATTTGGCCAACCAATTTTATAATCACCTTTGGTAATCATTGATTCACTAACCTTTGGATGAGAGAAAAGCAATGTTTAATAAATAAGCACATTAAACAATATGATACTTGTGTTCCAGAGAGTGAAAAAGGGAAGGAGATACAAAGATGTGATTAGTCGATCATGATCATGTGATGTAAGACAGTAGGTATTTTTGAAATAGTTAACTTAGTTCGTGAGAGATAGGAATAGCTTATGACTGGTGGTATAGGATCTTGGTTTTCCTGTGGTCACCTAGATAAGGAAATCATAATTAATGGCCCTAAGATTATGAAGCAACCCATGACCAACACCGCCGGTGAATGTTCATTGATTTAATTAATATTTTAAATATTCTATCTCATTCATAGTCATCTATTCATCCATGCAGTCCCTATTTACTTGCCTCCTTAAGAGAGCAGATTATTTACACAATGCCGGTTTTTAATGTGAGGAAAATCCAGCGCCCCAAAAAGGAACACTCTGGATTTGGGACAAAGATACAAATTGCATTAGTCAAGAAGGATTCTCCTTCACTGACTGAGAACAGAAAAAGACAAAGTGTAGTATCAAAACAGATACTACAGTTTGCTCCTAACCATGCAGTCCATCTATGACGAAGACAACATCTAAGATAGTGACCCCCCAATAAGGGTCACATTCAGGGACTCTAATTAAACTCAATAGAAAATAACAGAAGAAATATCGAATGTAATGTACCAGCAAATATTGGGCTCAGAAACCAAAAGTAAAGACTTCAAATTGACTTCTGTTTTGCAATGATTTATTATTTTCAATTTGTGTGACCCGGATTCTGAAAAGTAATGGTTATTGTTTGCCATATACCTTATTCACAAGCTCCAAAAACTATGAACAAAAGCAATTTCGAATGGCTTTGCAATATTAATCGCAAATAAATTAGATTAAAATATTTTAATTAATTACTAGATCAAGTAGAAGAAAGATTATACAATCACCAATAAAAAAAATATGTGATTAACTAAACAATTTTAATTTAATCTCTTTAAAGAATGTTGCATCATTTAAGAATGTTCAGTTTTATAAATGATAATTAGTTTTGAGTCAGATAAGAAATTTAACACTTTAGAACTTCAGATCAACAAACAAACTGTGTTTTTTGTTTTCTTTGCTACATTTATTTCTATTTGATCTAACTTATCTTTCAATCTTTGCTCAATTTTTTTCTTTTATTTTTCTCCTTAGTCAGCATGTCATCTCCTTACTTCTTAGACATCTTCCTGAAACAAGACGTTAAGCATTTTTGTCAAACTTGTGATCCTGCTTTTAAGATTGTGTCTCATATTAGGCTAGAAAGGATCGATATTTACCCATTGAACCCTTTTACTGGCATAAATCTTTACAAGTTGAACGTTTCCATTAATCAGATCAGATTCAAGAAGACATCTGACTTTTTACTTGGGTCAAAGCTAAAAACTGCAAATGGTTCTTTTCAACATTTGTCTATGGCTTCGAAAGTGAACAGAAGGATTTTACAACGGACTACATTTCTCTAGAAATATCAAGAAAATACCCCAATGCGCTGAGTGTCAAAACAACTAAAATCACTTACAGTAAAGATAAAAGTATAGGATCTAATTTGTTTCATAATATATTTTGATATACATTTCTGTAAATTTTGAACTGAACAAACATTGACAATTATGTATATATTGACAATTATGTATATATATATATATATAGTAAGTGATGAAAATATATTTATGGCAAATAAGCTACACAGAAGCTTCCACGTTTCATCCCCATAGGGAATCATCAGGCTAAAATGAGTGTAGCTTAATTGGTATAAATATATTTTCATAACTTACTATCTAGCTCTACTCATGCATTGAGCACTGTTGAAAATACATAAAATATCATATCTACTTATAACATTTTATGTAGATACATGAAATTATATATATATATATATTATTTCATGTATCCACATAAAATTTTATAAGGGGATATAATTTTTTATGTATCAATTTTCAGTATTTACTTCAATAGTGCTCGATACGTAAGTAGAGCCAGGTAGTAAGCTATGAAAATATATTTATGGCAATTAAGCTACACAGATGCTCCCGCATTTCATCCCCGGTGGGAATCTTCAGGCTAAAATGCATGGAGTTAGTTTTGCCGGGTCATTTTATATGCAGGCTAGCTACTTAACCAATCAGATTCTTTGTTGGTCTCTTAGCCAATCGTTGGGCTTCCTACGAACAATGGTCCGGTTAGTTTTACTTCTTATATTCTGTTCCATTGTTCCGTTGTCTATAGAGTGCCCTATATCCTGTTTCTTTGCTGTATCAATAGGTGAACTTATTTTAACAAGTGTTTTTAAAAAATCAAGCAACATTTACAATACAGCTCTAAAAAATAGTGATTACCATAATACCGAAATTAAATATAAGAAACAGGACACTAACAATTACAATCAAATTAAAAGAAAAATAAATATAATCTAATATACACCGCCTTATAACCAAATGCTAAAAACTAAACTGGGCAAAAAATTCCTAAATCTGATTGAAAAACACTTCCCCGTAACCAATCCCCTGCATAAAATATTCAATAAAAATAACCTAAAACTATCCTACAGCTGCTGCAAAAACCTAGAAATGATAATTATGGCACACAATAACAAATTACTGAAAGAGAACAGCAGAGAGGAAGAAAAAATAACAAATTACATAAAAAAGTGACAAATATAGCAAAAATAACACAAAGAAGAACAAAAATATAAACACTACTAATAGAAATAAACAAAACACTAATAGTAATCACCCGGATAGAAATTAAAAAGTAAGCAATGAAGAAAATGTAACTGCATAAATCGTACATTTTGTCAACTACAAAATAAATGCCTAACCAAAAGTATTGTATAGCAAGCCACAATATTTGCCAAGGAAAGACCGAATAACAAGAAGTACTACGTGGGTATGACCTCCCTAGATTTTAAAACCAGATATTATGACCACAAACGCACATTTAAAAACAGAGAACGTCGAATTAAAACAGCACTAGCAAACCACTATTTGACGCTCAGAGAAAATGGACGCTCACCAATAATTGAATGGAAAATAATATGACAGGCCAGTACATGTAGAAATTTAGACGACCCGTGTAGATTATGTCTGAATGAAAAATTGGAAACCATAAACTTTAAAGATCACCAAAATCTATTTAACTGTAGAAGTAAGATAGCAAACAGTTGACTGCACAGAATCAAATTCATCTTAGGCTAACAATACATAAATAAACAAATAAAAAACAAATGAGTAAAAAAAAACTAAACTAAAATCTAGCAATTTAAAAACTAAAACCTAAAATAGAAATACAAGGAACCACATGTTAAAATAAGTTCACCCATTATATTGACACAACAATGAAACAGGATATAGGTCAATCTATATCATACAGAACAATAGAACAGAATATAGGAAGTAAAACTAACCGGACCTTTGTTCGTGAGAAGCCCAACGATTGGCTAAGAGAACAACAAAGAATCTGATTGGTTTACTAGCTAGCCGTGTATATAAAAAGACCCGGCAAAACTAATTCCATACATTTTAGCTGAAGATTTCCCCCGGTGATGAAACGCGGGAGCCTCTGTGTAGCTTAATTGCCATAAATATATTTTCATAGCTGACTGTATATATATATATATATATATACAACGAATGTGTAGCACTTTTTACTTGTCATTGAAAATTACCCCGGAAGAAAATGCAGCTGTCCTGGATGTTTGATAACTCACTTGTAGTAGTATCATTTATATCCCCGATAGCATATCTCTCCCTCCAGGTTTCTTTTGAGATAATTCTGATCAATAGTTTTAGAGCCTATACATTTTTAGTATTAGCAGTAGTATTAGTACAAGAAGTATGAAGATTTTTATCTCCCCACCCCTCCCCAGGACATACTCAGCATCGAACAAAACTCAGAGCAATTGTGCAAATTCAGATACCTCTAATTTTTGTAAAATTTTAACAATTACAAAATATTCCCCAAATTTCAGTTTCTTTGGAGTATTTTTAACGGTTTTTGAGAGGACAATATGGGCACAACCTCCTATTTTAAAATTCAAATATATCAGATTTAATTTAAATTTGATCCATAGACATTAGAGACCAATTAAGCAAGATCCCCTGAATTTCAATTTCTTCTTAGAACCTTTTATGCTAAAGCCTTAGATTTTAGACATTTTCTAGAATCAAAATCATTTAATGGATCTGATCAAACTTGGAATAAGGATTCTAAACATAAGGTTTAGTATCATATTTTTATTTTAATCGTCGTAAGGAAACCTAAAAATTGTGCAAAACTGATTGTTCAGAGAATTAATTTTTACCATTCTGGGACGAATATTCGTCTAGTATATATATATATATATATATATATATATATATACATATATATGGACTTACCTACATTTTGAGCACTTTCTCCAATCTGTTCCTACACAAAGAGTTTTTCTTCACTTTCTACAATTTCACCGGACTTTTTTCAACGGAAATTTACCACCCGGACATTTTTGCTTATCTTTTTCACGGAACTTTTTCTTTTCATTCAATACGTTTTCAATAACAATTCTCATATTTTTCAAATATTTGAACTTTGGTTTTTTCGAAAGCCAACTTATCCATCTGTATTTCTCCTCTGATGATACGATTTCGATCTTTGAAAAGCCTTGGCTTAAGGAAAGAAAAATAAACACTAGTTTATTACTGATTACACCTTGCATTGAACAATTGAAATTTGAAATAAATTTAGACAATCGTCGCATATTTATCACTCTTTTTTCTTCTATCTCTATATATACATATATATATATATATATGAATAGATATATCCATTTTACAAAGTATATAGCAGAATTCATTGATAGATTGATGACTTGAAGTGATATTTTTGATTTCTCCCTCTCGTTCGACTTCAAGTACACTTATAATAAGATTAATATTATCGTTGCAACACAGATTTTATATCAGATAGGCTCATCATGAACAGCCCCGTCTTCAGATTGCACATTAAAATGCTACATTCACTTAAAGAACCATAATGTGCCATTATGCTGTCAATTATATCTTAATTAATTCTATCATCCAATCGACAAGCTCTTTATTAGATTAAATATACTCACATTAGTAATCTTTAAATCTAAGTGTATTGCCCAATTCACTTGCAAGACTAAAAACGAACTAAACTTACCTTTTAACAAAATATCGTTAATAGATCTTTCAAAAAGTTTTTAAAAGTGTCGTGCTGCTAAATCTTTATGTTTTCCTGCTTTGATTCATCGTCTAAATACGCTAATGGTCAAACTTTAATTAAACAGAAATTGATCAACTGAGATTATATAAAATAGACTTTAGTTGACTGCTTTAGTTAAATATATTGGCTAGAGTAACAACTTATTTATTCAATCTGTATTAAAATTGAAGATTATTTGGCACTTGTCACTTTGTCACTTACAGGTTCTAAAACTATACAACATTGAATCAAATCTGTAATGAAGCATTATTGCAATGTCATGTGTGCTGTGGCGAGTTCAAATGGTAATATTACTACTCCTGCTAATACTAAAGACAATAAAAACCTTATAAGGTTTCATAATTATTGTCAGAATTGAGCCAAATTTGTCATGAAGAATTTTTCGGATGTCAAATGTGGCATAGGGGATAAAAATTATACAACCTTATGAAATTATACCACTACTACTACTACTACTACTACTACTAAACGCTTATTTGAAGCCTATATTGGTCAGAATTACATGAATTTTATCTTAGGTTGTCGAATGTATTCAGATAGCACTATTAATAGTGATTATAAACACTTATAAGGAGGTGGCCGAGGTGAAGTGGACCTTGTTTGCCAAGTTCGAATCCAATCGGTTCCATAACACCACTTTCCCTAATGGATATTGGAAACCTTCACACGAACTCTCATGTAAGTACCTGATACTAGAGAATATTGGGAAATGAATGCCAAGAACAGAATCCTGCCGATCAAAGAAGTCATATCATGCTGATTTATACAAATTTACTTTTGAGTAGAATCATGCCAGATTTGGAATAAAGAGCTTTTGGTATGCCGGATATAATCAAATTAACTAAAGCTCAACAGCTCCATACCCTTTAGCAAGTGTTATATATGTGAACATTCCATAATAAAAAAGCACAGTCACAAAAATCGCTATTATTCAGTTTTATTATTCAAACTATTTTAAGTGAAAAAATATTTTAATATTTTCCTTCAATCTCCATTATTTGTATATTAACATGATATTTAGAAACAAGACTAAATTCTCAGTATCTTTTCATCTAAATAAATAAAACTTATCATACTAAAATATATAAGTATACATAATTATAATATCATTAAAACTATTTTCTTTAACTTTTTGCAGAGCATCCGTTTGTGTTATAAGTCGATATTTAAAAATTGCAATCAGTGTGCATGAAGAGAAATCCTAAAAATGCTATGATTATTGCATAAGCTGTTCTTGAGATAAGGGAACAAAATCTTGCCTCATGAATTAAGTGATTTATATTTAGAAGTGGAAAAACTGATTTCAAATCAATATAGATTAACTACTTAAAATATGTTTAAAATAAAACACGTATGGCTAATTAAAGTGTGGCATATGAGATGTAATTTTAATAATTGCCTATAGGCCCCAAATTTGGTTGTGCCCTGTAAATATTTGTTCACAAAAAACATTTTTTAATCTAAGATCTTGAAAAATAGAAATACTTATTTGTGAATATAAAAATATTTCTACTAGTAATTTCTACAATGTGAAGAATTTCTTAAGTAATTTATAATATAGTCCCACATGGGAACGTGACAGGTTAAAATTAACCAGGAAATTTCTACGGGTTGCACAGTTCATGTTATTTACTATATGTTATCACCTGTTTATGAAATTATTTACTGAATAGCTTCCAAAGTCTACATCATCATATTCGGTTTAAAATCCGTTTTACATGCTGATATGTATTAGACGGCTTTTTAAAATTGACTTATAAACTAACTTATCTCTGAACGCGTCTTTATTTATCTCTCATTCTCTTAAGTCCATCCTTATCACTTATACCATGTTTTTCTTGACCTTCCCCTGTCAACTGACCCTGAACCCTCAACTGTTCTACATCTACTAACCCAATAAGTCCTATCAATTCTGTCAACGTGGCTATACTATCGAAGTATCTTGTTCTGTGTTCGTTACTTCCCATATTTAATCTTCCTATGTGGTCCTCAGATCTAACCCTGTTTTTAAGACGACTCACAGACCACGCCCATTGTGTCATTCTCATTATTTCTCTCCATGCAATGTATGTCCTTAAGCCTCACGGCGTATATTAAATTTATAAAGATTATTATGATTATGGTAATTCAGAATATTTTATAAGGGTATCAACATCTGAACCAATTAAAACGTGTTACTATAAAACAGATACGGATAATCTTGGGTAATGAGACTAGAAATTTTGAGAAAACAATAGAATATGTTTATCAGAGAGTAAAAAGAGAATAATTGAAAGATCAAAAAGAATTTGTGGACATATGTATAAAATGAAAGGAGGAGCTTAATATGGTTAAGTTAGGAGTTGATTTATTATATTATTTGCATAGTAGATGATAAGAGCCAAGGGGCCAGCAGATAGAGATTGATTGAAAAATAAAATGTTTCTACATTGAAATCTAATTGACAAGATTAATAATATATTGAGACTGATGCTTTTTAAGGAAACTCTTTAGGGCATTTCACAATTTTAGGATCGAGTAGAAGAGAATTCTATAATGTTCTCATTGTATGAAGGTCTAATAGTTACAGAGGGTTGTGACCCCCTCCCCCCTCCTCAATGTAGACTCAAGTTTTTATATTATGAACTAGAAAAATACCCATTCCTGGACGGTTTCACACTATGTTGATAGCTATGCTTATTTGATGCATTTGTTTGTTACATTCTGTCAAAAAACGACAACTGAGTAATTTTGGTATCGATAAATTGTTGGAAGTTTAACGTCAGACAAGTGTGGGGTAATTTATAAATATTAGATATGCACTAATATTTCGCCCGAAGGACAATGGCAGTGTTGACAGACAGGAGGCACTTAGATCTTTTTAAAATTGTGCCAAAACAAAAAATGGAATATCATAAATTTACAAGTCGAAGAAGAAATAGATTACAAAACGATTTGTCTGAAACGACCCAAAATAAATCTATTTTCCTTCAGCATTCTTTTACAAATGTACTTTTATAAATGTATTTTTACATTAAATTTTTTTTACAAGTATAATTTTACAAGTGTGTTTTCTTATTCAAATAAAAAATATATAAAAAACATAACAAAATAAGTAAAACAGATTTGATTCAAAACTATTTGATTATTTCAATAAAGCAAAGGGAAATGCAATGTTCTAGTTATCTTGTTTGCTGACTAACTCTCCATAAAAAGTAAAAATTATTGCAGTAACGACAAACTTGCCAAAAATCCAAAATGGCTACTAATTAATACAAGTTATTAATATCCATATCTATGTTTTGTCCATACATATTTTCCATCTTCAGTCAAGCCAACCATCTTAATCCAAAGGAAAGTAACTCTTACTGTATTATTGAATCATTCAATTTTTCATTCTATATCATAATATGCTAAGGTAATTACATGTTCGCAAATACATCATCACCCTCCACCCACTTTTAAAAGATGAGATCGTCCGATCAGCAAAGACGATGATTGGTGATTAATCTTATTTCGTTTAGGTAAACAATTCCAACTTTCCTCATTTGCAAATGAATTGTTCCCAAATCCAATTATATAGTCCCGTCAACTAAAACAGAACGATTTTTAAAAAATACATTTCAAAAAGTGACATTTCTTTTTATTGATTTGTAAGCAATTATTTTTATGGTAAGAAGATAGAGAATATTATTGCTTCAATTTTAAATAACTATATTTTAGTTTTATTTATTTAAATAATATTTAGCTGATAATGGCAATTATTTTCATAAAAAATAGAAGAGTCATTTTTCTCATAATATTATTGACAGACATTATTATTTCAAAAGGAATATTATTATTAACAGTAAAGTATGTAGATAAATGGAGAAAGAATTGTGGAATTTCCACGGGGTTCCGCTAGGTTTTTGATAATTTTCTATCCTTTATTCATTCATATACAAAATAAAGCTGTTAATACATCGTTCCTTTGAACTTATTTATTTCAACCTACTTGGAATTTCACAAACAGCTCTTCAGTTTTCCTCAAATAAAAATCTGAAGTTCTATTTGTTTTATTTTACATTTTACATATATTCTAGTAGAAATTATTTTAATATTTCATAAAAGTAATAACAGTTTGTAGTATTCTTAATAAAACTTGATTTCTGAACACATTTCTTATTTCATTCAATATTCAAGCTTTAATGTTTTTGCAAATCCAAAATAAAAATTAAAAATGTAATAAAACTACAGATAAACACCAATTCATAATTAAGAGAGAAAACTGTCTATACACAATTGTTTATATAATTTTATTGAAACCATTTTGTAATAATCATTCATCAGGTAAAAAGATTAAAAAAAGAGGAAAATATTGTAATATGCTGAAATGATGAGAAAAAACATTTGCCGACATTCAAAGGGATTTGTTAATTGTTAAAAAAACGATGATACTTCATTAGTTAAACAATAAAAATGACAAATTTACGAAGTTCATCATTTTAAAAATAACTTTACCTCTTTCTCCAAGAACTGTCTTGGAACAATTCAATGTAATAGCTTGTTCCTTCGGCTAAAGCAAGTAAAAAAGCTATTTGAACATCAAGTAATATGCATACTTTTTAGGCAACAGAGAATCTTGAATTAAATAATTAAACAAGCCGCGCATGCGTGGTCCCCCTTTGTATGTGACTCGATGTGGCGAGTGTAAAATGCAATAAATTTGGACAATTTGGGGCATTTTTGACCCCCCCCCTTTGACCCCTTGGGGGCGAGAACCAGAAGTTTTCTGAGGTCAAGGATGCTCATTTTATATCCAGAACAATTGTCTCTACATTTTGGCCAAGTTTCCAAAAAATTGAATGTATGGATCAAACGTTATGGGAGGAAAGGGTAATATTTTGCCATTTCAGGGGGCTTTTGACCCCCTGGGGTCGCGAACCAAATTTTTTCCAAGGTCAGCGATACTAATTTTCTATTAGGAACAATTGCCTCCACATTTTGGATAAATTGAATGGATGGATGAAAAGTTATTGGGCAGAAAATGTCATTTTTTGCCATTTCGGGGTCTTTTGACCCCCTGGGGTCTAACCAGATTTTTTTTCAAAAATCGGAGAATGTCACTTTCTAACCTGACCAAAGTTACAACTTCATGCAAAATTTCAGAGAAATTCAATGGATGGTTGCGGAGAAAAATCCGGACGGACACATGGACAGACGGACACACGGACGGACGGAAATGCCTCAAAACATAGGTCTCCCGATTTTATAAATCGGGAACCAATAACTAACAAGCTGAGTGTTATTGCTGTCAGCCAAGGGAAGGGTTTATCAGGTATGTGTGCGCAGTATGATGAATTATGAACGTGAAACCTGACAGTGAGGGTTGAGGACATGTGTTGCATGGAGAGAATGATATGAGAATGATAGGATGGATGTGTAATGTGAGGCTTAGATCGGATGACTTCAGAGGAAGATTAAATCTGCGCAGTATAGAGAGATGTGTGCAGAATAGCAGATTTATTTGCTTAGTTCGTTTGGTTACTTGAAAAAGTGGATGAGAGTTCTGTGGTTAGTTAGTGTAGAACAGTTGAGGTAGCAAGGTCAGTTGACAGGGGAAGGCCAGGGAAAAGGATAGGGGAAGTGATAAGGATAGATTTAAGAAAAAGACAGATAAAGAAAAACCTGCAAGCATGTAAAACAGACGTTAAACCGATGATGATGATGATGACGACGACGACGAAATCACTGCAGAATTTTTCAGATTAATTATAAACAAAAAATGCTCATTACACAAAGAAAACCCCAATAAAAGTAAAAGGGTTTATACTTGTAACCAGAATACCAGTTGAGGATACGTTTTTGACAATCAGTTCGACAGAGTGTGCCGCTGCAAAACCAACTGCCCTACTCTGTCAGGCTGATGTATTGTTCTGATCAGTCCTAGGTAGTCCACCTTCCCAGGCTTTATCTTCTGTCTTTGAGAAAGGCTTAGTTTATTGATAACTACCTGGAGTGCCCGTACCAGAGAATACCAAAGGGGATTCATAGACATTTTTTGCATGGCCAGAATGCACCACATCTTGTTCACTGGCATTTTATCTCCACATTTTGGCCTTGTGCCACACCTTCCTACGGTGAGAGGGAGATAAAGACAACATACACGAAAACCAACATTATAATATCCTCACAAAAATACAAATTATCCTTATTATTTACAACATGTGCCACAAAGTCTTCTTGCATTTAGTTTGGTCTTTCATGAAAAGTTTATTAGATATAGAATATTTCAGAACATTTTCGAACATGTTTCATAATGATTTGCTATACAAGTTTGGCTAGCAAACTTTTGTCAGCATAAAATATCTGGAAAACAAAGAGAAATTCTTATAAAAACATTAGGATTTAACAGCAAATGAAACCATGTTTGTTTATAGGAAGAGCTTAGCTAAGATTTCACAAGGTTACAAAAAACGCGGTCGGACTACAGCTTGTTAATGTAACTTCTTAGTTGAATGGAATTTTAAATTAAATTAATTTATTGTTTGATGCGACATATTTATACACTCAAGAATTATAAAGAGTGGCTTCTCACATTTCTATGACAGGCTTGTACGTCTGTCTGCCGATCAGTAGATTTGTAGGTCAATCAAGCTTAAGTTTTAAATATTATTTTTGTTGCTCTGTCATGCTTAAGTTTTAAATAGCATTTTTGTTAGTCTGTCATCCTGAAGTTTTTAATATCATTTTTGTTGGTCTGTCATGCATAAGATTTAAATATTATTTTTATTAGTCTGTCTTGCTTAAGTTTTAAATAGCATTTCCGTTGGTTTGTCATGCTTAAGTTTTGAAAAGCATTTTTGTTGGTCTGTCATGCATAAGGAGATGTGCGCGGAACAGGAGAGATCGTTTGTTTGAACACATTGAAAAAATGAATAAGAGTGCTATCCATTATCATCATCTTAAATATAATTTTCGTTGGTCTGTCATGCTTAAGTGAGAAATAGTAGTTCCAATCACGCATATATGTAAAATAGCATTAGCATTTTTATGAGTCATGCTTAATTCTGAAGTAGCATTATCATTCTTAAAAGTGCATATTGAACTGATGTACTACAAGAATAACAATTTTTTTTATCACTTTTATTTTACTACTTCAACAAGTCTGTTGTTAAAAGCAAAATAATAGCATTTTACACAATGAATAATTCCTCACTTTACTATCTGTGTCACGACACAAAACAAAACAGTATTCCTTTAATAAAATAAAAAGTCTATTCAAAAACTATTGATTGAGAATCCATCTTACGAACATGATTTCAGATGGCACAACTTTACTACATATTAAAAAAGGAATTAAAATAGCATAGTTTCTGGTATAGCATAGCATAGCTGAATACTAAGTGTTGAGATCTCGTTTAGCTTTGTCTCTATTAACAAATATCGGCTTAAAATTTTTCATGTCCATAAATTCTTGTTTGGCTTATTAATCAGCACTTGGTTGTCGCTGCAGAATCAAATTGACACTTACCAACATAAAGAGCTCCAAATAGTTGATAGAAAGATTCTTGCTTGAATGAAGCAATATTTATATAAGTGATTATCCCCTAATGGACTAGCAACCAAGCAGCCATTTAAGCAGAATAGGACATCTCAGCCTTCTTATAAACCAACTTTCTAGGCTTCTATCTCAGTTTATTTAGTTTGAGCTCAACTGGTCACCAAGCTGAGCACTAGCTACTAAATTCAATAGTCTTTATGTCTGTTGTATACACGAGTCTACGCTTTCTTTTCTTTTTGTTTTGTTCCTCTCCTCCAGTAGTTGTGTCAATCACATATGAAGAGCAGGAATTTTGAATCTACTTGAAACAGAGGTGTGCAAACGTGTTTTGTTCCATGTTATATTGGGAGGTTAGATCCCTCTTACATCAACACAGTTATGTTTCCGAATTTTTTAGATGAGGATTGATAATTTGTATAATTTGTATTATTTGGACTACAGTTCTCATCTTGATATATATAACTATTTCCACAATCATCTCATATTCAAAAAATCTAATATTTATTTACTTGCTTCGTTAGCATGTTGGATGACATCTTCCTAGCGAGTATAAAATCCTACTTGTGAGACATTGGCCTGGGTTCTATTAGTTGAATTACTACACCCCTTGTTGAGAAGAGTAGGTACATTCCACAGTCGGCTTGATCTGTGTAAATTAATAGACATTCTTGTATGTGACGAGGTAGCTCAGTGGCAGAGTACTCGGTTGGCATGCAAGTGACTTGAGTTTCGAATCCTGAGTTCGGATGTGTTCTACTGATTAGCCCAAAGGAGGGCGAAACTCGAGTGTAGGACTTCCGGGTTTTTTTTTCATAGGTTGTGGGTTGCGGCGTTGTCTGATTGTGGAAATAATTATATATATCATCTCAAATTCAAAAAATCTAATATATATATATATATAGAGAGAGATATATATGATTCTTCGTCTTGTGTAGTAGAAAGAAATCCAAAATAGAGCTCGATGATTTAATAATAAGATTATAATATTTATTTATTTATTAATAATGTTACAGAAGATCAAATCAAATCAACATAGATTTCAAGCCGGGATGGGACGGGACGGGACATATTGAAAATTAGTGTTTTTTTATAGTTCATTTATATTTATGAACAAATCGCTACTCGGCTATTATCAGCCAGATTTGATCTCAGAGGAGGCAGTAGGTCATTCTGAGAAAAGTTCGATGTTCTTTTTTAGTATTTAGTTTTTCTTTTCAGTAGTTAATCAGTAGGGGTCAATTATAAATATAGAAAAAAGGTTGGAGGGATGTAACCAAAAGAAAAACGAACGAAAAATAATATATACATAGACAACTGGTAATATGGAAACATTTTTTAATTATGATAAAAAAATCAAAATCAGCATGTGTAATAACTAATATTTTTAATTGAAGAATATAAAAAGAGTTGTTTCCCTTACAACTAAAATTTTATTTCTTTTTCCGTATAAGTTTAAAAAAATGTGCAAACAAATAAAAAGAAAAAATAATGAAAGGATTTCACTGCATCCCGGGTGTCGCTGTGTAGGTACATCGCGTAGTTTATAAGTATTCAACAATGCTTGTTCACATATATAAATTCTTGAATATTTTCCAAGGCCACTCGTTGAATTTATAATCGACCGCAAGTCTTCATTAGCATAATCTTATTCATAAATCTTAATTTTACTTTTAAGCAAAATTCAAATTCAGGAACAGCAAGAAATTGATTTTATTTTCAAAAAGAATTATGACCGGTTGCCCTACTTTCAGCCTCTTTTGTTCTTCGTAGAGAATATCATTTCCTGTAATCAGGATTTTTATTCTTAGCCATGGTTCAAGATAAGCCGATCACACTGTTTATCAACAGTAAAATTAGCTTAAAAACAAGAGCGCTTAGAGAATGCAAACCTCCACTAAAGTCTAATACTTAATGAGTCACTGTTATAGGTAAAAATTGATG
>OY744521.1:172513665-172546165 GCA_963556195.1 Sepiola atlantica | reverse complement strand
CCTATCTGAGAGTCCAACGTTCAAACTCCTCGGCCTAACATTCACAAGTAACATGAATTGGAACAAATACATAAAAGACAAAGAAACTGGGATCCCTCTATCGAGATAGAAATCTTCTACCACCTGACAGTACCCTATATCTCTACAAAGCCACCATCTGTCCATGCATAGAGTTATGTTGTCATATCATCCACTAGTCTCTCCGGCTTAGGCAAGGTCTCAAAAAGAGTATCTAATCTAATAGGTCCCTCACTATCCATCAAACTCCAGCCCCTGTCCCATCGCTACAATGTTGCATCCGTGTGCTTATTTTACAAGTACTTCAGTGGAATGTGCTCCAATAAACTTGCTGCCCCCTCGACGTAAATACACTCGACTAACCCGACAATCAACAAAATCCCATCCATTCACTGTGGAGGTGCTCAGATGCCGGAGAGCCTTCTACTCCAATAGCTTCTGTCCTCGTGCTCCCGGCCTTTGTAACTCCCTCCTTGCTCCCTGTTCCCCCGACTGTACCGACATGCAGAAACTTAACACTAATGTGAACAAGCATCTCGCTGCACAACTCCCAATCTAGGATGACCACCAAAATTTTCACCCTAATTCTCAGTAGCCCCTTACGTCCACAATAGCAACTTGCATTGTTTCAGGTGAACTAAGTTAAAAAATGTATGTATTATGCATATAGTAATATATAGTGATATGTAGAAAAAGTATATATTTATACTAATATATAGTAATATTTAGTAATAAGTAATAATTTATAGTGATAAATAATTAGATAGCACATCTGAAAATACAAGATTAGGTTTAAGACTACCAAAATTCATATTAGAATTTTCCGCAAGGACCGTGGCATAAAGGATAAAGTACTAAGTAAAATGTAGTTCTAGCTGCAGTCTTCCGAAGGTTGAAGGTTCAATCCTCAGTGCGGGCGATACTAGGAATTGCGAATTACTGAAGACTTCTACCCGGTTATGACTGATGGAACGAGAGCATACCTACCCCCATGGATTGAATAAAGATTTGTGTTCGTAATTCCATGCAGATTCCTGAGTTTGACCGAAGGATTCCCGTGTTCGACAATATATACCTGAAGAAGGTCTGAGGTTACATCGGCTGAAACGTTGTGAGAAAAACACTCAAGATAAGAACATTAGTCCGAATAATACAAATTATACAAATGTATGTGATATGTTGTGTAATCTCATTATATTGATTCATAAAACTATTGGGATTTTGCTTCCAGAGGGCGCATATATTTGGAAGTGCAATTTTAGACAATGATATTTATCAACTAATTCTTTGCTAATCAGAGAGATATATTCGTAGTTTCATTTATTTGCATTGGATTCATTTCCATCAAGTTTTGTTTCTTTGTATGGAAATATATCAAACGCTGTGTATATATTTGGTTAGACCAGATCGAATCTGTAAGGGGATCAATTGAACTCATCTGGTTCGAATTTCAAGCATTTATCCGAACGTCTAGTTCTGAAACTTACTTTGGAAGATGTTTGATAGCAAGACAATATGGCAATGGTGCCAATTGATAACGAAAAGAACTTACTTCTCTATCCCCTCCCCTACAAGGGCAAAGTTAGACACAAGGTCGTTTTAATGTGGAGACAATTCAGCTCCCCAAAAAAGGTCATTCTCGTTTGGGATGAAAATAAAAATTCTCAGTCTAAAAGGATTTCTCCTCTTCTGAGCGACGTAAGAACTGAATTATTTATTCACAAATAAAAAAAAATTACTTGCACTTACAAATTAGGCACAAGGCCATCAAAAGTGTACTGAGTGTGGGTGGGGGTCCGTAATTATCCTCTGTCTATCTTATTCTTAACTAGATACCTTTTGATCCATTCGTCCAAGCATTGTTCCTTTTATTTATTTGACCATTTGTTCATCACTTTCACTTTAGCCATCACCACAATACCACATTTACTCTATGGATTACACTACTTAAAATATCCCCAATTGTTTGAATTTCATTTTGTTCATAAGAGTGAAATAATAATTCTGTGTGAAAGCCGGTGTAAATTCCTGGGAGCAAACTACTACTTATTGAAAAAATTGACTGACTTTGAGAATAGGTGATTTTTTAACAAAGGGGTTGGGAATAAAGATATTTTGAAATAACATCTTAAATAGTTTGAAGGTTGAAAGACTTTCAAGACTACATATATATATATATATATATGATTTAATTGGAATACATGTGGAGTGGGACAACAAGCAAACACAGACAAAAACACAAAAAAAAGTTAGTAAGATCTTCTCAACTGTTTTAAAAAAAAATAGACTGGTTTGTTTGGAACCGAAAACAAACAAATCGATCTCTTAAAGGGAGTGGTATCTTAGCTCGGAAGTTAAACGTCTAGATTTATTTAAGTTGCATTTAAAATATTTTTTTAAAAATTGAATTACATAGATAACTAAAAAATAAATAAAATACATTATAAATATGTGGAGTCCTGTCAAGAGTTAGAATTATTTTCTGTAAGAAGTATACTATTATTCCTGACGAAAAAATATTTACTCATCAATTTGGGAAAACGTTTCTTCCGCTAATTTTTAATCTAGTAAAAAAAATTAAACTAAGCACACATTTGAGTCACAACTTATTTTCATTGCTTGTTAATCTTACGGGCTCCTTTTTTTTTCTTTTTTTAAAAAACTTTTATTCATCTCAAACAAAGCATATTGCCACAAAAGCGTAAGGAGTCCCTGTGGTAGGGGCCAGATTTATAGGGAGAAACTCGGTGGGGAGTTGGGCAGCAAGATGTTTGTTCATTTCTGCATGTTGGTACTGTCGGAGAAATGGGGAGCAGGAAGGGAATTCCAACGGACATCACATTTATTAAAATAATTTTTTAAAATTAATAATTGAGAATTTTTGTAATAAGGTAGAAGAGTACATTATGGAATTGGTACAGGGGCCAACAATGGTGATCGGTTTTACAGAATCACATTTTTAATAAAAAATATGGAATCGCCCACAATCCAAAAAAAACATGAGTACTTTTTTTTGTCTAATGTCCTTTTCTATGACAGCCTTAATTCTTCAATAAATATTTTGTTTACTAAAAAATGGTCACCACTTATCGAGGATAAGGGTTCATGAGTTGGAATAATCGTCAGGGCCAACTTTGAATAGTTGTGGGGACGGTTCATGACAGGAATCTGTTGACATTGGATTTGTAGATAACCAAGTTGTAATCTATAGGGAGGCAGTCTCGTGGCAATGTGTTCAACACACAGGAAGCCCTTGCAAAAAAAAACTCTGTTCGTAGAAATTTCACCTGATGCTAGGCACGCAGAGGTAGAAAGAAAAGTTTTTTTCGTTTTGGTAATAAAACGAGTTCTTGCTGTGAATGTTTTACAAGAAAAAACTAGATATTGGAGCTCAGTCAAACATCTTCCAAAGAAATAACGATAGAGTAGAGAGAGACTAGCAACGTCTCTTCTGTGAGAAAGGGCCTGTAAGGAACAGAGTATCCCCAAATAGTTTTCATCAATCTGTTTCCAACTTCCTTTAACAATACTTGAAAAATTCACCTTTATAGGTTCGAATCTTGTCATGAACGAATGTTTTTTGAAATTTTCCTTATATATTTTTGATCGGATTAAGATCCGCATTGTTTTCTAGCCATTTTACTGAGTTGATAGGCCTTTCTTGAAGAAAACGTTTGATTTTTTTCGTTCTTAGAGAAGATGGATTCTTTTCCTAAAAATTACATCTTTAACATCAAACATATATTTTAGTGGTCGAGTTGGAATTTTTGTAACTAATATAACACCACTTATTAAGGCTAAAGAACATTTGAGGGTAAGGGTTAATGAGACAGATAGATTGACAGTTGAATGATGATAAAAACTATGAAAGAATTGAAAATCCCTACATACCACTGACTTAAAACAACAACCGACCCAGAAAACAACAATTATTGCCCCTTTGTCAAAAAAATCGCTCATGGAATGTGAGGATAAATGGTTAAAATAGGGGAAATCGAGATTTACGAGGTTGCGGAAAGTAAACACAACGTCCACTTTCTACTTTCCATAAAAAAATTAATTGATTGTCGAGATACTTTCCCCTGACCCTTTATTTGACATACATAAATGACTGTGAAGTTTTTGTTTTCAGCAATCAGTCCTTGTTATACATTTCGTTCCAGCTTAAATATCTTGAACAAAGTTGATTCTTACCTTTATTTAATCCATAATTTCTCCAATTTAACCGACTGCAGTCTTGCTTTCTGTATGTAAATCCAATTACATTAAATTTTTTATAACAGTTCTGTCATAGATATTAACTACCGTTTCCAACCATTTATTTTTCATTTATTTTGTCACCTTGGTTAAACATATTGGAACACAGGCAGAAGCAGATGCTGGTGTGATAGCAAAAGTTAGGAGTAGATGGAGTAAGTTCAGAGAACTTCTGCCATAACTAACCAGCAGAGCGTTATTAGGCATGTGTACACAGTATGATGATGTACAGAAGTGAACCTGGCCAGTGAGTATTGATGACATATGTCGCATGGAGATAAACGATACGATGGAATGTGCAATGTGAGTCTTATGACCACATCAGATAATTAAATCTTAATAGTATAGGGAGATGAGTGCAGAACAGAAGACTCTTTTGGTTTGGTCACATTTAAAGACTGCTGAATTAGATTAGAGTGCTAGAATTAGTTGATGTAGAATAGTTGAGGAAGCAGGGTCAGTTGGCATGACAAGATCAAAGAAAACATGGGAGGAAATGATAAGGATAGACTTGAGAAAAAGAGTGATAAAGAAATACCTTGTGAGAAATAGGTTAGCTTGGAAGTCAATTTCTAAAAGATGTTCAACACATGCAAACATGTAAAACAAACGTTAAACCAAAGATGATGATGATGATGATCATCATCATCATCATGACGACTACGACTTTAGTGGTTTTGTTCAGAGGGTGTAATGCCTTCTGTAGTCTACCAGAATACTTCTCTTCCATAATCTTCATATTTCTTTTACGATTACTCCTCACTGTCGATACTCCTGATTGGCTATAGCCAGATTCTGTGTTGACTTTCTTATTTCAGTTTTTATATCTTATCCTTTTTACATTTTCTCAGTGATACAGACATTTTTTCTTAGTTATATAGACATTTTTCCCAGTGATATAGCCATTTCTTCTTAGTGATATAGCCATTTTTCTCAGTGATATAGCCATTTTTTCTCAGTGATATAGCCATTCTTTCTCTGTGCTTAGCTTCTTTTGCAAGGACAGTAGTCAACCTTTGCATTTGCTATATTTTCTTTCATGCACCGATCCATTTGACATAATGGTTAGAGTGCTCACTAGTGGGCTGGAGGACGGGGATTTAATCCTCGATCGAGTCATACCAAATACACATTGCGGGGGGGGGGCATCCGATCATATTCAAACTATCTCCCTTCGTCATGATATTTCTCAGTACTAGAACTTAAACTTGAGTATTTTGGCCATACAATCAAGAAGCTGATTCCAGGCATCACCACGTCATAACCTAGATTCTGCACAACACTCTGCTTGAGTGAAGGTGTCTAATTTTAATATAACCAAAGCCGTTAATGATTACAGGCTCACAACATCAATGAAAGATTTATTTTACAACTTGCACCAAACTTTAAAAATTGAAGTTATGATTACTGAACAATGTAAAACACATAGAAATAAATTAACGTTAAAAGAATAAAAAGGATTTTAAAATTCAAAGTTTAAGAGTAAACACGATATTTGAGACAGAAAGAGATATTTGGAAGAATAAAAAATAAGACAATAAAACGTGAAATGCAATAAATGAAATTATAAAAGAGAACGAATTTGTATAAAATAATGAGAAGAATACTCGTCCCAGGACGGATAAGACAAATTCCTTGAACAGTTTTGCACCATTTTATGTCTCCTGATGAAGATTAAAATAAACATATAATCTACTAAACCTTATATTTAGAATCCTCAGACCAATTTTTATCCAAATCCATTACAGGATTTTGATTCTAGGAAATGTCTAAAATTGAAGGTTTAAGCTGAAGGGTTCTTAAGAAGAAATAGAAATCCAGGGAATTTTACTTAATTAAGATGTAATGACTATGGATCAAATTTAATGCAAATATGAAATATTTTCATTTTTTTTTTAAAGATTAGCTCCATATTATGGCCCCTAAAAATTCTTTAAAATACTTCAAAGAAACTGAAATTTGGGGAATATTTATTGATTGATATCTAATATCTATTGTTAAAATTTCACAAAAATCGGAATTATCTTAATTTTCTGGAAGGGATTCACCCCTTTTTACAAAACTAAATTAAATAAATATAATCTACATTACAACCCTTACATCTATAAAACATAGATATATGTAGCAATATTTGGTCGTGGATGTGTTAAAAACGGAATTTTTTTTACTTAAGGTTAGATTAAGTGACGAAAGAGAACATTTCATCAGAAGTAAAACTGTTGTGTACAGAAAGTTGCATCATGGCTGGAAGTCTCTCATGGGTCTTTTTAGAAGGTTTTTCTACCAGACCTACGGGTGATGGTCGGAAATATGTAATTATCTAAATGAGCTTGCTGTAAAAATCTAAATTAATCAACAAGAAAATAATATGCAGCTCAGAGCAAATAATGGTCTTGTTGCTGTTCTTTTTAATTACTTCCATTATTACAGCTACAAAGAGAAAGCGGAAAGCATCAACTTCGATTCGATGACTACTACTGCCACTATTACAGAGAGCGAACTACCTACTGCATATCAACAAGACTGCAGCTATTTCTGTCAATGAGTTGTATGACAGGCAATTTTGAGGGTTCGAAAAAAATACCCATGTAATGTTACAAACGACTTATTAGTGTTGTAAGGTACATATATCAATGAAGAAGCAGGTGCTAGTGTGATAACAAGAGTAAGAAATGGATGAAGTAAGTTCAAGGAACTTCTGCCATTATCAACCAGCAGAGCGTTATCACTGTCGACGAAGGGAAGAGTCTATCAGGCATGCACATGCAGTGCCATGATGCATGGGAGTGAAACCTGGGCAGTGAGCGTTGATGACATGCGTTTGTTAGAGAGAATGTTATGAGAATGATACAATGGATGTGTAACGTGAGTCTTAAAGACAGGCTTAGATCTGATGACCTCAGAAAAAGATAAAATCTGAATAGTATAGGCAGATGTGTACAAAACAGGAGACTTCGATTGTATGACACGTTGAACAAACCGATGAAAGTTCTCGTAGAACAGTTTGAGTAGCAAAGTCAGCCCACAAAGGAAGCCCAAGGAAAACATGGAAGGAAGTGATAAAGATGGGCTTGAGAGAAAGAGGGATGAATAAAGACCTGACCATAGATAGGTTACTTCGAAAGTCAATATCTAAAAGCCGTACAACGCATGTCAACATATAAAACGGACGTAATGATGATGATGATGAAGATGAGGATGCCCATGCTGCCATTGGAAACAGACAAAAAGCTACAGATTAAAACAGCATTTATTCTACATTTTTCAATACAATGCTCTCCACTCCATTTTGTATTTTTTTCTCCACTACAGCTGGACAATATCTAATGAGATAATTTCAACGATACAGCAATTATTGGCAACTGAGAGGAGCCCATTGCTATCAGTGTAAAACTGACCAACGTGCCAGTTTCGAATAAAAGGGTCATTTACAATTACAACAACATTTAACAAGACAGATTTGTTTGCTAATAATTTCTGGCAGGGCTATCAACATCTGGAGTCTGTCTGCACGCCTATTGACATCATTGATCATCAAAAAGGTTGCAGAAGTGAAAAGATCATCAAAAATTGTATAAAATTGCACAACTAAAGAATAATCTCTTTGCACATGAATTTTTTTCCTTTCCAATTATTTCCATGTTTTTTTTAAAAGTTTCTTTTAAATGCATCGGATGTATAATTTTGCTGTCATGTTCATTTGCGCTTGAATCCTAATGATATTTCTTTGATTAATATTGATCTGAAGAAGATCTTCTTGAACAATTTACTTAAATGAACTGGGTTTTAGTACCAATTATTAAATGTTGTACACATTAACAGTGATTAAATTTGTGCTGTTCTTTTTTGCAAAGACCATTTTTTCTTTTCTTCTGGTAATATAAATTTACATCATTTCTATTTTATTGTGTCTTTTACAAATATATGACTTATCTAATAATTATTTTTAATAAAAAGAAATATGAAAGTACGTTTCATTTGTATTTTGAATTTCATGTTATTTTTATAGTCTATTTTGAAGCTATCCTCTGTGGTCCTTTCAACTTAAAAATATATACACATTATATATATATATATATATATATATATATATATATATATATTTTTCTTTGTGGTACAAAACTGAATTATTGCTATATATAGACGCTATTCATTTAACATAATGAAATTAAAAGATAAGAGAATGAGAGGGCAAGCTGACCGGTTTCGAACCTCGCTCAACAGAGCTAAACCGAGATTAAGATTAAGAAAAAAAATGCTATGGGGATTATATATATATATATATATATATATTATAATTTTTTAAAGTAAACACAAGGGTTTATGTTGTAGCTCAATAGTGTAGGACTAGAATTTAACATCATTTTTTTTATTCACTAATGTAATATCAATAATAAAATTCCCTTTCTCGACATAAAAATAAAAGCCGTTACAGATAGGTTCACTACCTACTGGTACAAAAAAAATCTACAAGCAAAAATTCAAGCCTACTTAATTTTAGAATTGAATGTCTGTACAGATACAAAATGGCCGTAGTGAAAAATCTTATATAAACAACCTCATGTACATGGATAACATGAAACAATTTGCAACAAGCAGAAAGAAACTGGAAAAGCTGATAAATACGGTGAATCTTCAGCCAGGACATTCAAATGGAATTCGTAATGGAAAAGTGTGTACTGTTAAAGATGAAAAGGTGAAAACTGGAACTGCCCAGCAGAGCTTTAAATATTTGGGAGTTGTGGAAGCTGACACTATCAAATCTACAGAAATGAAAGGGAAGATTGGAAAAGAATATTTGCGAAGAACAAGAAAACTCTTAGAAACGAAATTATGTAGCAGAAATCTAGTAAAAGCGAAAAACATCTGGACAGTATCACTAATAAGATACTCTGGACTGAAAAAACCCTCAGGCAACTTGACCAGAGGACTAGAAAATTAATGACCATCCATAACGCACTTCACCGAAAAGACGATATGGACAGACTTTACATGAAAAGAAACGAAGGGGGAAGATGACTGGTAAGTATAGAAGACTGTGTGGAAGGCACAAAAAAGAGCTGGAGAAATACATAAGTCAAAACATGGAAAGGCTAATCACCGCAGCAAGTGACCCCATCCGAATGAACAACTCAGGAAGCACTGAAACCAAAATCAAAAAGACAATAAAAGAAAAGTGTGAAGAAAAACAATTACATGGGCGCTTCAGAAAACTGAAAAGAAAATACACCAACGAAAATAGCTGGCCATGGCTAAGAAAAGGACACTCGAACAGAAAAACGGAATCTTTACTGATGGCTGCACAGAACAATGCGATTAGGACAAACTACATTAAAGCTATAATAGATAACACCCAGGAAAACAGTAAATGCAGACTGTGTTGACTAAAAAACAAAACAGTAAATCACATAATAAGTGAATGCAGCAAACTAACACAAAAAAATACAAGAACATACATGATTGTGTGGGGAAAGCAGTATACTGAGAGCTGTGCAAACGATTGAATTTCGAACACACCGACAAATGGTACAAACATAAACCATATACAATGCTGGAAAAAGAAAAACACAAAATCGTCTGTGATATGGATGTAAAAGAGATAAATGCATACAAGCAACTAGACCGGATGTCATAATAATCGACAAGAAGGAAAAGTTCTGCCAAATCGTAGATTTTGCAGGCAACAGAGTGAAGATCAATGAGACAGAAAAAACGTAAGAGCACTAGGAAAAGTCCCAAAAAAACCTGGAGAAAAGACTGGGAGAAATTCAAATCAAAGGAATCATTGAGACCATACAAAGGACGGCAATGATTAAAACAGCTGCAATCTTAAGGAAAATCCTCGAATGTGGAAACCAACCCGCATAAGCTACGAATAGTAATCAGTCACATGGAAGTTACAATAGGAAGAAAACAAAACAACAAGAAGAACACCACCGTACAAAACAAGGGATGGAAACTGCAAGAAATATCATAAGTAAACTCCTCCAACCCCCCACCCCAAAAAAAGAAGGCAAAGGAAGGCACCACACAAAATAGTCGTAATGGGTCAAGGAGGATGAGACGACCGATGAGGGACAGCACTAACCAGACCTCCACTGAAAGAGTGCGGAGACTGCTGAGAACTTGAGAGAGCTTATTGCCACCCAAATCCCAGGAGAGACCAATGATCGTTGCCATAGAGAAATCAATGGTAGACGGCTGTTGCGATACCACAAGATCATTTGCAGTGGTGATTGAAAAGAGGTGGAGAGTACTGGCAATCTGGGGAGGCTTGTTGTCACTCAGACTCCAGGGAACACCACTGACGATGAATTGTGTGAGAACTCCTAGTGAGCAGAAATAAATAATAATAATTATAATATCAAAAATATCAATTTATTCTACTCTAAATAATAAATAATATCATATATAAACCTACTTCCTCTATTGACAAAAACTCTCTACAAATAATACATATATTAGCATGACTAGAACCTGATATGGTACCTCTCCTCCCCTCACAGCCCTATTTACAAACATCTGGTTGCACATGACATCCCTCAAAAAGATTTCAGAAAACACTGCTATGTGCATGACAAAGACTCATGAGAGCCAAAAACATTTTCAGATATGGTGAGTTCCTGTTCACACTCGAGCAGAACATTAGATCATTGGCCAACCAACTCAAAATGAACAGATAAAAAAGAAATAAACAGGAATTGTCCCTGTTGTTTAATCAAACATGCATATATATATATATATATATATATATATATATATATATATATATATATATACACATAAGAAAATAAGAACAGAACTAAATAGATCTTGGGCAAACAAAGGGCTCGATATCCTATTGGATAAAGCTGTATCAACAATAAATGGTAATAAAATATATTTATTTTTAACTTCAGTTTCCCGGAATTACCGATCATGAAAAGTGTGTATGATTAGTTTCTAATTTGTTGAAGTTAGATGTTAGATACCAAGTAGGTACACTTCAGACGATCTTTAATGCCATGAAAGTTTAGTAAATTTGTGATTATTTTCTCCAGCTAACACTAAATATTACTTTTGGCCCACTATCTTAGATTATATATATATATATATATATATAACTCTATTTAAGGAAGGGTACACTGTAAGGGAAATATAAGAAGCTTTTCATAAAAGCAATATTGCAAAAGTTCTCTTTTTTCAGGTAGGACGAACTCTCTAGAGGCTTACTATGTTCATTAAATAAATACTAAGAATATTTCTCTTTATCTGTTGTAATGATATCTCGATGACCATGGTGGTATAAAGGCGTCAGATATAAGTCAGACGTGGCTTTAGTCCAGGGTTCGAATTAGGTGATTGGTGGTACAGTAATATATAGCCACACTGATAGTTTAAATCAAACATATATATATGTGGATGTTAAAAGATTATATATATATATATATATATATATATATACATATATATATATTAAAAGGACTTACTACTTTACTGCAGTTTAACAATAAATCCGATCATCAGAAGAAGTGCATTTCTTTGCCACACGTTTGTACACGTCTGAATATGAGTTAAAATTAATCTGAAGTGAATTTCAACATGTGTATATATATATTAATGCATGTTCCTTCAGAAGTTGAACACTGTTGACTTCGGCTGCCTACAATAGATTATTAACTCTCACCGATTTATATCGTTGTTCATGATGGTCGCGAGAGTTAAGACGTCGGAATTTGAGTAATAAACATGACTTGTTCAGGAGTTTCGAATCCTGCGACTAGCTTGAATAATTATCTCTACACTGACGATTCCGGAAGGATGAAACGTATATGTATGTAGATAAACAAATATTTACAACTAGCTGGACCCGTCCCCCGGCGTTGACCAGGAGAAATATAAAAATATTAATTCAACTTTGTCAACATCCGACAGAACGCAAATAGGTCACACCGGACAATTTTAATCTTTAGAATAATTGTTAGTTTGGAATTGTTGATGGGTGAAAGGAGGAATAAAGGAATGAAGGAAGGAAGGAGACGCGGTTGTAGGAGTCTTCTTGCCCATCCCATGGTACCGGTATTTCCCAAGAATTTGTTCTTTTTGAGTAAACATTTGTTCTATCTAAGATAATGGACAATTTTAATATTAAAGAGACCTACAGAGCCCTATTAAAACCAATTTTCCCCGTTATCTTCGTATAGAAATTCCCTTTTTGTGAGGAAAGTAAAAACAAAAAAATGAGTATGCCTCCTGAGCACTACTGAAACACACAAATATAAATAAGGAGGCATGGAAAGCACTAATAAAGCATGTGTGTTCGAAGAGAAATGATGATATGGACAATAGTTAAAGTACAACATGTTACATTGATTTGTTTTCAAATTTCTACATATTAACGTTGAATTTAAAAAATCCGGCCCATAGTCCTCGCTCCTTCCTCTCTCGTAGGCAAAAGTTTAACAATGTAAAAAAATTGTGTTAGTCGACTGGGACCGAACACTAAACCTTTCGGTCTTGGATCTACATCGATAAGCGAGTTGAAAATCTTTTGAAAAATTGGTTACTTAAACGAAGCCTGTAGCTGGCATGCGTTTTATTTTTCGATCTGCCAGCAGGCGACCAAATTTAAGGTCCACCCGTCACACGTTTTGGGTCATTTCTATACGATGAAATCAATGTTTTTTTCAATTGTTGGATATTATGTGTGTGGAGGGTGTAGGATTCAGAAAATATCAACTTTATGACTCTATCGAGTATCTTGGCGTATATTGACTTACTGCAGAAATTTTAGCCGCCATGTTGAATAATGAAACACTGGAAGGAACTATGTTCGTTAATTGTATTCTCTAAAAAGCGGAATGAGTATAACTGTATACGTAATAGGTAGAAATAACGTAATCAGATATTCTCGAAACTCAGCGGAACTTGAGGGATTAAATATGTGCATAATGTTTTGTATTATGTAGTAATTAATAGCAGACAAATAGTAAATATTAACGGACACGGTTTTGAAAAAGTAGACTTGTTTATTAGTTTCCGGTGTCATTGGGGAGTGTGGCAGTACTGAAGTGTTAACTGAAAAAGTTTGTGTTACCACCTATATATATATATATATATATATATATATATATATATATATATATATATTCTGTTTTCGGTGCTTCTCTGGTTCGACAATTACATTAAAATATTTAAAAACATGTATAAACTTTGTTATGTACTTACAAGTTAGCTGAAAATACGATTGTACAGAAAAAATATTCAAATTCATCCAGTATTTATTAAGTCATAAGAAAAAGAAAGAAAAAACGATCTTACGTATATGTAGACAATTCAGCTTACTGATTTGGCAAAGGAAATAACTTTCAGAAAAACTCAAAATATAAGAAAAATGGCGACATATAGATACCATCGTTATTTATTTTTAATTTGATAAATACCGGATGAATTTGCATAATTGTTATTGTAGTCTTCTTTTCAGCTACCACGTAAGTACATAGCAAAGTTTATACATTTCTTTTGCTACTTTTTCAAAGAGAAGCCAAACTGTCATTGTGAAATTTTCTACTTAAATTTTCTCAGTTCTACTGATTTTCTTTATGGATTCTTTTTCTTTTCTACACAATTTCATATTTTGAGATTTTTCTCATTGTTTCTAATCTTTCATTATTATTCATTCTCTAACAAAGTCACATCTTTATGTTCTCCTGTTATATACTTTCTTAATTAACCATCTTTTCTTTCTGTGCCTTGTTTCTTTTCTGTTTAACATTGGCTGCTTTTCCATGTGTTGATTGCTACCCGTCTCCTATATTCTCTCAGCTTTTTCCCTATCTTTCATTTTTTCCTGATACCCCCCTCACTTTTGATTGCATATCACAGAATAATTAGCTTACAAAGGAAGCATTTCAATTTTAGATCATTTCTTGATCGGATCCTTTGTTGTGAGCAAGTAATCTTTCCCCCCGAAGCTACTACAAAATTGAACAGGCTATTGTGAAGCTAATGCCTTTCTTTAAAGAAAATGAGAACTTAGTTGACCGGAGGAGATTTTCAGGACGAATTGGCATAAGAAACAGGTGCCTGTGAGATAATTGGTTTCTGGAAGTAGCTCGAGGCAACATGGCTGCTGGGAAATCAAAGTAGAAAGGGCTTTTTTCCACTTGTAATGTAGAACTTTAGCTGGACTACAATAGGCAAATCTTCGGTGTGATACCAATCAAATGCTCATGAATAAGAAGTAAGTTATTAAAAGATAAATAACTTACGAAAACGATTTGATTGATTTGTTCCTATTAACTCTAAATTCAATCATTCAAACACATTTTCTGATCATAAACAAGACAGATCTTTCTAAAGATATTTTGTACTAAAAGGAATGAATCAATTGAATCAGTTTAATTTGATCGTTCTATCAAACTTGTTCAGATGTCAACAAAAATAAAGAAACTACTTACTTTTATTCGTCTTAGCTTGAAATCAGCCCAAAGGGACAGCTGTTAATCTAACGGATATAAAGGGCTAATAAGACTTTATTTAAACATCATGATTCTTTATTTAGTTATATCCGGCATTCAAAAGGCTCTTCTTGCCAAAATGGGCTGTTATTCTGCAAATAGGTTCAGAGACTATAAGTGTTTATGATAATCACTAGCAGTATTTGTAGCAGTAGTATGTTAATTTTGACCATATGACACATCCACCATTCCAAGGTCTCTTCAGGTTGAATTGAGGTCAGTTATGTCCAATACGTTTGGAAGTTGTATGTGTTTATAATTATTATTAGTGATAGTAGTTTAAAAACAAATAGGATGGCCATTCTTAAAATGTGTCCATCCAATCTGAACATAAAACTATTTAGATCTTAGAGATGCATGGAAGCATCTTCTATATAAAGTTAAGACGATTTCCCCCTGTACCTTTGTCAAGAATAGGAAAATAACCACACACAACAGGTTACTAAATTCACCAATATATTACGCTTATTCACTCAATCATGTTTTAGTAAATTTCTGATTATTTTCTCCAGCTAACACTAAATATTATTTTTCGCCCACCATCTTAGACTCTCCCCAAAACATACTCCATATAGGTGGTAACAAAATCTTTTCCCCCTTAACAATTTAGTACTACCACTCTTCCCATCGACACTGGGAACTAATAAACAACGTCAACTTTTCAAAAATGTGTCGTTAATATTTACTCTTTGTCTGCTATTAATTTACTATATAATACAAAACATTACACACACAAATTTAATAGGGCTCCCTCAAATTCCTCTGATTTTCGAGAATATCTGATTACGTTATTTCTACCTATTACGTACACAGTTATACTCATTCCGGTATTTAGAGAATGCAATTAACGAACATAGTTCCTTCCAGTGTTTCATTATTACACATGGCAGCTACAATTTCTTCAGCTACTCAACTTTCAAATTAAATCAATATACGCCCATATACTCGACAGAGTAATATTGTTGATATTTTCTGAATCGTACACCTTTCATACGCATACTATTCCAAAAATTGGAAAAAACATTGATTTAATCATATAGAAATGATCCAAAGCGTGTGACGGATGGACCCTAAATTTGGTCGCCTTCTGGCAGATCGAAAGATAAAACGCATGCCAGCTACAGGCTTCGTTTAAGTGGCCAATTTTGCAAAAGATTTTCAACTCGCTTTCGTGGCTAAGAGGTTATCGACGTAGATCCAAGACCGAGAGGTTTAGCGTTCGATCCCAGTCTACTTACACAATACATTGTAAAACTTTTGCTGTGAGGGAGGGAGGGAACGAAGGATTATGGGCCGGATCTTTTAAATTCTATGTTATTATGTAGAAATTTCAAAAGAAATAAATGTAATATATAGCACTTTAACTATTGTGAATACCATCATTTCTCTTCGAACACACATGGTTAATTAGTGCACTACAGGCCTCCTTAATTATATTTGTGTGTTTCAGTAGTGCTCAGGAGGTATACTCATTTTTCTTTCCTCACAAAAAAGGAATTTCTATACAAAGATAACGGGGTGAATTGGTGTTAATAAGACTCTGTAGGCCTCTTTAATTTTAAAAGTGCTCATTATCATAGACAGAGCGGGTGTTTACTCATAAAGAAAAATTCTGTGGAAATACCGGTACCATGGGATGGGCAAGAAGACTTCTACAACCGCGTCTCCTTCCTCCCTTCATTCCTTTCTTCAACAATTCTAAACAGACAATTATTCTAAAGATTAAAATTATCCGGTGTGACCTATTTGCGTTCTGTCGGATGTTGACACATTTTAATTCATTCTTTTATATTTCTCCCCGATAACACTGGGACGGGTTTAGCTAGTTTAAAATGATATCGCTTCAGTAATCAATATATTATTTCAAACTTAACCGTGACAGATCAGCAGCTGGACTAATAAAATACTATCTCAAACTTGTGACATACGAACAGATGAGCAGATCATTGAAGAGAGAGATAGAGAAAGATGGAAATTCTTTCTTTCAATTTGTCACCAATTATTAATACCAAAACCATTCGAGGAGAAGGTTAACAAGATGGATGGATTGTCAGTTGAATGATGAAGACTATTATGCAAGGATTGAAAATGACATTATTTCATCAATTAGTTTCTTATAAAAAATGTGATTATTAATTAGATGAATCAAATAAATTAATGACTTATCTCCACCTCCACACTATTTCTGAACATAAAACGATCAAAAGCCTATTTCAAACTTTAACAAAGAAATACTTTAATGCAGAGTCACTTCGGGGATGCATGGAAGCATTTAAAAAAAATGTATTTACTAATGAACATATTTCAAATTTAACCATGACAGATCCACAAAATGTTATTTCAAAATTGTGGCAGAGCATTGAATATATATATATATATGTGTATATTATATATATATGTGTGTGTATATTATATATATATATATAGAGAGAGAGAGAAAGATAGAGAGATAGAGAGAGAGAGAAGAGAGGGGAGAGAGAAAGATGAACATTTTTTAGTAATGAGTCACCACTTACCAAGGCTAAAAGCCACTTGAGGATAAGGGTTAATGAGATGAATTGATTGCCAGTTGAATGATGAAGAATATTTGAGAGCATTGAAAATGTCATCATTTCAGCAGTTAGTTTGTTAAAAAAATCTAATTATTAATCAGATGCATATAATAAATTATTGACTTACCTCTACCCCTAGTAGTACATTATTATATTGTCAATAACACAGTAGAATAATAACAAATGAAAATTGGCTAATCAGAAGCAATGTTTCATTTTTCAGCTTAAACGCTATTTGGGTCTTACTTTGAAAATCCAACTTCATATGCTAGATATTCTGGTTAGAAGTATTAATGTATAGACACGATAACTTTTATGAAATGTTAATGGAATACTTTTAGATCAACTCCTTTAAATAACTATAGCCTAATGACATTTATAATCAGATTATACTTTCAGGTTTTATAGATATAAGAAACTCACTGCCACAGACTTGCAATTGGACTCACAAAATAGGTCAAAATGCAATAAAAAAGAAGATATTTGCCTACAAAATGGAATGAAAAACAAGATATAGTGTATTTTCCTACAGTTATATACAGTATGCTAAAAACGTTTGTATAAGGGTGTTTGGAAAATCGATGGCATAATTCGTGATTATGTTCTATATGGTTAAATAATGAAAACTATTTTGATAAACGAATTGTTTCCAAGTTATATGTTATTTAAACGAATACTAAGCAACATTCTTTATTGTAAACATCTAACATGTACACTGTGTGTGATAGTGTACTATTGTTTTTACATATAGGATAGGTGAACACTATCCATGTGACAGGATCACTGGTAAAATAAACCTGGGTCTGGTGTTGCCACATAAACCAACAAAACTATATAAAATGACATTAAAGAAATATAAAAACTGAGAGGCTCAGAAGAAAGATATGTGTTATGATCGGCGGAAGCTCCTTTGTTAGCCAACATGGAGGACCCAATCGGTATCATGAGAATATTGACCCTTCTTATTTCAGGTAACAGAATACAACAGACTAAATACAGGTAAATGATCAGCACAAATCTAAGACCACAAAGACGAAGAAATGGACTACAAAGTAAATTAGATTAGTAATGTGGTGCTATTACAAATGCAACTCTTACACAAAATAGTTCATGTACACATATAAAACATAATCCCGAAATTTTGCCATGGATTTTCTAAAGACCGTGTATAGTAATGATTAGGTTTAAAACAAATCTTGTCCAGTTGGCTCAAATAGTTTCTGGCATTTAAAAGAAAGTGTTTGGCTTAAATAGTATTCCTCGTTTTGATTAAAAATATACAGACATCTAATCGCCATTATAGATCGTAGATAAAAAATGTAGAAATATAACTTCAAGTAATAAGTACAAAGAAAAAGGGGATGGCAATATTATTTTCTTCTTGTCAAAGACTAAAGGAACTGATTTCTAAAAGTATTTAAAATGGTTCTTAAAATAAATATTAGTGAAATGCTTTAAGCAAAGTTGCCTGCCATGTTCGTAAGATGTTGGATTTTCAAAATGTTCTTCATATATTTAATGTGTTTATTTTTTCACTTTATATAATGTTAGAGATTCAATAAAAATGAAAATGAAAAGAAAAACAATAGTTTTCATGAATCATTTTTTGGAAGTTGAGATTTGCTGGCGCCAACAATCAGATAAACACAAAATACAATTCTTCATGCTGGCTGACAACAAATGTATTATTTGTTTTTATTTTTTATTGTACCATTTGTTTCTTTAAAAAAAAACAGTGGCCATGTTATTGTACTTGTTTGAAGAACAAGATAAGGCCCCCTCCTCTTCCCTGCCATGAAAGAAAAAGAAAAATCATAAAATATTTCTTCAGTTCAATCACAGAAAAAAACATTTTCATTTCTAGCATTTGGCTTTGAAGTAAATTAATTAACACACTTTTGGTGTTTAAATAAAATGTATTTTTTACAATTAAAAAAAAAAAAGAACAGATTCTCTGTTTGAGGCTAAAAGCTGACTTGCGGCAGACGACCTGCTTAAAAATATTTACTTTTATTTTAGGTTCTGCTTTTTTTAGTTTTAGGGGTCACCACTTATCAAGGCCAAGAGCAACTCGATTATAAGAGTTAATGAGATGGAAATTGATTGTCAGTAGAAAGGTGAAGAACACTATAGGAGTACTAACATGTGAACTGTGTTAAATTATTATGGAACAGTCCATGATAAGAATCTGTTGACATTGGATTTAAAGAGGACTAAGTTGTAATCATCAGAGAAGCTGTCCCGTGGTAATGTGTTTCACATGTTCCACTAGGTACATGAGAGAAAGAAAAGTCTTTTTCATTGCTGTGGATGTCTTATAAGGAAGAAGTAAAGATTGAAGTTCAATCAAGCACTTTTCATGGAAATAACGATAGAGTAGAGAGAGACTAATAACGTCTCTTTTGTGCAAAAGGGGTCGAAGATTACTCCTTCATTAGATTTCAAAGTCGATTTTGTAGGAAAGAGTGCCTTGTGCAGAACCTCCCCAACAGTACTCCATCTTTAGGCGTATCTGACTCTTATATAGGTAGAGGATTGCATCTGGAGTCAGATACTTTCCGGAACCCTCTTCTGAAGTAGATGTCACATAACAGACTATTGGATAAATTATAAAAAACTATGAAATTCTACTTTTGCATAAACATAGTATGTATAATGCATACAATTTTCTATAACAGACTCTCTTAAATATTATTTCAGATTTTTTTAGATGGGGATTGATAATTTGTATTTTTGGTATTACTTGGACTACTATTCTCATCTTGATTGTTATATTCATAGAGTTTCGGATGATGTAACCTCCAATCTTCTTCCGGTACATCTTTCTGAACTCAAGAACCTGTACAGAATTTTGAACTGAACGCTTTACTTAATTCACAGGGGTAAGTTGTTCTCATTCTGTCAGCCATGATCGCACAGAAGTGTTGATTTTTATGTTTTTCTAATTTATTATCGCCTGTTGTAAGAATTGAACTGTAAACCTCCAGAAGACTGACACTTAGAACTGATAGTTAATAAACGCCTTTAACCGTTCCACCACAATTTCGAAATTCTGTATAGGTTCTAGTGTTTGTCATAAAGATTTACAAGATAGAAAAGATGCACCTGAAAGAAATTCGAAAGTTACATCGAAAAAACAAACAAAAAAAACAATAAAGATGAGAATAGTAGTCTGAATAATCCAAATAATACAACATTTCTTAAACATTATTTAATCAAAGACTCCTACTAAAGTAATAATTCCTATTAAGCAGCACTTTTATTTCTTATAAGCAGGCTTCGTCCTCTCGCCATCGCTTCGCAATTTAATTCCTATTCATTACTTGAAATCATTGAAACGAAACTAATCAATAAGAAAAAGAAGACAAAAGTCCCACTCTCTCTTCCTCTCTTTATCCATAAAGAAAAAAGGCAAAACTAATTAATAAACAAATAAGACAAAACTCCCTCTGTCTCCCCTTTCGTTCTGTTTTTTAATAATAATGGAATATTTTCGTTTCTATACAAAGTGAAAGAAATTGTTTTCTTCCCTTATTATTATTATTATTATAATTATTATTATAATTAGTTATTAAGCCTCTCTTTGGCTCATAGAAATTAAATTTGCATCCGTGATTATTGAAGTAAGCCGGACACACTTAAGATTACAATGGATACTTTGTATGTTCATGTTTGTAAATAAATATACAGACCAGTGTTATATAAAACAATGTTCTTTTTAAACAACATTCTGAGTTTTTGATTACGTACATAGCACAAAACCATCTTCATTATAGTAAAGATATATTATTATTTTGTTTGTATTATTTGCGAGGCCTGAAAAAAAAAACACAATAATTTATTGAATAGTATTTTCTGTGCAAGTCGGCAGCTCATCTTAGATTGTTTTATTTATAAGTACTGTTTTTATCTGGCAATTTTATGGTGTTGAAATCAAGGGTGGAAGTGTCCATGTTTTATTTAAACTCACGATGACTTTTCACCTTGATTTCAACACAATCTTTATGTGTCTGCTGAGAATTGAATAATTATAAACTACAACTAGATTTCGCAGGCTACAGCTTTTTTTTTTTTAAAAAGAAGAAAACAAAAAACAAGCATCTTTTTCCCCTTTTGGAATTTACTAGATGTTAATCTTTTGTAACTCTTTATGCTATTGATTATTGATGCAGACTGGGGAACTGACATTCCAAGTTCAATCCCTATCAGATCTATGCCAGTCATTTTCACATTTAATGTTCGTTATAAAAGTATAAACTAGTGTTGGGACGATTAAGTAAAATTGGAATCGGCAATCGTAAAAATCAGAACTTTTTGGTGTATCAGAGTCGGTATTGGAACAATTTTAGCCTTATTTCCGAGTCCACAAACGATTCTTTTAATTTTTTTTACCTGACAATAAAAAATGAATCAAACACGATGTATTTATTTATTCGAAGATTGTTTTGTAAAACATAAGACTAAGGGTCACAGGACCACAGGATAGGAATCCCATACCCACATTTAGCATTGACTAAATCTAATAAAATTTGTTTCCCATAATTTACCAATAAAACAAAGTAAATATTCTTCAGTTCACTTATGCCTATTCCCTTATAAAATATTTTGAAATGTTGTCAGTTATTTCGGACCTATTCGCTAAATGTCGATATGACACCTCTTTAAGAGTTCAGAGTTGAGTATTAAAACGAAAATGTTAATGTTTATCAATCTATATGGATAAATGAAATATATTTTGTTTCGTGTTTACAACAAAGTTATGACTGAAATGTTTATTTAAAATTAATGTTTCAAATATTTCAAGCGCGAACTTTGCAAAGTGATAGCGAGCCGGCAAAGCCAGCTAATATATATATGTATATATATATATATATATATATATATATTACAAGTGACAATTAAAAATATCTGTAATATGGAGACATCAATAGACTCTTAAGTAAGTGGAAACTAATCAAACAAAAAAATATGATACTGTGGCACCAAGTGGGGAAGAATCGAGGTTTACACAACTGAAGTTATGGGATAAAAAGTTTTAATTTTGCGATCAAATTTTTCTGAAAATTAAAAACTCTGCATATTTCACTGTTATTTATTCATGCTTTACATTAAAATCAGATTAAATATGTTTTGTTCATGTTACTTTGACAAAGGTTTAAAAAAATATGTACATACTACTTCTGGCAAACACTCAAAGAAAACGTTGCTTTTATTATTTTTAATCCATAAAAAATCAAGTAACAAAACACTATTTTATTTGATAGTTAAACCTTCTGGATTCAAGAAACATGCCTCAAAATAATAGAAAATGTATTTAAAATTAAAATCAAGATATTTCAAGCATGATGCAGAAGAACAATCTCTAGAAACACTAAATTCTGGAGAAAAACCATAGAATCATGAACAAAATTCTTCATTAGTATTCTGTTACTCGCCTTTGAATACATAGAAGAACAACAGTATGTTTCATCAAGTTACTTCCAATTTGCTCTATCAAATCAGTCTTGCAGATAGATGATATGTCATGGTAGAGCTTTTTAATTGCCACCTTAAATTTTCGACCAGATTAAGATCCTGACTGATTGCTGGCTATTTAACGGAGTTTATGTGATCTTTGCTATTTGAGAACATAGCTCATCATAAAAATACTTCCTTATCAAACAGATTTTGTGATGATTGAGTTAGAACATCGTCCAACATTTTTATGTGCACTTTTGAATTGACTTTTGAATGATAGCAATCTTGCATTGTTTCTTACTTGACATACAAGAAAATATAATTTTTATGTCTTCACCAAACAATGTTATATATTTTGTTTGAATAACATCAGAGAAGAGTTTTTCTAACATGACCATCTTTGCCAATGTGTATTTTTGATATATTATGTTGTTTTCAGTCAATTATCCAGACTCAATAACTTAACTCTCTGTAGTTGTGCTATTATACATTTAAATGTGAGGGCCGGTTTGTATTTAGCCTTTCTGTATGCAAACTTCCTTTCCATTCAGTCTATTTCTCTCAGTTATGTAACATCTATTAACTCTTATTGGCCCTCTTTTATTTTCCATTTTCCGGCTGTCCATTGTCTATTTAGTAAGCATATTGCTTGAAGTGTTTTGTCCTGAGGCTTCAATCCTTTCCATCAGTTTACCAGTATAATTTCCTTTCATGATCTTCACACTTCTATTGAACTTTCACCACAAGGAAAAAACCATAGTTTTAACCATATTCCATTTTGATTTTATTTCTTGAAGATTTATAAATTTTCACATTATTTATTTATTTATTTGTTATTGCAAAATTTTACCAAGAAATCCTTAGAATCCGCTAAAAGAAAATCTGATCGCTTTTAATTGAATTTCACAGAGAGGCATCCTAAACAAGAGGCATGGCAATTCTACCAATACTAGAATAAAAACAAAGAGATTTTTTTAGATTTAACGTATAAGTCAAAGAGTGAGTGCCAATGAAAAATATCTATAAAAACACATTTTTCACCAAAATTGGCCACCATGAGCGAATGATACATGCACAGAGTTATTTCTATATTTGGAAAAATTTATTCTTAATTTAGATTTTTACCTTTAAAACTGCAACTCCAAGGCGTACTTTGTGGGATGTATGAGGGATGCAATGTGGATTTTAAGCAATACTGTGAAATTATCAAAATTTTGACCTAGATACTCTCCTAAATTGTTAGAATATTTTATTGATTGTTCATGAGACTCATGATGGCATAAGACTTGTGGCAATCGACATGTCTGCCACTACACTAATATCTCACTGATTGATGCTATTGATGAAATACACATTTCCTAAGAACTGCTTGATTCAGGTGACAGTCAAATATTTTTGAAACTTTGATAGTATTAGACTCAGAGTCTCAACCTGTCTGATTGTTTTTCATGATAGTGTGATTATATAATGCATTGAATATGTTAACTTTGTATTGAATTTATATATATATATACTTGAAGTTCGCTACTTGAAATAGTTGATACCAAAATTTTTAATAAACATTTCACTAATAAGGTTCTTGTAAACACAAGACTAAAACTGTTGCATTCATTCATATATATTTTTATAATTTTAAGAGAGAGAGAGAGAGAAGGAAAGAGAGAGCAGGCGAACAAATAGGTGAACGAGCCAGCAAGCCACCTTCTACCACCCTTTTCTATTCTCGCTTGTGCCTCACAGCGAGCGATGTTAGATCAATTTCAGAAAAGTTTTTCTAATTTATTCGTTTTTTATTAAATCGCTTTATTTACTGTTGATATAGATAAAACTATTCCATATATATATATATATATATATATATATAGGAAATAGGACAATTAAATTACTACGGAATAACACCAAATCTTAATTTATCATAAGCTGTTTAAAAAATAATTATGCAAATGAGGTGAACAAATACTTGTGTTTGGCCTTTTTCTTGTTGCTGTATATACAGTATTTCAATGACTATTATGTATTATTGATTTAAATTATACTAACTCATTTTGATAATAATATAATTTTGATAAATGAATGAAAAATATTTGCATTTATTCATTTAGATATATATATATATATATATATACATACACACACACACATATACACATATATATAATTATTTTTATTTATACAGACATTTACAAAAATCCACTACACTGGCATGTCTATGTTATCGATCATTAGTTATGTGAAACTAAGATCTCATCAGGGGAAAAGTCGAATCTTTCACTTAGATGTTCATATTGCAAAAGAATGAAAAGAAAGAAAAAGAAAGGAAAAAGTCTAAATTCAAAACCGTTTGTAACTTTTAGTTAGAGAGTTAAAAAAGTTGATCTATTTATAGCATTGGTCTCGTATTTTTCAAGATGTCGAATTGTAAGCTTAGAGGGAGGAAGGAGTTGCTAGGCGTCGAATTGTGAGTTTAGAAGGAGCAGTAGGAGAGTTGCTAGACTTGATATTACAGTTTGAACGAAGTGGGGTAGGGGAGGTCGAGTTACATTAGGAAAGAAAGTAAGGAAAAGCGAAAGAGAGAAAGAGGGAAGCATAATTTTTAATATTCAATATTGAGGCCTGTCCCTGTTTTATTGGTGGGGGGAGAAGAAGGTCTGTCTGGTAATGGAAGCTGTTTGAGTTAATTTTTCTCTTTTATATATATATATATATATATATCTAAATAGAGATAAATTTAGTTAGCATGAAAACTAAACTCAAATTTGATAATGATTACAAGTAAATGACATTAATAATATTAATAATGATAATTATTGTAATAACAATACCAATACAATTCATACCATTTCACATCCCCACAGCTATAAATAATAAATTAATAATAATAATAATAACGATAATAATGATAATAAAAATAATAATAATAATAATTATTATTATTATATCAATAAAAGAAAAAGTATCTTGGTAATAAAAAGTATAATAACTGGAAGTTTTTGTATAATAAAACCTATAAATACTACTAATAATTAGTTATATCAGTTGTGCTTTTCTAGGAAATAATAATAATACTGACAATAACTACAATAATCATAATGATAATAGAAGCTAAAGTTCATCCAGTTATCATCATTTTATTACCAAGATCTTTTTATATTTTTTAATTACCTTAATAATAATAAAAATAATAATAATAATAATAATAATAATAATAATTATTATTATTATCATCATTTTTATTATCATTGTTATTATCATTGTTATTATTTTTTTTTCATTATTATTGACGTGGTGATGTCAAATGGAATGAGTTGCATTGATATTGTTAGTATTATTGTTATTAAAATAATTATTTTTACTATTATTATAATTAATATTATTAATGGCATTTACTTGTAATCATTACCAAACTTGACTTTAATTATGATGTCAATTAAATCTCTATTCAGACTTAAATAAAAAAATTTAAAAAAATAAACTCAAACAGCTTCCATTACCAAAATTCCTTCTCCTCACTCCTTCCCCTCCAAATAAACAGAGATACCTTAATATTGAATATTAAAAATTATGCTACCCTAACGTCTGAATAAACAATAAAAACTAATAAATATGCCTTTTAAATGAAATAAATTTAACAAAAGATTGTAAAAATCCCTTATTAAACAAACAATAGCAACAGACAGTTTTTACGAACACGGAATATCTGTTATGGCGGAACGCAAAAGAGTGAGCAGAGCTTGATTTACTCTGGGGATTTGTGCTTTTTCCCCTTTTTTTCTGAGTCTTCACTTTCTAAACGATGCTGAAGAGTCAATCTTTTCCTACCAGCCGGATTCAACACCAGATCTGACATGAGTAGATCGATGTAACCCGGGTACACACAACAGATACTGTAATATATAATTTTTAAATAAAATTATACATATATATATATATATATATATATATAAATATATATATATGAAAAATGAAAAACCTAAAATTGTTCATATGTTCATCGATTTTCGTCTTTATTAAGACTTCTTCAAGAATAAAGATGAAACGTCCATAAACATACAGACAATTGTCGGTTTTCCTTTTTTAATTACCTTGGATTATTAATTCAATAATTACCATCATATATATATATATATATATATATATATATTATTATTATTATTATTATTTCATGTATCCACATAAAATGTTATAAGGAGATCTAATCTTTTATGTATCAATTTTCAGTATTTACTTCAACAGTGCTTAATACGCGAGTAGAGCTTGGTAGTAAGTTATGAAAATATATTTATGGCAATTAAGCTACACAGAGGCTTCTGTGTTTCATCCCTGCAGGGAATCGTCAGACTAAAATGCATATATTTCCTGTTATAGAGTGTTTTTTATATATAATACGTGGTGTTTAGTTTCACTAACCATTCAGATATTTTGTTATTCTGTCTCACAGGATAATGTATAATTTTATGGTAGGGCTTCTCACAAACAAAGTTTAGGCTGACTTCTAGTTCTTACTATTTTGTTCTTTTTTCAATAGGGATGACACACCACTTTTATGTGAATGTGTCAGATTAATAGGTGAATTTATTTTAACACGTGCATACATTTTTTATTTCTATTTTTAGGTGTTGGATTAGCTTAGTTTTTTGTTTGATTATTTAAATTTTTATTTTTATTTTGTTGTTATACTAAAGTAAACTCCATTCTGAATATGTAGATACATGACATTATATATATATATATATATATATATAATCAGTTATGAAAATATATTAACCTTCGAAATATATATCTATCTATCTATATATATATATGGCATCTCGTACTCAGACCGTGTCACAAACGAAGAAGTTTGCGCGCTCATCAACGCAAATCTGAAAAACTACGAAGATTTGCTGACAACTGTAAGAAAAAGAAAGCTTGGATGGTATGGTCACGTGACAAGTGGCAGTGGTCTCTCCAAAACCATCCTGCAGGGAGCAGTGCAAGGCAAGAGAAGGAGAGGTAGACAACACAAAAGATGGACGGACAACATCAAAGAGTGGACGGGCTACAACTTCGCTACAACCCAGTCCATTGCCCATGACCGTCAGAAGTGGAGACAGCTGGTGTGGAGTTCATTGGTGCAGCCCCCTACGGCCCAGGAGGGGGGTTAAGGGACCAAGTCAAGTCAAGTCAAGTCTATATATATAGATGTACATATAAAAACATATATACCTTCCGTTATAAATCGTTCAATCTCCTCCTCCCTCCATATATGTATTAAATATATTGTCACTGTCTTTCACCCTCACTATATGTCTTCCGTTGTAAATTGCACAATTTCCCCCTCTCTCCATATGTGTATTGGATAATGAGTGTGAATTTCTCTTTTTTTTTTCATTTTCAAACATGTAATCTCGTTATGGTGCTTTAAAAGGCCGGAAGGTCGAAATAAATCATCGCCCCAGAGATTAAGTGATTCCGTGTTACTTTATTATATATATATATATATATATATATATATATATATATATATATATATATATATATATATATATAAACAAGATATTGTTACATTCCAAAGCTAAGATTTTATTTATCTTAGGAAACATTTTTTCAAAACAATCACTTTCGGTACAATATACAGTTCCGTTTTGTTCAACAAAGGGCCAACCTACATTTTTGTGTCAATATCGGATGTTTTGTCTCCGAACTTATCAGAAAGACAAAAACAGTTCTCAATTCGAAAGATTATACATTGCGATGTGACAAAAATAAAAGTCCGAAAAAACAAAACAAACTCACATCGAATGCCCTTCCATCTACAGTGTCTTTGAAATCACCACCTTTGACAGGTAACCATATTCTTAATTAAAGCATAGCTAAGATTATATATATATATATATATATATATATATATATATATATATATATACACACACACATATATATATATATATATATATAAGAAACAGACATATATAAATATATATATACACACGCAATATATATAAAGAGATATATAAAAACACACATTATATATACATAGAAACACACATACATATATACATATATATACATAGAAACACACATATATATACATAGAAACACACACACATATATATATATATATATATACATATATATACATAGAAACACACACACATATATATATATAAAACATATCTCTATATAAAGTAAGGTATATGTATATGTTTATACATCCGTATGTAGAAGATTCATTCCTAAACTAGTTAACCTATCATGATAGATTTAAACAGAGCTGCTATGTGTAGGGATTTGTAATGTAGGCTATATTTAGTTTAATTTAAATTTTCCAAAGGTGTAAAAAAGGGGTGGAATCCCTTCATGAAAATCAAGATACTTACAATTTGTTTCTTTGAGGTATTTTAAAGTGTTAGAGGGGGGGGGATATGTGCACAACCTCCTGTTGGAAAATTTTGGAAATTGAGATTAGCAGTAAATATCATCCATATTTTTTAGACATCAATTAAGCATGATTTCCTGAATTTTACTTCCTTCACAAGATCCTTTAAGCTTCAGTCTTTAATTTTAGACATTTACTAGAATAAAAGTCATGTAATTGATTTTGATCAACATTAAAATAAGGATTCTAGACATAAGGTTTATATTATGATATTATGATTTTAATCTTCGTAGGGGGATATAACTGTGTTCAGGAATTCATTTCACCCGTTCTGGGACCGGTATTCTTCTAGTATATATATATATATATATATATATATATATATATATATATATATAAGAGAGAGAGAGATAAACAGAGAGAGACAGTCAGATAGACATAGATATATTTATATAATTGATGAGTTTAGAGAGACCCTAATAAAACATAATACCTTCAATTGTCATTGGTTTCTTGGGAGAATTAAATGAACTTTTCTCTTTTTTATTTCTGAAAATACTTGATTGCAAATACGTTGAAAAGTGTAGTCTTAAAATGTGAACGAGTGTGCGAAATAAATCAGAATTTTTACATCAGACGAAAAATCTAGACTTTTTTCTTTTCTCAATGTCTTCCATTTCATTCTTTTTTCTCCACCTCCAATTAATCTTTTATGAAGAATGTGCGTTGAACTGACCAATGCAGTAAATATGTCAGCAAAACTCTTGATTGATAAATCATGTGAATATGTGCTTTTTGCTCAGAATGCAATAAACACTGGTAGTTTTATATATTATATAGTTTGAAAAATTATTTAACATTGTTAGTTTTATATATTATATATTTTATAAAAAAATTGTTTAACACTGTTAGTTTTATCTATAATATATTATATCAGAGATTGTTTAAAACTGGATGCTATCTGTATGATATATTTTATAAGAAATTGCTTAACAACGTTAGCTTTATGCATTTATTAAATGATTTATCACTGCTTTTATTGTGTATTTATAACATATTTATTAAAAATTGTTTAACAGTATTTAATTTAAAATATCATTTTTTATAGGAATTTCTTTAAACTTTCATTTTTGTTTAAAAAGCTGGACAGATCTGATTGCAAGAAGCCAAATGACTCTTGAATATTTGTAGATAGGTTGACATATTTTCGAGAGACTGACAATGTCTCTGCAACCTCCTCTCCTTCCGACCCATTTGAAAACTTTTCAGACCTACTCGCAAAAGATAGACAGTCACAGAGATGGACAGACAAATAAGTATTAAATAGACACTCAGACTTACATAGAAATGACACTTTCTGGAATGTACTTCTTCATCATCTTTACAATATGACAACTTTCTTTTTTGATTTTATTTTTATTTTCTTAAACTAAAATATATTTCCAGTCAGTAACTGATGGCTACAATGTTTCCATCCTCTGACCTACCTGTCACATCATGTCAAAATGTTTCACACGATATCATTTCTTAAAGTTGTTCTGTTATTCCATGTGTGGACACTCAAGTTTTCCCTCAATGTGACTGTAAAAATGTGTTTTGATTGATGCCCTTTTCTGACAGGATTTGAACTTTGACCTGACAGGTGACCATAGCGATGCAAGATGGTGGAGAGTAAGTGATCCTTATCTGACGCTAGCATGGTGTATATTTCATTTTTTATATTTTCCAAGTAAATCAAATTCTCATTTTCGTCATTCAAATAGGAAAGAGATAAGTTAGAGAAAATATTATCATACCAGTGTACACCCTTAATCAAAAATTATGGAAAAAATTATTCTTCGCCAGTGTTTGCACGAATATTCATATTCATATAAATATTTTTGAATCGCTAAAGTTAAAAAAAAAGAAATAAGAAAGAGAGAAAGAAAACTAGACAGTTTTTAAAAGAAGGAAAACATGTATAAATCGATATAGAAAGCAGAAAGTAAAATGGAAATAGATCTTTTTTCGAAATTATGGTAAATATTAAATAGATCCATTGCTCTTTATTATAAAGTGGAGGATTCACAGAGACTGATTCTTTGCAATACATTTTTTAACTTTCTGCTTATATACCTATTTTCCGCAAAAAAACTCAAATTCAAAAACCCTTCAGATTTGCATCCATCATTTTAATCAATAATCCCATACCAACACACACACTCATACACACACATTCGGCTTGCTAACAAAAAATATTAAGTCTCTTTACTCATTATTAATATCATTATATAGAAGTATTATTATCCTTTTTTATTCTCACAATAAATAAATAGACAGATTATTTTGCCATCTAATTTACATACGTGTTTGTGGTGTCTACATACACACATATGTAAATTTGATATCCAAGCTTAAAAAAAGTAACTCTTCCCCTAAATGCTCACAGAGACATTAAGAAATATGTAAGAATGGTTGAATTAACATAGAGTGAGAGGGCAAGATATATATATATATATATATATATATATAGATATATATATATATATATATATATATATATAGATAGCTGTGAGGAGAAGAAGAGTTAATTGTTCAGTTAATTTTAAATTGACGGCTGATTAGAATACAAGAAGAATATTTTGAAACATACAAACAAATGCCTACAATTTCATAGAATAAATAATATGAATATCCAGACCAAACTACCTAAATATTTCTAAATTCCCCAAAATGCCCTTGTAAGTTTTAGCATAGCTTCTGAATTTATCTAGTTTATTGATAAAATATTGTAAAAAATGGTGCTATTTTTAACTTGATTATGTAATTTGCTAAAAAATATATAACTATTAGTGGACAATTATGCAATGATAATTTGGAAAAGGTATGAATGCATAATTTCTCCCCACATGTTGTTTTTATATATATATATATATATATATATATATATATATATATATATATATAAACAACATGTTCCGAAGACACGGAACGACTAAGAACTAGCGTGTCTGACCGATTTCAGGATTATGGATAGAATGGACTGCATTAGAAGCATTCAGATGAGATTTTAAAAGAATGTGAACTTATTGGAAATTACACCAATCAATGTTAAAGAAAGAAAATTATGGAGAAAAAAAATGTTAAAAAAATGAAACAATTCATTTTCCATGTTCGAATGTGACTGTGCGTTTCTTTCTCTCCTTGGCAAAATGTTTTTACCCCAAGATCCCGATGGATGCATAAATAAATAAATCTTTATGATTGTCAAAATCTATTCATTGCTATCTCCCCACAAGTGCACGGAACTGAAATCGTTTACAGTGCAGCCTAGCACGCCCACATTTAAACATCCAATGTTTCTTGGTGCTTAGAAATAA
>OY744521.1:172471165-172508665 GCA_963556195.1 Sepiola atlantica | reverse complement strand
GGGGTGTGATTTTGCTTCTACTCGGATGAGTCGGGTGTATTTACATTGAGGTGAGTACAGATGCAGTAAGTTCATTGAAGCACATTCCATGGAAGTATTTGTATAACAAGTATTGGGATGCAACACTGCAGCTTTGCGACAGGGGCTGGAGCTTGGCAGACAGTGATCTCCTGATGCTTTTATCGGTTCTTTGTAGGAATAGGTATCCAAGAAAATTTCAGTACTTACGTCATCAATTCCAAGTTTTACTGGAGATTCCGAAACTAGCAAACTTTAACATAGTTCATCGAACAAACTGAATGTATTATTAGCGGGGTTTTTTTCTTGTTTTTTTTCTTGTTGTTTTTCTTGTTTTTTGTGAAGAAGTTATTTTAACGAAATAAGCTGTTGCTTTTTATCTTGTATTTAAGTATATTCTGTAATGTTGTTTCGGTACTTCTACACAATACGAAGCAAATTTTTCTTCATCCTAACCCTAACATAACCCTAAGCTAACCCTTAATTAACTCTAAACTAATGCTAACCTAAGTTTTTTGTTTAGTTCGGCAAAAGTCGGTTTAGATGGATTCGTATTTTGTAGAAGCACCAGTGTTTCTTTTTTTTTAATCGGTATTTGATTATTTTGGGTATAAAAAAAAATTATATATTTTTTTTTTTTTTAGTAAAGGTAAATAAAAAAGTATGCAAAACATTCAAAATGAGAAGTTACAAAAGTAAGAAGGCTATCCAAACAGTTACGTAAAAGGCAGAACTTGATTTTTCTAATTGATTGAAAAATAGTCGTCTGGCAAGAAAATACAGCACTTTTTTTACTTGCATATTTCACTAAAAGTCAGATCTTCACTCGGCTTTCTCCGTTCATAGTCAGCACTGTTTGCATCACAACTGCAAATCTGTGGATACCTATTCCTAAAAACACCCTTTTCCCTCTAGCAGTGGCTGGAACATTAATACAGCAATAAAAAGACAACTTTATTGCATTCAACTATTGATTCATGTAATTGACTATGAGTCGTTCCTAGTAAAATCATCCCCATTGGCGTATGAGTGCCCTTTGTTTTAGTGTAATTGAGTTGTCCCCCTTGGGCAGAGTCATCTCCTTATATGATGTGGGACAGTGGGAGTGAGCTCCCATTTTTAGTTTGTTGTTGTTGCTTGAGCAAAATGGCTGTTCATGGGTGTACGGTTGCAGGCAACAAGTGATCTGGATTAACACCCTTGTCTATTTGAATTTTACATTATACGTCTATCCTTGCTAATTTAAACTTAAGCTATCTATATTATTTCAAATCCTTACTGTGTCTAGTCACATGTCTATATTCAACCAATAAGACATTCCTTCTTGTATTAATAATTAATGATGAGTCATCATTCATTAAGTCTAAGAGCCACTCGAGGATAAAGGTTAATCGCTTATGTGGATGGTTTATGACAAGTGTTTATTGACATTAGATTTGAAGAAGACCATATTGAGGGCAACAGGAAAGCAATGCTGTGACACTATGTTCCACCTATGAGAAATCTTTGAAAAAAAAAATTGTTCAGGGAAATTTCGTTTTATTTTAGGCACACGGAGAAAGAATGGAAAGTTGTAGTAGGAAGATGAATTCTTGCTGTGAAAGTTTTACAAGAGTTTACTAGAGATTGAAACAGACTTAAGTACCTTCCATGGCAATAATAATAGAGCAGAGAAAGACTAGCAATGTTTTTTTTCTGTGAGAAAGAGGTTCTAGAAAAAAGAAAACATCATTCCCACTAGATTGTGAACTCTGTCAAAGCAAAAAAGAGTGCTCTGAGTGGAAATTCTCAAGATTTGGCAGCATTATGCCATCTTAGAACGTATCTAACTCTCATATAGATAAAGGATTACATCAAGAATCAGGTACTTTCTGGAGATATAGAATGATAGAACCATTTTCTCAGGTACTTTGTATGGGGCGTAAGGCCAATCTTGCAAATAAGCCATTTTGTATTTCGAAACTCATTCTAAACTTAAACATGTATATTACCCGTAATATGTAACAATGTGCTAACCTATAATAAATGTAGTTTACGACAAATTTTAAGAAATTAAAATCTATATTATTTTATATGGTAATATATTTGATATACCTAAAAAACAAATTTATATCTCTGTGAGATACAAACCTTTAAAGACACTTTAAGAAATATTGATTTCCTTTTTAATGAAAAGGAATTTTGCCAATAATAGCAAATAAGAAGGGCAAAACTAATATATGCACAAATGAAATGGCTGGTTCTCATTCAAACATCTTTTTCTTCAACTTTGTTTAATATGTCTCTTCTTCATCAGATGTAAGTTGTATGTTGGCCATGGCAGCACGAAGTGATTTTCTCGGTTTCGATGTGCTATTTCTTGAGGTCATTCTAATTCTTTCTCGGTCTGCCCTTTCCTCGCTTACCTTAAATTAGGATATTTGTACATCTGTTTATCCTACATGAGCTTCGTTCAACATGTCCATACCACGCCCAGAAGAACATGGTCGGATGCCTTTTCCAGGTCTACAAAAGCAAGAATAAATTCTTGTTCTTGCTGAGATGTTTTCTACAACAGTCTAAGCACGAAAACTGCATCCGTTGTGCCACGTCCAGGCATGAAGCCAAACTGCATGTCTTTAATTGCAATACTCCCCTCAATGTTCTTTTCTCTCACTCTTCCAACTACATTCATAACCTGATCAAGCAGTTTCAGTCTGTGATAGTTGCCCCCTTCCAATAGATCACCCTTTCCCTTATATAGATTGCCAATAAAATAGAATAAATGCATATTAATAATATAAAAATTGCATGAGAGACTTAGATAAAGCACTAAACAAAACAGATTATATATCACATATATATACAATATGTATATAATATATATAATATGTATACGTATATATAATATATATTTATATATACATAATATGTATACGTATATATAATATATATTTATATATGTATATATATATATAATATGTATATTTATATATATATATATATATAATACGTATACGTATATATAATATATATTTATATATATATATATATAATACGTATACGTATATATAATATATATTTATATATATATATATATATAATACGTATACGTATATATAATATATATTTATATATATATATATATATAATACGTATACGTATATATAATATATATTTATATATATATAATACGTATACGTATATATAATATATATTTATATATATATATATTTATATATAATATGTATACGTATATATAATATATATTTATATATATATATATATAATATGTATACGTATATATAATATATATTTATATATATATATATATAATATGTATACGTATATATAATATATATATATATATATATATATATATATAATATATATATGATAAAGACAAGAATAAAATGTTCCAACGTAATGGAAAATGAAAAAAGAAAAAGAATATTTATGTATTCATCCACGTTTCATCTTTATTGTCAGACTTCCTCAGGATGAATTGTTTGAAGAAAAAATCATACACATGCAAACATTTTTTGCCAGCCGATATTAGCAAGAAAATCAAAATATTGGAAAACACAATTAGATGGTGGCAGTGGTAGTAATAAGGGTGTAGGATTATTAGGAAGTGGGAGAGGTGAATATAGTGAAAATAAAAAAAAGTAGGGGGTGAGCCGTGGTTCAACCAGGATTAAGTTAAATTTTGAAGGGAGAGGGGGGCAAAATGCTATTTGAATCAATTTATTAATTTATCTTTGAAAGAGAAAACACAAACGTTGAAGTCAAATATTGTCTGAGTTATGTGTTAGGAGAGTGTAGGAGGTGAAGGGAGGGGGGTACGAGCAAACATGGTCAGGGCTAGTTAGGGTGTTCACATATATGACAACCCTATACATATGAGCACTCAAACACATATTCACATTAACAGGGCAATACTTTTCTCATGTGTATGTTTATGTATCTATATGTTACCATGTAGATTGTTTAAAGTCAGACTCAAATAGCAATCTGTCTGATATATGGATACTTGATTCTAATTATCCTTTTTTTTCGTTTCTCCCTTCCATTATAGTATTAGCATGAATATATTTTATTTCATATTATTTCTTTCTAAAAATGATTATTCTAAGTAAGAAAACATTTTGAATCAATACATTTTTCCGTTGTTTATATTGAAAAGGAAGTAACAGACTTCTTTCTGGAGAGTAGCTTCCCTTGGAAACATTTAAAATTCTTAGAAAATCCTTATGTATTAAAGGATTGAATGTGTTGAAAGCTATCATTGCTTTGTTCCTTTACCATAGTATTTTATATATATATTTTTTATAATATGAGGGCAAATTATGTATCTAATAACAATTAAAATTAGAATATGATTTGCAGACAATGTATTGGAAACACAATTACAATTGATTCCTGCTCGTATATATATATATATTGTTCTCTTTCTGTTTACAAATCACGTTGACACACCAGTTCCCGTTAGATCACCGAAGTTAAGCAACGTTGAGCCTGGCCAGTATTAAATGGGTGACCATTTGGGACTACCAGGTGCTGTATGTGCTCTCTGTTTATCTCAGCATTGTTTCCAGTCGTCTTGACCTGCTTGCCATTGGAATCAAGCAGTGCCGACTCAGGAGAGGTGTTGTTAGGATTGTGCAACCCTTGCTTCATTATTACACGCGCAGCCAGCCCCTTATAGGGGTATCCATAGTCTCTCTAGACTGAACGGAGGGCCTCTCTTTCTGTATACTAACAGGTTAAGCTGAAAAGACTCAGCTGATTTACGACTGTAGCTGAAATATGTTTGCAAAGGTGTAGCCAATAATATTTATATAAATGCAAATTTATACTAATATATATATACATAATATTACAGAAGTTCAGATCAACATGAACTTAGATTTTAAGCTGAGGAAGGAGCAGAACAGACGAAAAGATTGCAAGGTTTTCTTGAGATTTTATTATAAACGGCCTTCATGCTGTCACCAGCCATCTTTCAACCTCTGACGACAGTATTAAACTCGAAGATCGAAGACATACAAACGTGAATTTTTGTATGTATGATCACTTATCTATGCAGATTATTGCAAAGGGATTATCCTTATCTATTTTCTTATGAAGGCTTACTTGATGGAGCATAAAAACCTTTCAATCTGATTTTAAATATGATTTTAATGAGATTGAAATCATTGTTAAAAGATAAAAAATGATGCTGATTCTCAAAATACAAGAACATTCTACCATTTTAAGACCTCGCAATGGTCGAATTAACTTTTAGAAAAATAAATCTTTACCGAATTATGGGATTCGGTAAAGATTTATTTTTCTAAAAGAAAATAGTTATTTCTCAATTTTCCATGACTCAATTTCGGAATTTTTTTACAGGTAATCTAGCACACTGTGATAAAAGTGTTGCTAAAAATAATCAAAAACACATTGCTAGTATTTACAAAATCACATGTTTGTTAAAAACACTGAAAGTTTACCGACCAATGGTAATAGCTTTTCTAATTAAAACAACCAAAATAAAAGTTTATTTGTTAAAATATGGAATAAATAGATAAAATAAAAATGTATGGTAGTTATATTTAATTAATTGATATAGATAAATATATAATAATATATACTTCAATACATATGATGAACAAATTCCTTATTTACCCACATAACCACCATGAACCTTTATAACTTCAAAATGTCTAGTATTGACTGAATCAGTTAATTTTTAAATAGTGGCTGATAGTACTGCTATTGATGCAGTATTAATGGTTCCCCATAAGTCCGTGTAGACGAAAATTAAGTCCATATACATAAATATCTCGTTTGATGATAGACTAAAAGTGTTATGTTTGGTTTAAATCTGGGGAGCATGGAGGGCAGATAATTAAGTTTGTACCTTTGATGCCCAAAGATGTTAAGAATGCTTGAGTGGCATAATCACAGTGTGAAGGAGCATTGTCATACATAAAAACAAAGTCCCTTACTAGAGCAAGATTTATGTTTTCTAGCCAAGGTACCAGATATTCTATCAAGAGATTTCAATAGGCAGCATACGTAATCTTTACTCTTTCAGGAACAACAAGTGTATCTCCAATGATACCTGCCTATATCATGACTCCTCGGTGGCTAAGTGGTTAACGACGCGAACCAAGGACTTTTGTTCCGGGTTCGAATCCAGTTCGTTCCACAAAAGCACTTTCATCAATACCCACACCTGACCTTGTGTAACCTCCTTGAGAGGATGTAAATAAAATGACTCCTCCAACCTCCTGCTGTCGTCTGAAACGATGGTGACTCATCTCCGGAATAAACCCTATCCTTTTGCCAAGCCATCAGGTCCATCAAATGTTGCCCGGGTCTAATCAGTGAAAAGAATCTTACTCATATCCATCTTCATATATTTCTTTGCCCATTCCATTCCCAAATTTGTATGTCTTGGTGTAAAAGAAGGCTTTGTCAGTGGAACTTTCACAGAATACATTGTTTAATTCATTGCATTCTTTGTTGATTTTGGTATGTCAGGACACCCAGCTTCTGTGCAGATTGATTTTCTTGATTGTCCAGGTTTTCTATGAAGTTGACGCCTAATATTCCTCAAATCCTAGTTGGTGAGAGTCTTGTATATTCCAGTATCTGATCCTTTCTTCCTTGGTGGAATGTCTTTCAGAAATATCTTTACAGTATTCACATGACTTATTTTTCAAACAATTACACCAGGGGAGGTTCCTTTAGCCGTTTTCTTTGTTATAATTTGGTTTTCTCCCTCGGTGATTTTAAACGTCCTATTGTTGTTAAAAAATAAAAAAGCTATTATCTCTGGCTACCGTCAAATAAGAAAACACGTTAATTACTGTACAACCTATTCACAACAATATGTAAATGAATCAAATAATGTTATCATAATGTGCTAGAATCTTTGTAAAAAAATTGCTGGAATTAGTTAACAGAATGATGAATAAATTTAATTTTTAATTAGAATATTATTATCGCTTATCACAGTGTATTATTCACACACTTTTCAACATTGCAGTCGATGTTTTTGATAGTTCTGAAGTATTTTGGTGTCTTACTTCTTCCAGCTACTAAATAACACATGGTTACATCAATGGCATGAATTTAACCTGAAACGGGTATTTCAGCTATTATATAATAAACTAGATGTACTTACCTGGTATTAACCGGGATGCAGTATAGTAATTTTTGTTTTTTAATTTTTATTTGTCTGCACATTTTTTTTTTAACTTATACATAAACAATTTGTTTTTATTGTTACAGAGATAACTCTTTTTTATATTCTTCAATTAAAAATATACATTATTCCACTTGCTGATTTTGATTTTTGAGCCATAATTGAAAAATGTAAACATTTTACTAATTATTCAGACAGAACTATATAATTTTGGTTTGGTATGGTTTGGTAGTTTTGTTTTACGGCATATCAACTCTTTTTGGGTTATTTAATGCCGAATCTCGTCATTATAGTAAAAGTTTTTATGCTTCAAGTTCTTTATATCTTCAAATGTTTAATCATCGTTTTTAGTTTGGTAGTTTTGTTTTACGGCATATCAACCCTTTCTGGGTTATTCAATGCCGAATCTGGTCATTATAGTAAAAGTTTTTATGCTTCAAGTTCTTTACATCTTCAAATGTTTAATCAGCGTTTTTGGTTTGGTAGTTTTGTTTTACGGCATATCAACCCTTTTTGGGTTATTTAATGCCGAATCCGGTCATTATAGTAAAAGTTTTTATGCTTCAAGTTCTTTATATCTTCAAATGTTTAATCATCGTTTTTGGTTTGGTAGTATATAATTTTGTAAATAAACTGTAGCGAAGTACCTTATTATAATGCCAATGACATGGTTCGACAATAACAAAAGAAAATGGCTACTAAGATTCAAAATTTGATACGTCAGCTTAAATGCTTTTTAGGTCTAAGTTTTAAAATCTCACAAAATAGCTTCATATGTTATATAAAATATTGCTGAATATATTAAGATAGCTATTGGATTATCTGCAAAAAGAAAAACCCATCTTAGTTTTAAACAACTAGGTTTTCAGAAAAATAGATTTTTAAAAATCCCTTCATCATGAATATTAGCAGTAAGCTAATGATTTATCTCTTGGTAGTAATTAATTAAAATGCACCTATCTATGCTTCCATATGTATTTGATTGAATGATGATGAAAATAATTTCCCTTTAAAAGCACATCTAATTTCCTGTATACTTTTTAGATAGTTTGGAAGTTGTTATCGTCACTTCCAAATTAAATAAGAGCAACTCTGAATCTCTCTCCATCGTTGCCGTTCGCAACCAAAATTACTTTGCCACAAACTTGTTATCCCTATTTGATTCGAGACCGCAAGAAGCCATTATCAGAAGAAAAGAAACCGGCAATCAGTAGAAGCGAGCTCGGGGAATCTTGAAGAACCAGGTTATTTTGGGAAAAAGGTCTTTCGATTTGATTTGGTGCTTATTTAACCCTTCCAAATGCCAGAAGCACCAAAATTGCATTTACTCTAAACGTATCAGCAGGCGGTTCTCGTAATAAATCACATCAACGAGGCGGAAAAGAGGCCAGATTGCTGAAGGCTCACAGCTGTCTACTTACTATTGCATTGGGGAAACCATAGGCTGCAGTATAACAACTTTGTCAATAGACAAAAGTAGTGCCGTTTTACTGGATATGTTAATACCTTTCAGCCGAGAAATATTTCTGTCATTTCAAAAATAAAGTGAACTGTATATCTGTGCACTATATACTGTTGGTATGTCTGTCCACTATATTAGATCCATTGCTCTTTCTGCTTCTCGTAAAGTCGGTTATCTCTATCGCTCCAAACACTTTCTCACACCTGAGGCTATTCTCTATCTCTACTAATCTACCATCAGACCATGTATGAAGTACTGTTATCATATTTTGGCTGGTGAATCGCTGTTCCATTTGAGGGTTCTTGGTAAGGTGCAGAAACGTATCTGTAATTTGATTTGTCACACACTTTCTTATTCTCTGCACCTTCTCTCTCACAGACGTGATTTTGTTAGTCCCAGTTTTTTCTATAAATATTATGGCATGTGTTTTTCAGAATTATGTGATCTATTCTCTGCTTCTTTTGTTCCAACTCGTTTGACTAATGGTCTTCATCAATTCGCTGTTTTGATACCTCATTTTAATACAGCTTCCTATTCTAGTAGCTTCTTTCCAAGAAAAGCAGGCTTGTGGAACTTTCTTTCTTCTGACTGTTTTTCTCCTACCTATAGCCTAAGCATTTTCAAGACTAAGGCCAATAGGCATCTCCTGTCTTTGCGATAATAAATATTCGTTCTTGTTAGCTCCTTACATTGAATGGCTTTATGTCTTGTCTAGAGCGATTTCCATAAAAAATATACTCTGCTTGCCTGTCTGCGTATTAAATTCATATAAGGACAATATTTAACAAGTTTTCTTCCTCATTATATCCATCTCCCGTACAAAAGTGATCAAATATGAAATTTCTAGTCACTTGGATTAAGTTTCTCTTAATAAAGAAATGAGATATTAGTAAAAAATATCTCTTGGATTATAAAATGTCTACTATATTTCGTCGTTGTTCCATTGTCTGTCTGTGAAAACATTTTGTACATTATGCGTTTTTTTCCACTGTTTTGTGAAAATATCTTCTATATTTTGTGGTTGTTCCATTGTATGTATAATTGATCACAGTACATACTCAGCACATTTAAAGAAATATCATGATACAGATCTTATGTATGTCTGCTGAAAAGGTAAACCATTGCAAGCGAAATTTTTAACTACCATGTTCTACTTGTGAATTAGGCTCGGCTCGATCCTAGCACCCACACAGGCATTATTTTCTCTTTCAGAATAGGAGAAAGTGATATTGCTGATTGCTTGTGTTACCTCTACAGGGGAATGCCAACCGATCGGTTCTTGGTTATTTTTGTACTCAACCAGAATGTCCTATCGAGGGAATTGGTTTTCTTACCTCTTACCTCTGGTGTTGTGCCACATTTTGATGCAGTGGGAAGTCATTAAATCCATACTAATATTCAGAAACCTGGTACGACTATTTCAGGCAAATACATATATATTTTTAATAAATCTTTTTTATGTTTGTAATTTGTTAAGTTATCCTTCAATAATCACCACAAATATGTATTCAAATTTTACTTGAATGTAACAATGTAATTTAAACGTAAGAATAATGATGACATAGACACAGCAGTAAAAGCTGAATCAATTATAATGACTAGCAAAAATAGAGGGAGCATATTTTTGCTAGTATATATGACGAACGAAAGAACATATACTACACTGCCCCCAAGGAGGAGGTAATGCTTGGGAGAATGATCTCATGACAAAAGAACAGATAGTACACTACACATCCCCAGCCAATAAAAGAAAGAAGTAATGCCTAGGAGGATGGTCTGATGACAACAGAATAGATACTACATTACCTCTCCTCCACAAAAAAACAAAATAATCAAAAGAAGGAATTGAGCATTGATAGATTGTACATTAGTCTGAAATCGTATAGTAAACTGAATTGGGCATTAAAAGATAGTAATAGTACAATTCGACTTCAGAAATCAAAGATCAAATATCCATTAATAATAACAATAATTATAATAATATAGTTTCCGCTTCAAACAGATACCAAATCTCCATTAGTAATAAATACATGCCATGCATATCATTATTTATTTTTCGTCTGTAACAGTCTATTCATTGAGACATGGGAAGAAAATTCTAAATTTCTTTTTGTTCTAAGCATCAAATCGAATCCTGTCTTCATGAGAAGTCATTATTCTCAGCATGAGAATATTTATATTAGTTGAGAAACCAAATATAAATGAAAATACTGAAATGAAAAGAAACATTCAGTTTAATGTTTTTTTATATACATTTTTCTATCATTTTTAAATTATTAAAACAATTATTGATGAAGAAATTGGTAAAATAAATTTTAAAAGTGAAATAGAGATTTGAGGGTCATCCAATAAATAAGGTTAATTTTGCAATAAAGCGACTCATTTCCCCCAGTATAATATGTTTGCTTTATTTTTCAATATAATATCAATCCTTTAAAACATAAGGAAGATCGAGGAAGATGTGGCTTGAGTGCATAAGAAGCGATATGACTGCATGCAACCTGACTGATATCAACCCTTTAGACTGGACTGCATGACGAACAGGTGTAAGACGTTGTCTGGTGTTACCTACCCAGAATCCCACACACCCACTGCATTTTAAATACCAAGACCAGATGAAGAAGAAAGAAGAAGATAGTTTTGCCATATGAGAACAAACTTTTGAATTCCATCAGAATAGATATCTTTGGAATGAGTTGTTAGTCATTTTCGAACAGTGTTCTTCATTGGGAACTGAACAAAATTAAGGAAGCCAAGAACAATGCCCAGTTTTTTCAGAAATGTTCTTTATTATAACTCTTCTGTCAGACGAAATGAGCACATTAACGTAACCCACCATTTTAGGTGTGCTGACCATTGTGGGTTTTCCTGACCTGTTTTTCATCTTGAATACTCTTTCGATCTTTTTTAAACAATTTCCTTCATTTCTAAACATTTCTTTTTACTAAAACACGCTTCTTCTTATTTGCATGTCTTTAAAGCATGTCATCATATGAAAGTTTCCTGCGGTTTTACACAGTCCTTTCCATTATCATTGTACTCTGCAAGATCTTTTAAGCTGCACTGATTTGGCAGTAGACGGCAGACAAGGCAGTGTTGCATCGTATTGTCCTCCTCTCCACATTTGCAAGATGTTTGGCTCGGTTTTCTAGTTCCATCTGACCAGAGAAATTTTGATCCCCCAATTCCTGTTCTCAAACAGTCGAGTGTTTTCTGCAGGACACAGGCTACTTCTAAGGCAGGAGGAAGGGCTTCAGAAGGGGAGGGGTCATGTCAGTAGGAGGGGGGCATTCTCTAGCCCTCTGGTTGATAGCTGCAGTCTGGTCCGTTCCTGAGATGTTGAACCTTGCTTCTCTGTACACATGACACATTCTTCTGTATATTTCATATGATTTGCACGTCTCAGCCACCAAACATTTGTTTAAGTCTCGAGCACTGTTTCATTTCCCACCATTTTGAATCGCCTCAAAACAAATAGTTTTGCAATATTAAAACAATTTTTGCTGTAACAATGCAACGTTTAGATCAAAAAATGATTTTGCTTAGTTTAAACAAAATTCACTTATCTATTGAACGCGCCTCATGCATACATAAAAACATCTAGACTATATACAACGAGATTTATTCATATATCTATATTTATCTTTGTACAGTTAAGTAAGTTTATGTGTTTATATATTTGTATGTTCAAAATTTACTTTTAAATGAATTAACCGATTATTATGCCTTTTTAACAGCTGCTAGGTGTGATGTATCCAAATGTGAGATATATTTAGTTTAATTTAGTTTTAAGCCAACGGGGGTAAAAAATCGGTGGAAGCCACTCATCCATGCATGTACCATAACGTCCAAGGGACGTCCTCAAGGAGTCATGCAGATATTTTATCTGTCCTAACTTTTCAGTGGGCATGATAGAACCTGGTGAAGTCTTCTCCAGGCCACATACAGCACTTGGTATTCCTAAATGGTCACACATTTAGTACTGGCCAGACTCAAAGTTGTATAACTGTGTCAACATGATTATGCCATATACATGTGGAAATCCTTCGGGAAAATTCAGATATCTCCGATTTTTGTGAAATATTAACAATAGATATTAGACATCTATTAATAAATATTACCCAAATATAATTTTGGGGGAATATTTTAAAGGGTTTTTAGGAAGCAGAACCATAACCCTCCCATTTGAAAATTCAAATATTTCAGATTTGCATTGAATTTGATCCATAGCAATTAGATATCAGTTAAGAAAGATTGTCTGAATTTAAATTTCTTCTTAAGACCCCTTATGCTTAAGCTTTAATTCTCAGACATTTTTTAGAATTTAAATCATATAAAGGACTTTTATCAAAATTAGAATAAGGATTATAAACATAAGATTTAGTATCATTATATCTTTGTAAGACGGCATAAAAGTGGTGCAAACCTTTTCTGCTCAAGGAATTATATTTTACCCATCCTGGGACCAGTATTTTTCTCTTACAATAATAAAAGTGAATGTACATGTGTCCGATGCGCTTCATGGCATGAAGAAGAGATGGAATAAATAAAAAGGTGAAAAGAACAAAGAATAAAACTCCATTGTTAAAATTAAAATAAAAAAATCCATGTCTTTTTCTGCTTCTCATAAAGTCGGTTCTTTTGATCAATCCATACACTTTCTCATATCTGAGAGTATTCTCTATCTATACAAATCTACTATTAGACCTTATATGGAGTAGTGTTGTCATATTGAAGCTGGTGAATCTCTGTTCCATTTGAAAATTCCTTATAAGATTCAGAAGCGTATCTGTAATTTGGATGACCCCACTCTTTCTTCTTCTCTGCACACTCTCTCTCTCTCTCTCTCTCTCTCTCTCACAGACGTGATCCTTCTAGTCTTAGTCTTTTCTATAAGTACTATTATATCATGTGATGTTCAGAATTGTCTGATTTATTCCCTGCTTCCTTTATTCCAGCTAGTTTGACTCGTTAGTCTAGTGGTCTTCATCAATTCGTTGTTCAGGTACCTCGTTATAATACATCTTTATGTTGCGGTAGCTTCTTTCCAAGAACTGCAGGCTTGTGGAACTCTCTTCCCGCTGACTGTTTTCCTCCTACCTACAACCGTGATCTTTTAAAGACTGTCAATAGGTATCTCTTTTTCTTTGAATTAGGCATCTTTTGTACTTTTTAGCTCCTTACATCAAGTGGCTTCATGTCTTGTCTGGAGCGACTTTCATGACAAACGAAAGGAGAAAGGAGAGGAGAAGGGTAAAAAACCTCTAAAATTGGAGCTCAAATGTCAACCAACAATAAAAAAATTAAAAAATATTCGCTTCCTTAATAGAAATTTTAATAAAATGGAATGCCATCTCAACTTAAAGTTATCTGTGTTTGTGAGGAGAAAAAGAGAGATTACTTTATTTAGAAAATGAAGAGATATTTATTTACCTTTCAAAAGTTGGAAAAATATTTTGACTCAGCTTAAAAATGGCTAAAAAGGCGTTTGAATTTCACTGGTGAAAAATGAAATATATTTTCTTCATAAGAAATTTCGTTTATTTTAAGAAAATCTTTTAATATATTTAATTGGTTAGAAAGAAAATAAATAACAATAACATCGTGCTTGCAGTCGCCTTTTTCTTATCGATTAGTTTTGTCTTCTTTTTCTCATCGATTAGTTTTGTCTTCCTTTCTTATTGATTAGTTTTGTTTCAATGATTTCCAGTAGTGAATAGGAATTAAATTGTGAAACGAGAGAAAGCGAGTAAAGCCAGTAGTATAAATATATGTCAAAATAAATTGAAACAATTTCTGACCAAAAAATCTCGTATTAAACAAATTGGTTTTAATTAAAAAATAACACCTGTTTCTTAACCGCTACACAACAAGAGCATTCATAATTACAAAACCTGAATTATATAGACATGATGAACCTTGAAAAAGGCAGACAAAAAACAGACTTACTATTGTACATTTTCACCAATGCTCTGATTGTGTAGCGATAAAGAAACGGCCGTTTTTTAAAAAAGTAAAACCAATTTGCTTGATTTTTGTTGGAAACTGTTTTAATTTATGATTGCTCTGGAATTACATATTAGAATCCTAGGATCGTCTAATATCCATTGAGCTTAAGCACTTGAATTTGACTACACAACCAAAATATATACATTATATATAAATATATACATATATGTACATTTATATAAAACGGCATAAAATTGTGATAAGTATTTATGAATATATTTAAACGGCATCTCCTCATTCAAACAAGTTTGACTAAACAAAATTGATAACCTTTGCATATTTTTTACTTTTATTCAATATTCCAAGGAAAAAAATATTTACACACCTAGTACATTCAGTTCTGCTCAGAATTAATTGCATCGTATTTAATTAAATGGTGGAAATGTCAAATAAAAAATTAATTGTTTTATTAATAATTGTAACCTTGACATTAAAAGTTGTAGCAGTAGAACTAACAAATTGAATGAATGTATGAATAAGCAAACATTCTCAATTCTTTTTTAAATCCAACTTATTTATCTACATGTATATATATTTATACATATATACATATACATATATACGCTGGAAGGATATTCGTGTCATGACCGGTAAAATATAATTCCCTGAACAGAAAAGTTTTGCACCACTTATGTCCCCCTCACGAAGATTAAAATCAAGATATAATGATAATAAAGCTTATGTCTAGAATAATTATTCCAATTTTTATCAAAATCCATTACATGATTTTGATTCTCCAAAATAGCTACAATTTAAGGCTTAAGCTTAAGGGGTCTAAAAATTTGAAATTCAGGGAATCTTAATTGGTTTGTAATAACTATGAATGAAATTCAATGCAAATCTGAAATATTTGATTTTTTTAAATAGGAGGTTATGCCCATATTATACTACCTAAACCCCCTTTAAAATACTCAAACGAAACCGTAATTTGGGCAATATTTATTCATTGATGTATTGTTAGAATTCCACAAAAAATCGGAGGTATCAAAATTTTGACAAATGGCTTACACCCCGTTTTTACCTTCTTTGCATAAAACTAAATTAATCTAAATATACACCACATTTGGATCTCTCACGCCTGGAAGCTGCATTCCAAAATTTATAATGATCGATTAATTAGTTTAGGGGTAAATCTGATACATACAAATATATATAAACATACATAACTTATATAAATAGAGATAACAGTCTATTTTGAGATGTAATTTTTTATTGGTTCATGAACAAACTGTTTTATTTAATTTATGTAAGGAAAATTATTTCTACATTTTTGTTAGTGTTGGTCTTTGTATTATCATAATTCTGATTAGATTCCATTTTCTCTTGAGGATAAACTGTTGACATTAATTTCTAAATATTTTTGATTTTATTATCTGCAAATTAACACACTATAGAAAATTGTAACTTCTTGAAATTCTTTGATTTCTTCTTACCATTGTTAGATTGTTATATTCTCATGTTGATAAAACTATTGTCTTTTCCAATTTATATTTATAGCACCAGTATAGGTATAGACGGCAGTGCCAAGTGATGAATGTGAACTCCATTTATATTTACTCAGCGATACACACTAAGGAAAAAAAGAAATAAGATTCTGAAATTACTTTTCCTGCACTTAAAACTAAACCTCATCAGCTTCCATTATATATATATATATATATATATATATATAAACATTATCATCAGAGTCTTTTTTTATTTCACTCCTGATGAAGGAACTTCTCCCTGGTTTCTTTCCACCGTTTTTTATACCTGGCTAGGCGTGGCCAAGTAGGACCTAGTTAACTATCAAGGTCGTCTCTCCATTGGGTGTTTGGCCTTCCTCTAGGCTTTTTCCATTGCCTTGGGGTCTATACTGTCGCTCTAGATGTCCACCTGTGCATCTCGAAAGCTGACCTGCCCATCTATGTTTTGCCATTCGCATGATAGTGATGATGACATTTACTCCAGTTTACTGTATCATCCAGGTGTTTCTTTTACTATCATATAAACTGATGCCAAGCAGCATTATGCTTTGTGTTGTGCCACTTTTAGCTTTTCTATTGCTGCATTATTAAATGTCCATGTTTCGCTACTATATGTCATAACAGGTTTCACTACCATATGTCATAATTGCGCTTGGATGGACAGCCTTTTCAAAAATAAACAACATCATGAAGAGTAGAAAGTCCACAATGAACATTAAACAAAAAGTATTCAAGGAATACATCATGTCTGTTATATATATATATATATATATGAAATAAATATATGACATATCAGAGTTATATCATAATATCATACAGTGATTTGATTTCAGTTCCGGAGAAAAGAAAAACCAACACATGTTTCTAGAACTCAAAACATACCTGAACAAATTCAAGTAGTAACACTAACATTACATTATCAGAGTTTGTTGCCAAATGAAAACCATACAATATCAAGACAAAATTGCATGCAAAATTATCTTCAAAACGTCTAGGAAAATCATGAAAACGTAAGGGCGAAATGGGGGGGGGGTGACACATGCCAAAAAATATCTCAGGAAACTCAGATTCGAATGTTAAGAAAAAACTTGTTTGCACATCAAAAGGCCGACTGGATAGACTCACAAAAGTCAAGGCAAATCTCAGCCAGAATAACTGAGAAACTGTCAAAAATAAATTCTTACATTTAGTACTCACGACCGATATTTTCTTCTATTTTATAGAAATTCTACAAATAATTTAACATGTATTTTATGTGATTAAACTATATAAGAATAAAGCCTTAAAGAAACAAACATTGATTAACTTGCAGTATAATGTATATATACATTATATATATATATATATTATTTCATGTATCCACATAAAATGTTATAAGTAGATATAATTTTTTAGGTATAAATTTTCAGTATTTACTTCAACAATGCTCGATACGTGAGTAGAGCTAAGTAGTATGTTATGAAAATATATTTATGGCAATTAAGCTACACAGAGGTTTCCGCGTTTCATCCTTGTAGGGAATCGCCAGGCTAAAATACATTTTAGCTTGACGATTCCTTATGGGCATGAAACGCAGAAGCCTATGTGTAGCTTAATTGCAATAACTATATTTTTATAACTTATATATATATATATATATATATATATATATATATATATCATATATATATATATTAGTAAATTGGGAAAAGCCAAGATAAGTAAACAACTGACACATACAACTAAGGAAACTGTGCTCAATTTTATGAGAACAAGAATATTTGAGGAAATCTATTAGCAGAAATAGAACCTATTAAGTTGTGCTTTTGGATCTTCTATTACATAATAATATGGTCGGTGGCATCGACACATGCGGTAAAAATTTATTGTGTGCTTATTTGGCTTTCTGTTTCCTAATTTAGATCTGTTCTGTGAAACGCAGAACAACAAATAGAATCTGCCCTCTTCTAAGGTAGTATGAACCCTCTCAGACAACTTACTATGTTCTATGCAATGGAAACTAATTTTATTCAAACAGTTTCATCAACACAAAACATGGTCTGGAAAGAGTTAGTAAAACAAAAAGACAAATTAGGTTGAGTCCACAGACGTATATATACTATAGAAATGGAATTAAATCTGTGAGTTTTAACTCTTCTAGCAAAACCATTGCTAAAATGAGGAGAGAAATATAACATCTTGTCACATTAAGATCTCAAACGGGACTGTTTATAATTTGCATTGAAAAAGGTTTGGTCGGAATTGGAAGTTGCCTCCAATGCAAACAGTGTTTTTATCGTCTGACGTATATATCGGTCCGCGAGTGAGATCATTCACGTGTGTGTGTTCTTACCGAACCACGTATTAAGCACTCTGTGAGTTAACATGTGAGCCCAAAAGAAAATAGATCGTAATTATGTAACGGTTACAACTTTAACAACACATTGATAATCTGAAAGCGATGGTATTATTATCGTAAAGGATTTACTAAATATTGTTAGAAGGATCAATTATTACATATATAATATTTTTAACTTTAATTTTGTCTGTTTCTATCAATAGAATTTTCTCTATTCATCAACGTGATGAAATAAGAACATCACAGTTTATCTTCTCAGATAGATAAACAGTATTGGATTGATTCTTCTATGTAAAATTGTTCATAAATATTTAATTTAGCACTTACTACATAACTAAAACACTTCAGCTGATTATTTTTGTCATTAAAATTTTATTTTTTTTTCCATTCTAATAAAATTTTAGTGTGCATGTCTGTCTGTAATGAGGAAGAAAATAAATTTAAAAAAAAACATTAAAGATCAGAAATTGCATCAAACTGTTTTTTAAAAAAGCTCATATATTTGCATATATTAGTTAGACAGAAGTTGCTTAGAAATGTGTATACGTTCAAGGATGAGAAGAATGTCTGAAAAAGAACACTGTATCCAGTCCAAATTTTCATGTAATAAAATCCAGATTACATTTATTAAAATATTTAAAAATCATGATGTTAAAATAGACACCATAAATTTGATATTATGTTTCCGGATTTTTTTAGATAAGTATTGATAATTTGTATCATTTGGATTATTCGGACTACTATTTTTATCTTGGTTATTATTTTCACAACGTTTCAACATTCTTCAGTTATATCAACTTGGCAACCTGTACCGAAAGATTCAGTTCGAAATTCTTTATAAGTTCGTCATGAAGATTCACAAGTTCGAAAAGATGCACCTGAAGAAGGCGAGAGGTTACATCAGCCGAAACGTTACTAAATTAACAACTAAAACGAGAATAGTAGTCCAAAAATCCGAATAATACACAGATTTGATGTATTTATTATTCAATATTGGAATTAACTTCCAACTAAGTCTATGAGTTACAGAAAATTCTGGCTTCAGTCCTTATGGCTAAGAAGCCCCAAATGTGAGTGTAATCTTCTCTCCTACAGGAAGAAAGAACAGATTTAGAGTGGTCTATGAATGTTTCCTGTCTGGCTGAGATGATGATGATTTTATAACTCTGCTTCAATGAATGACTTTGGATGACTTTTAGCGTTAACTGGTGATCAAGAATATGTAAGATCAGATTTTCTGTGCAAAAAGTAACCTTTCTTTAAAAAAGATTTATGCTAAAAGGTTACCATTTACCAAAATCAAGAGCTACCAGAGAATAAGGGTTAGTGAGATTTTCACTTGGATGATCGAACAGCACTATGAAATGATTGAGAACTATGATTAATTCACAGGACAACTTGACAGATATTTGTTGACATTGGACTTGAAAACGACCATGTTGTAGTCTGTAGGGAAACATTCCCGTGGTGACGTGTTCCACAGGTGGAAAGTTTTAGGAAAGAAAATCTGTTCATAGAAGTTCCGTTTGATTTTAGGTATTTTACAGAGGAAGAAAGAAGAGTTTTTTGCAGTGTTGGAAGCAAGACGAGCTTTTGCCGAGAAAGTCTTACGGTGGGGGGTGGGGGGGATAATTTCTTAAATCATATGCAGTCAAGTTTCATATGCAAATGAGTTTGATGAAACTTCCGCTATTAAAAATATAGTATATTTTAGACTGACGTTATAAGTCTGACGTTCTTTTCTTATTGTCATATATATATTGTTCAATTATATATGAATAACCGTTGGGAAAAGGTATAAACAGGCAATATCCCCCAGTTATCTTCCACTCTATAATAAAGAGAAATGTGTATTTATTTGTAACTATATATCCGTCTCGTGACACAAAAGTCTGCTTGACGAATAAGGGAAGGGTGAATGCAAATCTATTTCCATAATGAGACGTTTTCTTTCTTCTTAACTTACAGTAACGGCTTTTGATATTAAAAAGCCCGGCGCATTTTTGTACTGACTAGCTCCCCCTCCACTTCCCAATAAACAAAAACAGAAAATTATAAAAGCAAAGTAAACGGTTGTCCTAAATAATAACCCTAACCCTAATCCTCATCTAAAAAATTTGAAACAACATTCATCAGGGGAGTAATGTCATAATGCAAGTGTAACGAACATAATATATATATATATATATATATATATATATATATATATATATATATATATATATATATATATATATTGAGAAGAATGTTGTAGTTCGCTTGGAGCATTGTGTATAGAGTAAGAATATTATTTTTTAATGTAAGTTTTGTATAAATACTATGTGCGTTTATTGAGAAGAATGTTGTAGTTCGCTTGGAGCATTGTGTATAGAGTAAGAATATTATTTTTTTTGAAGGCGATAACAATGCGTTGTTAAAGTGACACATACGACACGTGGAATCGTAAAAACAAAACAAAGTGACAATATTGAAAAGTCAATAATTTTCAAATTTTTTTTTTTATTATTTACCAGTGTATCGTGACCGTGGTGTTGGGTTGGAGTGTGTCCTTTTAATTTAATTTTCGAGGGTATCCCTCATCCTCAGAATAAAATAAATACTACCACTAAATACTACCACTCGTTGGAGTGTGTTTTTTATATATATATTAGTTTTTAATGTAAGTTTTGTATAAATACTACGTGCGTTTATTGTTGAATAAGTGTATGAATGACAGTCGAGTTGGGACAGTCAAATATTTCTTTTAGGAAGGAACAAAGATGGCGACTGAAAAGATAAGAAGCTTTGGATTAAGGTTAAATCTATCCATCTGAGATGTACTGACACAAATCTAGTGTTTTCTGTCTTCATCAATATCAGATGATTAAAAAAAGTATCGCAATCAGTCCAACAATGGTCTTAGATGTTTTTTTCTTTCTTTCTAATTCTTAGATTAATATATCTATGTTTTCTTGACAGAAAATCATTTTCTCTGCTAGACATCCAGAAAACTCTAAGATATATTTAAAAGAAACTTGAAGGTGGTTTTGTAACCTTGCCAAGGAAAGGAACTATAGAAAAATAAATTACTTTTGATACCAACAGAATAATTTTGGAGCCATACAGCTTACCGATTTATTATAATACTAGCAACGAAACCCGGCATTTCCCAGGAGCCATAACTTATAATGAGTAGAAAGTAGATATTTGGTTTACTTTCGACAGTCTTGTGACTTTTACTTTCTCCCTATTTTGTCCTTACATTCCATGAGCGATGTTTCTGACAAAGGGAGAAGAATTGCTGTTTTATAGGCAGCCTGTGTTTTGAGTGGATGGAGATTTTCAATCTTCTCATAGTATTCCTCATCATTCAACTATTGCTCTATCCATCTAATTAACCCTTATACTCAAGTTTCCTTTTAGTCTTGATAGTTTGGGGGAAATTTTTTACCAGACATTATTTACCTTATTTATGTACTTCTTTTGTTTAAGAATTCTATTTTAAAATAGCACCCATGAAACATTTGTATTTTTATAGTAAACCAATGAACCTTATATACTAGCTGAACTACCCGCCTCTACAAGGTTTCTTAATTTTTCCTGAACTTTAAAGCCCGATTATAAAATTTTCTATTGTTAAATAACCTTTGTATATTGGCAAGAACGACGAAGCATATTTCTGATTTCATTTTGTTGATGTTTTACTTTTTCACTTCTAAATTGGTAAGGAGTAAAATTAATGTACACTGTTAATAAAATGGAATTAATGTAATTTCTTATGTACTCTTAAAGTGGAGGATTATCTCTGTTACACTTAATTAGTCCTAAACACAGGGTCCCATGTTTAGATTAAAACATTACAAATGTAACTATGGGGATCATATCGGTCCCCATTTATTCTTTTACTGTAAACACTCCTCAGGATACAGAGATTTATAATTGATTTTTTTTATATCTACATTGACTGAAGAAAGTGTGAAAAGTAGACACATATTTCATTATATATATATATATATATATAAAGAGAGGGAGAAAGAGAAAGACATATATATAATCTGAAGGTTAGAGTTCCATCTTTTCACAGAAGCTGCCAAGATTTGGCTCCATGCTGGAAAAAAAGTTAAAAAAATAAACTAATTTCAGAATTGTCTTCCTATGTTGTGATTAATGATGTGTATAGATAAAATATAAAGATATGCACAATGCACGATATATATATATATATATATATATATATATATATATATATATATATAAATATAAATATACCATCCATTCCAAACATTTTGTACTCGTGTGATGTTTTCTTCAGACAATCATCCTGACAAAGTCTTATAATAAAGACGAAACGTTGATGAATACATGAATAATATTATTTCGTTTTCCTTTTTCAATATATATATATATAGTAAGCTATGAAAATATATTTATGGCAATTAAGCTACACAGAGGCTCCCACGTTTCATCACCGGAAGGAATCTTCAATTTTAGCCTGAAGATCCCCCCCGGGGATGAAACGCGGGAGCCTCTGTGTAGCTTAATTTCCATAAATATATTTTCATAGCTTACTACCTAGCTCTACTTACGTATCGAGCACTGTTGAAGTAAATACTGAAAATTGATACCTAAAAACTTATATCTCCTTATAAAATTTTATGTGGATACATGAAATAATAATAATAATAATATATATAATATATATATATATATATATATTAAGTTGACTGTAAACCTTTTGATGAGAGAGAACTTAAATCATATACTAACTAGGAATCAAATAAATGATACCACTATTCCTTCATTTGCAACATTACCAACGGTCATTGACTTTTTCTCTATTCTTCTGACACTAAATATCACGTTCGTCATAAAGGTATGCAAATATTAAAATGAAATGCACTTAGAGAATCAATTATTCATGAACTCCTTTTCATAAAACTAACAAAAAGTCGCACAAAATGCAACTTCTGGTTTAGAGCCTGTGGGGAAATGTTTGGCTTTATTTAAGTGTAATAATAATCATAATAATAATAATAATAATAATAATAATAGTAATAGTAATAGTAATAATAATAATAATAATAATAATAATAATAATAATAATAAACCAACCCGCATAAGCTACAAAGGGTAACCAGTCACAAGGAATTTACAACAAGGAGAAAACAAAACCACATGAAGAACACCACAACACGAACCAAGGAACAGAAACGGCAAGAAACATCACTTCATAATCTCCCCCCCCACCCCAATAAATTAAACCGACCTCAGCTAACACCACACAAAAATGAACCAAAGAACAGAAATTACAAGAAACACCATAAGCTCTCCCCTTTCTCTCCTCTCCCCACTCCACCCCACCCCCCGAAAAAAATTAAACTTTAAAAATAAAAAAAATTTTAATTAAAAAATATTTTTTAAAAAGGGCCGGCCTAAGCTAACACCAGACTATATATTTGTAGAGGGTCGAGGAGGATAAAAAGACCGAGGAGGGACAGCACAAACCAGACCTGCACTGGAAAAGTGCGGAGAATGCTGGGACCTTGGGGAGGCTTATTGCCAGCCAAATCCCAGAGAAGACGAATGGTCCTTACCAGCAAGAAATCAATGGTAAGAGGCTGTTGCAATACCGCAAGGTTATTTACGGTTGTTATCGAAAAGAGGTGAAGAATACTGGAAATCTGGGGAGGCTTGTTGTCATTCAGACTCCAGGAAATACCACTGGTTGTTGTCGGTGAGCAATCATTGACGATGATCTGTGTGAGAACTCATAGTGAGTACAAATAATAATAATAATAATTATTATTATTGTTATTATTACTCACAAAAATATGCTCTCTTTAATCGCATATGTTTGCTAGTATATATGACGAACGAACATATAATATCCTGCTTCCTCAAAGAAAGAACGTAATATCTGGGAGGATGGTATAATGACAAACGAATATATACTACACTATCCCTCAAAGAAGGAGGGTATGCCTGGGTGGATGGTTTCATTACATGAAAGATGCTAAAACAGTAGGAGGTAATACCTGGGAGGATGGTGTCATGGCAATAGAACAGATATTACAGTACCACCTGCTCTCCCAAAAATGAAAAAAAAGATATTCTCTGGGAGTAACTAATCATGACCACATAAGAGATACCACACCGCCCATAGAAAAAAGGAGGGAGTAATGCCTGGGATGTTAGTATCATGACAACGGAATATATACTTCACTACCCCATCCCTGAATTTATAATTTAAAGATAGTAATATTGTAGTTTCGGCTTCAGACAGACAGATACCAAATCTCTATTAGTAATAGGGAAATCATAATCTCTATTAAATGGGGAAATATAAATAGGGAAATATAAATAGGGATATAAATAGAGAAAACCAAATCTCTATTAGTAATAGATTATTTGCCTCCAACATCGAAATGCCTAATTATGCCAAATTTGGTGCAATTCTGGCCAATTACTTCTGAGTCTTTATAATCTTTCTTGTCAAATATTATGTCATATTCCCAACTACTTCTTTTAATTTGAAACATTGCGACTTATTGTCTTATTTGAATATTTATACTGCTGTGATTGTCTATGTGCATACGACGTTAGATTCCATTCAAAACAGACCGTCACTAATACAATTATGAACATTCAATATATATATATATATATACAACTGAAGCTGAAGAAAAATAAAAGTTGGACACATATTTAAAAGAGACAAAAATCAAACAAAATGTTGACAAATGTATTCAATAAAAATCAAAGTATCATTAAGGATAATCATGATGTAAATATAACTAGTAATTAATGACGACAAACAATTCTAGTGTAATCTAACGAATTATGTCCGTGTATAAATGTTATATTTTCTCCAAAGCAACATATACAATAAAAAGTCAAATCTGACTGATGCATTCTCTTTGGAATTTGCTTGTAATTCTTCCTTTGATATTGATTATAGTTTTGGCATTTAGCTGCTTCTCTAAAGATGGCTCTTACAGACTCATTTATCATTTGTTATTGAATGAAATACACACATGTCATAAATGCACTTACTAAATTGATCTCAAAGATCAATGCAAAAACTAATGACATTGCCGAATATAAAGTTTGAAAGGAAGAATCTCCAATTTGGTGATGGAATATCATTATTTTCGAATTAGGATTTTTCGTTTTGTACTGGAACTAGAAGTGCCCGTTAACGGTTGGGTCACAATCATTACCACTATGTATTCTATGATTTCATTCGAAAATTTATAAACTGTGACTGATCTGTTAAGGCATTCTTCTTGCCTAACTAAAATAATAAGTCTCTTCTTTGCTTCTACATTATTCCTATGAAGTAAAGAGACTTATTATTTTGCTATCTAATTTACATACGTGTTTTTAGTGTGTATCAACGCACATATGTAAATTAGATTGCACCGCTGCAAAAAGAGAGTCTCGCTTTCTCTAAATGTTCGCAGAGAGATTAAGAAATATTAGAGAGTGGTTGAATCAACATAGAGTGAGGTGACGCGAGAGAATTAAGTGAGAGATGGTTAACTTGGTCAGTGGATTATAAATCACATCTAAATGAAACAATGAATAAATATATTTTAAACATAACACAATCTTAGTACGAAGATATAATTTAGCATGTGTTTTGTGTGATTAAAATATATGGGAAAAGACTTTGGAAACAAACGGTAATTGATTCAGTTTTAGTATAATAACAGATATAAAACACTTACTAGTAATGCATCAACTAATAGCTCTATGAGCTGTACATTGTTTTTATTTGTAATATTGGTATAGCCGTACATTAAATAATGATAACGGTTTCAAAAATGCAGAGATTGTTTTACAAATTAACACATTCTTCAAAAAAAATTCACATCATTTTAATAATCCTTTAAAATCTGTTAATGAATCACAACTAAAAAGAAATACAAGAGTCCATGTTCTTTTTTTGCTGAGTTTCTGGAAAATTTTATTTTTTTAAATATTACAAAATTATATTAAATATTCTCTTTCGAGGGCTTTTTAATAAAATTTAATAACACAACTCATGAAAACAAAATGTTTTATTTTTAATGTTGTTTCCTTGTAAAAATTTATAAATTTTAATCATTTCTATTTTATTTAATTAAACTTCATTAATACCCAAAGAGCTTAACTTTATGTAATATGTATATTTGCTTATTTTTATTCTTTAAATAAAGGAGGTGAACACTTCATAAATAATGTAAACCATGTTATTATTCTAATCAAACGACTGTCTATTTTGTATATAGGGTTCTAGCTGACCACGAAGGAACTATCGCTACACTTCACTTGAAAAGGGTATTAATGTAGAAGAATATGTACCATTTTATTCGAACAAAATCTCTTTGAATAAAACGTTTTAAGAAAATACAGAACTTGGCATTTCTCCATGTCTACAAATAATTGTCTCACAAAGAAATAGGGAATGACTTTCAAGAAAGTTGTCTGTTGAAATTAAAAAGAAATGTTTTAGAAAGCGCACTTTTGGTGATTGTATAGTACAATAGCAGAGTGCGCACAGGAAATAAACAAGATAGACAAAACATCCATGAAAGACTGAGTTATTGATAAACAAAAAATAGTTTGAATAGGAGGAAAGCAATTGCATTCCACACATATCAGAATGAAAAACAGCATCATCAATCTTAATTTGTAGCCATAAGGAGAGAAATCCAAAGCACAAAATTGTACAAAACTCTCAGGGGTCTACTTGCTTTTTGTCTACAGCTTAGGAATTTATTTGCAGAAGCTAATAATAATGATAATTAGAGAAAATCAGATGCATATGCACACACATACATATATATATACATACATATATACTTTCAAATTAGATCAAGTAGAAAACTCTTTTTGAGGTAACCGCAACGATCAATCATCAACTTGCAAAAAAGTAGCTCAATATTAAGTGGAATAGAGCTGAATTTATATATATGTATTTTTAACGATTTAAATCATTTTTCAAATCATATTCGAAAGAAAGTGCATATATAATGTTATTATAGTTTTTGGTACGACAAAGCTTGTCTTTAAGAACGAAAATGGTTAATCTTTGTGTATTTTAAACCTCTCCCTTGGATTATGATAATATGCATTATGATGTGGAATTGATTTTAATAATTAATAATTTTCACTGAGGTATTTGATAATGAATCTATTCTTGTGATTTTTGTTTTGTTTATGTTGGAACTTGTAACTTTTTTGACATCGTTGTTAATTGTATTTTTGGTAGGCACATACGAAAATCTTGTTCTGAATATAATCTGGTGTTTAAAAAAATATGACTTATTGTATGACTTAAAATAAACACTGCCTTGAAACAGAAACAACTATAATACCATTGCATATGCTTTCTATTTGAAATAGTATTTGAAAAATGATTTACACTGTCATATATATATATATATATATATATATATATATATATATAACAATAGAAAGTTAGATTCCAGTAACAATTTTTTATTCATTCATAAAAAGGTCCAGTTTTTAACAGACCCTTTCGTCGTCACAACCAAAGTACAAAGTTATATAGCTTGTATTTTCTATAAGTACGACTCATCAGAAGAGAACTTATGGATCTCTTAAGAATGACTAAAGACATGGTTACTGGAATAACACTATTGTTTATTTATACATGCTCTGGAGTTAAAAATTAACATTGATTGAGCTTAAATCTTGAAAGTCTGACAATTAATAATAAATATAAACACTCACACACACATATATATATATATATATATATACATATATATATATATATATATAGAATAAACATGAAACTAAAAGTAAACTTTTAGTAGAAAGAACCTATAGTGAAATGGAAAAAGCTTAATATACGAGATAGAGCAATTATAAAGATAGATGGACGAAGAGTGTGTGCGTGTATGTGAAGAGTGTTCCTTGCCAGTTTAGAAATTTGTTACCAAGTAATTAAAGACCATAAAATTTAAAAAATGTCTATTTGATCTTACAAGAGTATTGAAGGACTTAAAATGACTAATTTACATTGTTAGATGCTCATCATGTGATATATCAAATGCCATTTTTTTTTTGTAGATTTTTTTTGCATCTGGAAAGTTTTTAAAAATTTTTGAAGTATAGACATAAAACTAATTTACTTTAATACTTACCGAGCAGAGCTCAGTTAGTGTTTTCATGTTAGTCGAGGATATGTCCTCGACAATCCGTCCGTCAGAATCTGGGTCATTTTTGAGTAGATGGTGACCTTAATTCTGTCCGGCTGAGGTATGGCTATGTCCAGTTGTAAGAGGTCCACCCTTTCAGGCTTTATCTTCTCTCTTGGGGAAGAGGTTAATTCATTGCTAATCACCCAAGGCGTCACTACCGGGGAATGCCGACGGGGCTGCTCAGACATTTTTTTGTGGGTCAGAGTGCACACATCTCTTATGCGTCACATCTTCCCGTGTTGGGAGGCAGGTTAATACCTACTTGCAATTTAATAATGTTCTTATTCTTTTATTGTGCACTTACAGTTTATCTTCGTTGGTACATGTTCAATTAGACGTCATGGATGTTGACATTCAGTCTCTCTTCCGCATTTGATTATTCTTTTTGGAGCTTTATAAGGGTTGATAAAAGTAAGAGTTTTACTGGGTTTTTGTGTGCAAAGTAACACCTTTATTTTGGGTGAATTTATTTAAACAGAGGTTTATTCATTTATTGATTAAAAAACAGAATGTGTTCACTTTCACTGTCTGTCCCTACTTCATAACAATTAAGGTGTTCAACAGATAACGAAAATTTGATATTTTAGAAAAGAAAAGAGAATGCTATAACAAGTTACGTTACCTTGTAATAAATCTATAAACATGATAGAAAATCATACTACAAGTGCATATATGAATTCTAAGTTACAGCCATTCTATAAAATGTTTAAAGATATAACTGACGAACACACTGATATTTTGTTTGGTTTGGTTTTGTTTGGTTTGGCTGTTTTATGGTATATCAAGCTCTTTTGGGGGTTATTTTATGGCCTCCCAAAACAAAAACCGGCCCTTTGTTCATAATTGTTAGAGTTTTCACTAATGGGCTGAGAAGAGACATGGGTTTAATCCTTGGTCGAGTCGTACCAAAGACTCAAAATATGGTACTTAATGCGCCCTCCCCTACATCTGAGTTTAATACCTAATGAAAGGGAGCCTCGGCTATGGCTGATCTATTTATGTTTTGTATTTATTATGCCAAAACAACCACTGTAAATTATTGTATACGATTAATTGAACAAAAGTAGTTATTTTACCCATAGCTGGGAAGAAAACTGGTTTAATGCCTTTCTTAATGGTATAAGTTTGTAATTGATCAAAACAGATCTGATAGGATTTGAACACGGCATAGTCGATTTGTTTGTGACATTATCCATTAGGTCATGAACCAATACATATCTTAGGATCCTTACATGCTAGTTGATGTCGACTGTATTCAATCGCATGACAGTGGTTTAAAGTATTTATCATGAAACTGATATGGAACTTTTAAAATATAACAGGATTATTTATATGTTGGATGAAGACATCTGACACTCAGCTTAGGATGAGACTATCTTATGCTCTTTCTCATTACCAAACTGCCTAGGATCCAGAATCTCTTAAACTTTATCTATAATAAGGGTAGCTGACAATATATCAAGGATTATGTTGGATTTCCTTGTCCTTTGGAATGAACAGATTTACATCTGCTAACCAAACTGAAATATCATGAGAGAAATAAAGATAAGGATTCAGTCCCACTGTAAATAATCGCATCGTTGGATAGTCCTATCCTATTTTATTCCTTGTGAATAATCCAATTCTTTATTTCTCAGCTCCGAAATAAAAAGATTAGAAGATGGGATACAAATTACAATCATTGGTGTGGTGGGGTGCCTTTATGCACAACCTGGGTTCGTTATACCCATTACCACAAACATACGACACGATTGTAACCTCTATACAAGTGTCATTGTATGCTATGTATTAAACTGCTTTTTTGTTGATGCCATTGTTTGTGTAGATAATATTGTTAAACAAGTGATTTATTTAGTTCGCATGGCTGAGTATATAAAGGATACCACAAACTGAAAAATGAGAAGATGTACCACCTAACATGGGCGTTGCTTTGGAACACTTAACCAACGAGCCATACGTCCATAGAAAGGCGAAATATTTAAAATAACTCATCCTCCAAGCTTTGCTGCACATCTTTGTTTACGTTTTTACTAACAATGTAACCATATCTCTTTGCTATGAGTCTCATTTTTCACTTTGTTTTGGGGGGCTTATATCCAGCTTCGTGAACAAATTAAATAAAGTAATATCATCCATGCAAACAATAGCATGAACGAAAAAGCAGCTTAATGCATAAAATACTGTATGCTGTCGAAAATAAATTTGCAATATTAAAAACATATAACACACGTATGCACACAATACTAATTACATCTTGTTCAGAATTGCAACGTTCTCTATAAATCTAATAAGCATCGGAGAGGTGATCTCTTTCTTTCTCCCTCTGTTTCTGACTCTCCGATTTCACCTCCCTCTCTTTCTCTTTCATCTTTTCTTCTTCTAATCAACCCCTCTCTTCTCTGTTTACTCCCAATTAAAATTATGACATCGATCTTCAAAATTCGGTAGTCATATCTAATTAAACCATGTCATTTTCATGGGTCCTTTAAATCTATAAAGCAAAAGGTAAATTCTATTTACGATATCAAATGATTAGTAAAGAGATGAGTAAAGGAAAATCGATAATGTTTAATTTTCTTATTAATATAGGGTGGGCAAAAATAAGGGTCCTATTTTTAAAAATTCATAACTTTTTTATTTATTGATTTTTTTTTTTTTTTTTAGAATAAGTAAAGGACCCCTTCCGAAGCAAGCATGAGCCGTATTAGCCCTAAGGAACGTACCCTCATTTAGAAAACATTATTTTTGCTTAAAAAACTCAAAACAGTGTAAAAAACAATACTTTAGTTTTTGTAAGTTTTAAGAAGTGTTTTTCGGCTAAAATTTGTTTTGTTTATTTCAAAAAATCTCGGAAGGGTCAGTCTACACACACATAAAGTTTGGTGAGTTTAACTTTTATTTTGTGGAAGTTATTCAAATTCAAGTTATTCAAATTTAAAGATAGGACCCTTATTTTGGCCCACCCTATATAAGTTTAAGAGAAAAACTATTTAAATGTCCCCCCCCCTTTCAACCCACAGTAATTATCTTCCTATTCACTTAATATTTCTCACTGTGTTTTTTTAAAAATTTAAACTAGACGTACCAATGACTCCTTAAGTCACAACCACTATCACTATTCTACTTTGATTTCATTCAAAAATTCATGTGACATATCTCTTAAGACATACTTCTTGCATAACAAAAAATAAGTCTCTTCACTTCTATATCATTATTATTATTATTATTATTATTATTTCGAAGTATTATCATTCCTTACTATTTTTATATAGATAGTAATAAAGAGACTTATTATTTTTCCATCTAATTTACATACGTGTTCGTGGTGTGTACCAATACACATATGTAAATTAGATGATGACTCTGAAAAAAGACAGTCACTTTTTCTCTAAATGCCTACAGACATATTAAGAAATGTTTGTTGTTCTCCCCTTGTATATCATATCGTATGCCACCGTACATGTTTCGTAACACCTTTCATATTTGTTTTTGATAAACTGTTGATATGAGAATAAATGCATGTATCTCTCGAAGTCTAACTGATTCTTCACTATTATTCTTTTCACTTCTTTTCAGATTACTAAACTAATGTATATAACATGTATATAAATTAGATAGCAAAATAAAAAGTCTCTTTACTTCTATATAATAATAATAATAATAATAATAGTATTTCTTTATAATAATAATAATCTTCTTCATCTGATTTATTTTTGAACAGGTCTTTGATTAGTCCTCTATAAGAGGGTAGGGCCTGGCTGTCAGTCTTTATCAGAGTATTTCACCCCAGGCTCGGCGGTCGCGAGGATCTAAGTTTGTGAACGCCAGGGCTGCACGGTCACGTTTACACAGCTCATCCCAAGAAAGGTTCGGTTTTCTAGCCTGCCGACTTGATGCGATGGACATGTTTCTGACCTGGGAGATCCAGTTGGAGCTTAGCTCAACACGGCCAAACCATCTCATCCTGCCCAGTTATTTCCAGAATAATAATTATATTAATAATAATATAGATGTAAAGAGATTTATTATTTCTAGTTATGCAAGAATAATGTCTGAAAAGATATGTCACAGTTTATGAATTTTCAAATGAAATCAAGGTTGAATAAATAATGGTAGTGATTGCGACCCAGCATATTACGGGTACGTCTAGTAGATATATAAATGATACATTCAGAATAGGCTGGATAGCATGAACAACAAATGAAACGAAAAAATAAATCTGTATGGAATTTTGAACCGAACCATTTAATCCATGGAGGTAACTTATTCTCATTCTGTTAACCATTACCAGGTAGAAGTGTTAAGTAATTGATCCGTGGTGCAATGGATAAAAGTGCTAAGTGATAATCAGTTCTAAGTGATAGTTTTCTTGGAAGTTGATGGTTTAATCTTCAGTATGTAAGAATACAATTAAGAATCACTTAAGACTTCTACCTGGTTATGACTGACGGAATGAGAACAAGCAAACCCCGTGGATTAAATGAAGGGTTCTATTCGAAATTCCGTAGAGATTCCTGAGTTCGACAAAATGCACAGGAAGAAGGTCAGAGGTTATATCAGACAAAACATTGTGAGAATAACAGTGAAAATGTGAACAGTAGTCTGAATAATCTATAATACAAGTTATCAAACTTCATCTAAAAATATTCCGAAACCTTAAATAAAAGTAATAAGTCAATCTATTTAAACGTTTATTAAAAAATGATTTTTTTTTGCTCTGCCTTTTCATGTGAATTAAATAATTATTATAGATTTATGGCTAAAATATCCGACTATAAACATTTTACATTAAACGACAAATCTTCAAGATTTATTGAAAGGAAAGTATTGCTCTCTTTATTTCCTTCCATTGTCACCTATTCAAACACACTGCATCCATAGACTAATTGAAAAACCATTCTGTACTTATTCGACCACAAGTGTGTAAGTTCTGCCAATGTAGAACCAGACATTTACAAGGCTAGCCACCTTCGATTGCCATGATCTTTACAGCTTACATGAGTGGTCTCCCCTTAATTTGGCAGGTCACAAGATTAGTTGAGGATATCAGCTTTTAGAAGTCTTAACCTGGGGCACAAACAAGCTTAAATATATTGTCACTGACAGAAGGCCCAGTTGAATCACAACTATTTATTTCATCCAACACTCTCTTCCTCTGCCAAACCTCGCATACCCAACCTACTTCTACATTCCTAATGTTCCTCACTTCTTTTCTACAGAAATGGTGTCTATTCTTATTCTCCATTTCTCGATTACTAGATAGATACCGGCCCTGTTCAGCACAGCTGTTTTTAATATTCTACTTGAGAAGAATTTGATTTCAATTCCAATACATTGAATATTATCTTAAAATCTTTGGAGTCAAGTTTTTGTCTTCACTTATTATTTTCAATAATTTTCTGTCTTTAAATTCTTATACCTGAGGTGAAAATCTGTCTGAAACTTGAGTCACTAATTTGCTTGTCGTAATTACATTTGTTGATCAAACCTTTCCTATAGTTCTAGATCTTAGTCGACAAGCGTTGTGGCTCGTTCGAAAACAGATCTAGTGAAACAGAGATACCTATTATTTAATTCTAACTTAATGATAACATTTTCTTACAAAGTTATTAGTGAGAAAAATGTATCCAACTGTTATCAGTTGGGGCTCTTATTCCTTTACACACATAATGAACTCTGTTGCAGCATTATTTTATTTCATTTCTGCTATTTAAAAGAACGTGTACAACACTGGTGTATGAAAATATAATTTATTGTCGGTGGCTGTGAACGAGTGTGGGTTAGTAAAGAAAGGAAGATGCCCACATAGACATTTTGCGGGGTAGTTTTCTCAGACCCGATCGCCAGTTGACTGACGATCTCACTCTCGGGTTGATATTATATAACAATTTGTGACACCCACGCATCAACCTGCAAACACCCTTTTTGGGATTTTGCATTTTCTGTCAATGTAGACACGGCCCTCAGGCGTTCATTTTGCGATAGGGTATTCCAGTCTGCAGCTGATCTTTGGATAAAGGTAACCTTTGTAGATGGTTTCGACTCAATCAACAATTATTTTATTTCTGACAATCCACTGTGTATTTTTTTCTTCAGGCCAGGTGGTTTTGACTAAATCAAGCATATTTTATTTTCGACAATCAATCATGTTGTTTCTTTTGGCCAGGTGCGTGTCTGTGTCAAGTATGTTTATTCTTGCCTGGTGACCTTTTCGGTAAACCAATTCAACAATTAGACTTAGCTCACCTGTTTTAAAACTCAGACAATGATATTTACTATTACTAATGCTTTCTTAGCAATCTAGAACTTATCATAGCGTAACATTATGGAGTGACACCATATATATAAAATAATTCTTGAGAATCCCATAACTACGAAAAAGCTGAATCATCAATTGTTAAATATGCATATCATGGAGGATATCTGAGTCAAAGGTCACGGTCACTGTCATGGAAAGGTCACACTTTTGGTGATAATTTTGGTTTTGTTCCTTGTAAAAACTCCTAACTAGGCTCATATTGTAGCCAATGAAGTCCCACATTTTACTTGGCATGTAACTTTGACATTAAAAACTTTGCTTACGGTCGAAATTTTGACAGGATTTCAATTTCTGATTTTTTTAAAATTTAATGTATGAATCTGATGTTTTTGATAACAGTAACCACCATGCAAAATTTCAGCTTGATCAGAGAAATAGTTTTTGAGTTATGAACGTTTCCCTTGCATAACTTTGGAATTACTTCATACAATATGTAGAAGTAAGGCCCAGATAAGACTTTGGCTCATCCTTACGTTGTCAGGTGAGGTATGCAGTCTCACGACTGACTTGTTTTCTTTACATATGACAAGATGACATAACACGTATTAGTTGTTTTCATAAACAATGGGGCAAAACCAAATGGCAACAGAGAAATGTGCTGAAAACGACAGTCATAGAGTGAATCATCTGGAAACTATTTGGTGCTGATCAGAGCAATAAGAATCTCAAAAAGAAATGTAGGAGCGAAATCAAAGACATCTGTTTCTTTATTATTTACGATTTAGGAAAAAAAACAGGTTATGATATGAGCAAACATTTTGTGTTAATTTAAGAAAGGTTACAGAAAATAATTACGTAGCAATACGAGAGAGCAAAGTTTAGAATGTTTGTTTTGTTCACTTTGTAAGATTTGAGCCAGTGAACAGTCAAGATTTCTTCACTTTGGCCGGAAGTCAAGAATACCCCAGTCTCATGGGACAGTTCATTGGACAAGATTCAAATGCCACATTGACAACAACTATAGTCAAACTATAAAAGAAACCAAGTGTGCGCAATGGAAAACAGAAAATAATAAATTATAGTTTTTATGCTACTTCATATCTTGCCTTTGAGCTAAGAATAAAAGTGTAGCATATGTTCTGTCCTCAGTTAAAAGAGGATAAATCCTCCTAGACCTTGGTAACTTTTATTTTTATTGCCAATCCAGAGGACCCCTATTTATGGAACTTCACTTTCTTTGGGATATATTTTCTGTATATGTAATGGAAGTAATTCTTTTAAATCAGTTTTTCCTTTCTTTTGATTTCAAAGTTTCCCAATCATCAGAATCTTCACTAAGAAATGGCGTTTGTTTATAGCAACAACTTAGCTGCAGGAGCTGCTACAGAAAGAAAACAACTCTGAATCGCCATGTTTTTATCATGATTTTATAAGGCTGTGATATCAATCTATGGTAAAGAATACATTTTAACTCCATAATAAATATTTCATAAAAATTCTGAACAAAACCTATGATTAATATGCACTATTCTTTTTCATAGACACATGTCATTTATAATCAAGGACATGATCAATCAGATATAAAAGCACAACAGATTATATTAAAACAACCACCTGTATCGCATGTTTTCCATAAATTTAATGAGTTAAAAATCATGTCAATGTTTTTTTAATTATCGATTAATTATTTTTGATAAAATTTATAATTTAATAGAAAGCAGCTATAATATTAAGATTTGCAACACAATTAACGACCTGAATAAACAAATAAAAATTCACACTAAAAAAAGAAAATGATTATGGTTTCATGGCGGTGCTAATCATTTTAGTGAGCTAATTTGGAACCCCCGGGACTTTCATCATTCGCCTGCCGGACGAGGGATCACAAGGATAGAAGCATGCTGTTGCCATGGTGTGGCAGCTTTGCAGGAATTGCAACCTCATGAATCAAAACTGTCATATCTTGAGTCGAGAAATATTAGTTCCGATTCTTCCTATTATGTCAGTTCTTATAATTTCAATCGATTTACCCTTTTAATAGAAAAAATAAACTTCAACAAAAATGTTTTTAGTGGTGCCTATTTACTTGCCTCACCACAAGGGCAAAGTTAGACACAAGGTCGGTTTTTAATGTGAGGAAAATCTAGCTCCCCAAAAAATGGCACTCTAGATTGGGTCAAAAATAAAAATTACTTCAGTCTAAAAAGGTTTCTACTTCACTGGCGGAGGACAAAAAAGATGAAGGGTAGTATTGGAACGGATACTACACTTTGCTTCTATTCAAAAAGACAAGAACAACATTTAAACTAGATTCAAATGATATAAAATTCTACAGATTTCCAAAATCTGAACGTATGTCATAAATTTTACATTCTATAATTAATTACCTTAACTTCACAAAATAAAAAATGTTCTAAGCCCATAACGTAAGTCATGCCATTCCTATTTAAACACAAATTTCACCACATCAGCCTGTTTCAATTGTTTTGAAGCATTTTTAGATCTCCATTGCATTTATTGAAAAGCTAAAAGGTGGTTTAATGTTATAAACATATCCTAGGGCAGTTCTATAAAGAGA
>OY744521.1:172455392-172463465 GCA_963556195.1 Sepiola atlantica | reverse complement strand
TCAGTGCTATATTTTTCAATGATAAATTATCAATATTTATATCTGTAATATTCTGAAAAATAAGGAGAAAATTTGTTTAAATGTGAAAGTTGTTACAGATTCAAACTAATGTGTGGCTTTCGCGCCACCCTGTATATACATATATATATATATACATATAAATATATACATATACACATATATATATACGAGGGACGTTCAATAAGTAATCCCCCAGATGAAATTTTTCATGTGTAATGATTTATATCTGTATGAGTTTTGTCGCAAAAAACAGCTCTGAAATAAATGTGGTTTCTGATTTACAGGTGTTGGAAAAAAGTCAGATGTGAAAAGGAGCCAGTTGAGTGTGATGCATTGATCAGGTTTTTCTATTTGAAAAAACGCAGACCAAAGGAGACTTTTGATGAAATGAAAGAAACTGATGGTGATGATGCCCCATCGTATGACCTTGGAAAACGATGGCATTGGGAATTCAAACATGGCTGGAAGTCTGTGGAAACAGCTCCCAGACCTGGTCGTCCCTCTTCTGCCATTGATGAGGCATCTGTCCGTCAAGTTGATGCCGATATTTTTTAAGATCGACGCATTACTATTCGCCAAATAGCCCAAGAGGTCAAGATTAGTACAAGGTCTGTGGAAACTATCATTCATGGCCATTTGATTATGCATAAGGTGTCTGCTAGATGGATTCCCATGTTGCTCACACTTTTTCAGAAGCAATAATACATCGAGTGCTCGAAGATGAATTTGGAGATGTGCCAAGAAGATGAGTCAACATTTTTCAAAAGAATGATTACACAGGATGAAACTTGGGTCCATCACTATGATCCAGAGATCAAAGCCCAGTCAATGCAGTGGAAGCACTTGGACTCACCACCTCCAAAGAAGGCAAATGTGCAGCCCTTTGCTGGCAAAGTCATGCTCACAGTCTTTTTGAGCTCTTGAAGTCTTGAAATAATGACGAAACTTTGATCAATACATAAATAATATCTTTAGTTTTCCTTTTTTCATTTTCCATTATGTTGGAATATTAGTACCATTTTTTATTTTTATATATATATATATATATATATATATATATATATATATATATAGAGAGAGAGAGAGAGAGAGAGAGAGAGGGAGAGGGGGAGAGAGAGAGAGAGATCCACAGAAAGGCTGTTTTGCTGTATCACAGCGAAAAAGCCTGTCTGTGGATGACTATCGACGGGGAAAAAAATTCCCTTAACAGAATAGTTTTGCAACAATTTTATGTACCCTTACAATGATTACAATTCAAGATATAATCATACTAAACCTTATGTCTATAACCCTATTTCTAAGATTGATCAAAAACCATTATATACTTGATTCTAAAAAATGTATAATATTTAAGGCTTAAGCTTACACCCCGTAAATTCAGTGACTATTGCTTAATCGGTAGCTAATGACTATAGATTAAATTAAATGTAAATCTGAAATATTTAAATTTCGAAATAGAAGGTTTTGCCCATATTATGCCTCTAAAGACCCTTTAAAATATTCAAAAGAAAGTTAAATTTGGGGAATATATATTTACTGATGTTTTATACCTTTGCGAAAATTTTACAAAAATTAGAGGTATCTGAATTTTCAAGAAGGGCTTTCACTCCCGTTTCCTTCTTTTGAATGAAATTAAATTCAAGTAAATATTGTTAAGTTATGCATCGTGATTAATTGGTGTCAGATGTCTTTATATATATATATATATATATAAATATATATATATATAAGATGAATCAAATATAAAAGCAGTGGAGAAATAAAAGTTAAAGAACTTCCTAAAAAGATGCATTGCTATTTTCTAATAAGTCGACAATGGCTGTCTTTTCTCTTATTCATAATCTACAAAATGCCAGCAATTTTCTTTCAGATATTTGCTGAATTTCTATTTTTTTTTTATTTATGTTGTTTTCCTGAGTGTTTGTGCTTTGTGCAACCGGCCCTCTGGACATGACTATGAATAATATTATCTCAGTAGGTAATTCAAGAACTAATATTTTAATCTCTACACAAAATTGATATCACCTTATAAACTTTGCTGAATATTTGTCAACTGCAGCAGCTTAAAAATCAATGACTCAAGATGATTCATTACAAATAGTTTTTCTTTTTTTAATACTTTATATATTTATAAAGATTTCTGTTATTGTTCGTTAAATATATCAGCATGTGTGGGTTATGTTTGCATTGGATGAAAGACAAATATAGCTTTATGAATGTTGTATTTTATATATGTGCAAAATCTGATTTTTTTATGATATCGTGTGTATGCATTATCCTGCTTGCATTAGAGGGAAAATTGTTTTGTGATGTTATTTCATATATGTGGATATATTTAGCTTATTTTTTATTGCTTAAAGATGTAAATGCGTGTATGTGTCTGTAAGTGTGTGTGTGTGTGATCGTTGCCTTGGAAAAATATAGTTTTATGACAGTTGTGTTTTATATATGCAAACATTTGGATTTTCATGATATTGCTTGAAGTTGTTTGAGTGGGTATGTAAGTGTATGTTATATTTGCACCGTATTGAAATGTTTTTGTGAATGCTTTTAATACGTTGATATATTTATATTTGCATATACTAAAGGTTGTGCGTTTATATGCAGATGTACATTTGGGAGTTTTCTTAATTTAAATAAATAGATCGTAATTTTCTTTATTTAATAATTATTTTCACATTCAAATTTAGATATCAACATGTAGGGGTCTTTACTTTATACTGAAAAGAAAAATGTTTATCAACGAGGGTATATTAAGATTTTATGATATTACATATAGTCGGGTGTCTATGTGTAGATTAAGATATTCATTTGAATTATATACACATTTTTTATACTCTATGAATTTATGATATTTTTTATATCAATGTTTCGAAGTATTAGTTAATGTTTAATTAAATGTGTGCAGTGAACGCACATATGTAGACATGTATATGATTTGCACATAATTGTTTAAATATATGGATATATTTCTGCATTCATTCGTAAACTTTTTATATAAATACATGGATTTTAATAGTATACCAACATTCACAGGTATGCAATTATGCAGATTTTAATATTTATACTAGCAGTGTCCGTGCTCCGGCGTTGCCCAGGTGTGATACAAAAGAATGATAAAACTTAAAAGAAATAATTATCAAAGTATCACTTCTAAAAAAAAGATCGGAAAAGGAATCCACTGTCAGTAATTTACGTGATTCAAATAATATTTAAATTGCTGTAAAGAAATTTATGGTAATTCTTTACTATCACACCAGCATTGTTTATCCCCTCAAAAACTTTAAATTCTAATTTTTTTTTTTGCAATATCCACAAAAACTAAATTAAATATTTTATATTTTAAGGTAGTGGATCACTTTTCTATATAAATTTAATTTGGTTTCCCAATTTTGGGACGGGAAAATTGGGATGGGGTCATTTTTTTTTTTAAATCATTAAAATTAGATTTTTTCACTTTTGAATATGAATAGGGGGGTCATTTTTTACAATGTTCAATTTTTTAGAATTTGGGGGCGGGGCGGGACCTTTTCTTCATACTGAAATAATTATTTCTGAAATTTCGCATGAAATGAGCACCCACTTCCGGGTCATTTAGCGGTAATATGGAGACGTGGAACCAATTTTGTTTTAAATATTTTAGGCAAATCAAAATGTGTGCTAGATGTAAGTATGTGTGTGAGTAAATAAGCTTATATTTTTATTTTATTGCTTTTTGGGGGGGTTGCATTGGAAGCACTTCGTGAACATTCAGATACCTCTGTTTTTTTTTTAAATTTTAAAAATAGGTATTAGACATCAATTAATAAATATCCCCCAAATTTCGGTTACTTTGGAGTATTTTAAAGTGTATTAAAGAGGCATATTATAGTACAACCATTTGAAAAGTCAAATATTTCAGATTTGCATTAAATTTGATCCATAGTCATTAGACACCAATTAAGCAAGAGTTACTAATTTCAATTTCTTCTTAAGATCCCATAAGCTTAAGCCTTTAATTTACAATATTTTCCAGAATCAAAATCCTGAAATGAATTTTGAACAAAATTAGAATAAGTATTCTAAACTTAAGCATTATATCTTGATTTTAATCTTAATAAGGGGACATAAAAGTGGTGCAAAACTGTTCAGTTCAGTAAATTAATTTATCCCGCAATCGGACAGGTATTTTTCTCATAGTGTAGGTTGGTTTAACTTACTGCTAGGATATACAGTGAGTTTACTAGAAAAAAATGGTTCTATATGATCGAGTTCAGTCCTAAGCCAACAGATATTTGTGATTGTCTTTTTATCCTCCTTGACCATTCACGACAAATCAATACTGGTACCAAAATATATGATTGGGTCACATTATGAGACTACTGACATTATTATTGTTATTATTATTATTATCATCATAATCATTTCTTACTTAATAGTATTCACACTATTCGTTACCAGTGATTATTAATATTATTATCATCATCATAACATTTCTGTTATTATCATTATCCTTAGTAGTATTATTTTTATTTCAACTTTGGTCTTAATTTAAATATTATTACTTTAATTATCATAACTACCATTAATGTTATTACTGCCATTGCGATTATTAATATAGATTATTATTATGATTATTGTTGCTCTTACAATGATTATTATTATTATTGGTAGTGTTACTGTTTTTATATTATTATTATTGTTGTTATGATTATTTCCCAGATAAACACTATTGATATCTGATAGCTACTATTATTTATAGGTTTTATTATACAAAAACTTTCTAGTTATCATTTTTATTACCAAAACCCATGCATTTTATTTTCATTGTTATTATAATATTTTCTTTTAATTATTACTACTATTATTCTCTGCAAATTATTTACTTTGTAAATATTAACATCTAACGACGCATGTATATGTATGTATGTGTATATACATATCTCTCTATCTATATGCATACACATATCTAATCTATATCTATATATACGTGTGTATATATATATATATATATATATATATATATATATATATATATATACGTATATATATATATATATATATATATATACTTATGTATATATATATATATATATATATATATACGTATGTATATATATATACGTATATATATATACGTATGTATACGTACATATACGTATGTATATACATATATACGTATGTATATATATATATACGTATGTATATACATATATACGTATGTATATATATATATATACGTATGTATATATATATATACGTATGTATATACATATATACGTATGTATATATATATATATACGTATGTATATACATATATACGTATGTATATACATATATACGTATGTATATATATATATACGTATGTATATACATATATACGTATGTATATACATATATACGTATGTATATATATATATACGTATGTATATATATATATATACGTATGTATATATATATATATACGTATGTATATATATATATATACGTATGTATATATATATATGTATATATGTATATATACGTATATATGTATATATACGTATGTATATATATATACGTATGTATATATATATACGTATATATGTATTATATACGTATGTATATATATATACGTATGTATATATATATACGTACGTATGTATATATATATACGTATGTATATATATACGTATGTATATATATATATACGTATGTATATATATACGTATGTATGTATATATATATACGTATGTATGTATATATATATACGTATGTATATATATACGTATGTATGTATATATATATACGTATGTATATATATACGTATGTATGTATATATATATACGTATGTATGTATATATATATACGTATGTAAGTATATATATATACGTATGTATGTATATATATATACGTATGTATATATATATACGTATGTATATATATATATATATATACATACGTATATATATACATGCATACGTATATATATACACATACCTACGTATATATATATATACATACGTATATATATATACATACGTATATATATATACATACGTATATATATATACATACGTATATATATATATACATACGTATATATATATACATACGTATATATATATATACATACGTATATATCAGTGGCGTAGCTAGACCTTTTGCCGCCCGGGGCGGTAGTAAAATTTGCCCCCCCCCCCCGGCATTTGGGTGCCCGGAAAATTCGTCCATGGATAATTCGCCCATGGATAATTCGTCCATGGAAAATTTTTTGCTAGGTAGGAAAACTGGTCCATTATTATTAAGTTAACATTATTCTTAATTTTCATACCTTGCGAAAATTAGTTCTACGGTATCTAATTTTCCTAAATTCAATTAAATTAAAATTAAAATATGAAAACTGATTTTTAATATTTTTTATTCATTTGAGATTTTATCTGTTTTCCTTTTGTTTTAAGTAGATGGTGGGGGTTGCCCGGGGTGATTTTGTCCGATCCCCCAGCTAGCAATTGTAAAGTTTACAAGGAGTTATAAAAAGTATGCTACAAAAACAAACGTTTGGACAGTAATAAAATTAATGAATTCAAACTTTCGCATCTAATGTTATTTCCTCTTTGATGTCGGTGTATATACACCCAAATATCCAACTTTCTTTTCGCACCTATTCGATAAAAATTTATATGAAAGTTCCCCTTTAAGTATGAAAAGAAGGAGAAAATGCAACCACAAGATCAGATGCATCTTTAATTCTCAACTCGGTACTATCGTTTCCGTTTCTTTTATTTCTGAACCTTTGGAAAACTATTCTCCCAGAAATCAATGATGCCCAGAAATATCTTCAAAAAAAAGGGCTGGATCTGCAACAAAGTTCTGTCAGGCTGACGGCGTTGAAAGATTTCCTTCTTCAGAATAGAGAAAAGATAGTGGACACTGCAATAGACGAGTCAAAAACACTCTGCTCTGAAATGGGGATAAGCATGGAGCGTCGTATTCGCAAAAAGAAACGAATGGATGGTGAAGGATTGACTGATGCAGCGCTGAGTATTGATACTGAGTTGAGACGGGAAATGCTGTCTGTCATAGACAGATTGACTGAAGAAATATCTGCAGATTTCAACAAGTTAACAATCTTGCAAATAAATACGCTTTTCTTATACCGTCAAATCTGCTTGATGATAATTATGATTGTCAGCTTGGTGGATTTGACGAAAATATAGAAAAAGAGAAATTCTTTGCTGAAAAGAAGAGGTTACAGTATGTTGTAAAAGCTTCAGAAAAAGACAAAATCGATGGACCTCTTGAACTTTTGAACTTTATACAAAGATACCAACTTGGGGATTCCGTCCCTAATATTGTGATCTTGCTGAGAATTTTCCTCACCAGAGCTATTAGCGTTGCTAGCTGAGAGCGCTCTTTCTAAAAACTGAAGCTCATAAAAAACTACCTTAGATCAGCAATGAGCCAGACAAGACTTACAGACTTGGCAATCCTCTCAATAGAGAGGGAACTTGTCGAGGAAGTGAATTTTGATAGAGTCATTGATAACTTTGCCGAAAAAAAGGCGCGAAAAATCTGTTTGTAAATTTTCAACCGACTTGATGCCTTGCGACAGTTCTCTCACAAAAAATAAATTTATAGCCTTATTTGCCATTCATAAATACATTTGTTTAAAATATATTAAAACTATTTTTAAAAGAGTTGAAACGTTATTAACAACAACAAATTTCTGAAAACCGAGCGATTACACACACGGATTTAAAAAAGCACCGATACAAGACGTTTTTTCTCTTCGGAGGGCTCGCCCTCTTAATAATAACATTATGAAGACAAAGAAAAGAAAACTACATCGGACTATTCTCTCCTTGATACATCCATGTTATTTGGCGAAAATTCGGACTTTAACAACAACGACAAAAAAGTAAATAAAAATGATTTTATCATTTCATAACATTTTCAGGTTTTCAAATGTTCTCATTTAAATTTATTATTATATAAAATTATAGTATAAAATTTCATATTTTTTGTTAACTTTTGTTTTTTAAATTTTTTTCTCTACTATCTATTTTTACCCTCTCAAAATGCCGCCCCCTC